>ML801344.1:197140-270580 GCA_009831015.1 Picea engelmannii
AAAATGATTTCCACCTTATATTATAAGTCAAAACAAGCCATCCATGTGGCAAAAAGCAAATAAGGGAAATTGATTTTTATCCTCCTAAGTGCCTATGTGTGTTTGACTAACCCCTTTATATGATGAGGGGACTAAGTGTGGTGCAGTTTTTAGAACATGCTTGGCATCATTTTTAAGAAGGCAAATGGCCTTCCCCACATCCCGATAACTTACAATGTGAAATTTTGTTCAGATGCGCGACCCCTAATGTAGACAAAGGCGCACAGAGTGCAGGCGCACGAACAGAGATGAGTCCGAAAGCGCATGCGCGCAGAGAAAGGTTGTCGCTTAAGCGCATGCGCACACGATGCGCGTCTGTGGGGTATAATACCCATGTACTGGTGACAAGCGGCCGAGAAGGAAAAATTCGGATGGATTTCTCTCAATTCTCCTTTGAATTGGATGGTTGGCAGGTCGGCTTAGGCCTGTTAGTGCACCTGCAAGTTAATCAAACTAAAAGAAGAGCAAAATAAACCCAAATGAGGTAGGAATTTGATACCTTTCCCCAGTGGAGTCACCAATCTGTTGCACCTCTTTCGTCACCTTGGTGAGAAGAATCAAGGTGCTTGCATGCCCAGTTGGGTCTGCTGAGCAGGACAACTGTAGAGAAAAGAGTTAGAGAAAGAAAAAACAAAACTAAGACTAAGAATTAAACAAATAAAAACTAAAATCATAAGCATAGGGACATAGAGATAACAAGAACAAAAAGACCCATGTCACCAATTTTTTGAGGCTGATCTATTGATGAAATCAAAGCACCAAGAAGAAAGGGGACTATGAGTCCCTTCTTCCTCCAAGGGAAGGCTCTTGGACCCTCACAAGCTTGCTCTCCTTACAACAAAGAAAATGAAAATGGTGATGAAATAACTCTTTGCAAATCCACTCAATGGAGAGGTGGATTGCTCAATGAAATGGTGCCAATGTGTTCTTACCAAGGATGGAGTCCTTAAAACAATATAGGCAACATAACATTACTTTGAATTCCTTGAGAAAATGAGGTGCATTCATGGCTTTTTATAGCATTGCTTTCGGCTTTTGTTTAACTGCCTTGTAGTGTGAAAAGAGGCCATTTAGGGCATTTTTAGGTCTTTGACCAGCCCACCATTCGGATCCAGCTTGGATTTGGAGGTCAAATCGGCTTGGGAGCTGAACCATAAGTGGTTGGGAGGCCGACCACATTCATAAATGCACCGTTTAGCAGGTGCGTGGCTTTTTGCGCTAACAGGCGCGCATCGTGCGCGTATGCGCGCTTTCTACATTCCTGTTCCACGCATGTGCGCGCGCGCCCAACTTCTGTAAAGCGCTCTTCAATTTTTCACTACTTTGTATAGTTTTTGACCTTTTTTGAATGCTGTGATATTAATTCAGGGCCATGAATGACTTCATTATTGTTTGACGATGTTGAGTTCTTGTAACCATGTGCGGACGAAATTTCAGTGATAACACCAGCCAATGAAAAAGTGCGCTCTAGGTGCCAAATTGATCCTTGGGGGAGGGTGCATCTTTCTAGGGTGTTAGGGAGCTGAAAATACTCACTTTTGCAAAACCCAAATTTTGGGGTACGGTAACAGTGACGTTTTTCCTCTTGCAAATTGTCCTTCCTTCAGGTTGGCTCTGATACCATGTTAATGTTTATGCCATTATTATAGTTCTTTGCATTTCATTAGATAAGAGAATAATAATAACAATATCACTGGGAAATACACATTCACAAGAGACACATCATTTATCCTAGGAAACCCTCTCGGGGAAAAAAACCCAACAAAAACTTCCTTATCATAAATACCTTATACAATGTTCAAGAGATAAATCAAACCAGTACAGAAAGTCCTCCCCAAGAGATGCGCCACCCTTCTTCTCCTCTCTCCAACTTGTAATTACAGTTTGCCTCATAAGAGAATGATCAAGTGAGTTGTGTGTAAGAAGTGAGGTGCTAGCCTCTTATTTATATCAACCTGGCACGAGTAAAAGGTCACAATCTGGCAGGGCCGACCTCTCACTCTAGGTGGGTAAACCCACCTTTAATTAATTATGGGTATTCCATTATAACTGCTGGGGTCGACTTCTTATTCTGCACTTTGTAATTGTCCGATGACCAATCTGCAAAAGGGGATTTGTTCCTTATACAATTACCGACGTGATTAATCCTCAATGGGGATTAATCCAGTAATAATAATAATAATAATGACATGATTAATCCACAATGGGGATTTAATCCAATAACATAATAATAATAATGACATGATTAATCCACAATGGGGATTTAATCCAATAACAAAATAATAATAAGAATGCTCTTTGAAGTTACATTATTTCAACACTCTTTTGCACTGATCCTGGATTCTTCTTGAGCACAACAAGTCCAAAGTTCTTCAAATGTAGGATACTCCTTCCTTGTGTTCATTCTTGTGGAAAATGCATCCCATTTCTTGGGAAGACCATTGAGTACTATGTTTACCAATTCATTCTATGAAATGATCTCATCAATATCTTGTAGTTGATCTCTTAACTGAGAGATCCTCATAAAGTATGATGTTATGCTGTCGTCATCATTCATCTTCATGTCACGGAGCTCATTCTTCAGACTCATTACTTGTCCAATGTTTCTAACTGAGAAGAGGTTTGTTAGGGCATCATACATCTTCTTCGATGAGTCAATATGGGAGATGTAGGGTATCAAGTGGTATTTTATAGAATCCACTATGATACTCATGGAATTGATGTCACCTTCTTTGAACTTCTCCATAGCTGCAACGTTCTGCGATTCCTTCTCTTTTCCTTTTTCAAACGCTGGTTACACGATCTTTCCTTTCACGACATCCAACACTTTATTCTTGGAAAGGATGAGATCAATCCTTGTCTTCCACGCTCTGAATTTAGAAGCTCCATCTAACTTGTTCTTTGACTTTATAGAGTAAGTCATGGCTACTTTGACTTGGTAAACCTAGATTTGACCAAAAGCTCAAGCTTCACGTCTTGGATTTATGAGAGTACGAGGAGATGCGCTAGGATAGGGCGCACTGATCTATCCAGAGATTTGGTCAATCCCTTCACTTAAGGTGCCTCAATGAGAGAATTGGGGTTTCTACAACTACACCTGCTAGTAACCCTAGCGACAGTGCTATGGTGACTGCTCCTACTAGAAACCCTAGCAGCAGTTCTTCAATGAGATTAATATCCTTACAGTTGTGTTTCCTTTCAACGGTTAGACTGAATGAAGGAGGTGTGGGCCCATAACCTATTAGAATATAATGTATGTGCTCATTTTACCATTGAAAATATCACTATTGTCACCCAACCATAGGTTGAAGCCACCCTCTGAGCACCTTAACCTTGATAGAGAATCACTCCAGAAGCAAACCCTAGGCTAGATAGCCAAACAAAGGGTTGTGCACCTTTCCCCAATGATATCGCACCAACAAGAGCTGATCAGATAGTCCAAACCCTAGCTAAGAGATAGTCCAAGAAAAAACGTAACTGCTAGCTGCAACAGCTGCACCGACAACTCTCCTCCAAACCTGCACACAAAATTGGGCACTGCAGTGTGCACAAGTGTTGCTCTGCAATTTTAAGACTGCCTGTCAGAATGAGAACTGGCCTCCTGTATTTATACTAATTCTGGCTAACTGCCTAGGTCGACTTCTCATTCTGGGTATCTGTCTGTTCATTATATATTAATTCTTCTGGCCGACTTCTTCTCTTGGAGGCTAATAACCTAATATAAGTTATCTTCTTGAGCCGACAAGTATTCTAGGGTTATTAGCCAACTCATTAGGGTTTCTCTTTCTTCCCAGAGTATTCTATTCTCATTAGGTTTACACGTGGAGGTAAATACCTCCCGTAGCTACCATAATATCAACAGTAGAAGTCACTAAATATGTCACTAGGTGATTTGAGGTTATTTTATTAAAGTGACTTGAATGAAAAGGGAAAAAGGGGTTATTGACTTAAGAAGAAATTAAAATAATAAACTTAGTAAAAATCATAAAGTAACTCAACAAATAATTAGAAGATGGAGGTATAAGAGAGAGAGGAGGGTGACTCACTCCTCATTCTTTCTATTCTTCTATTGAGATCATTGAGCTACACAGCTTACATTTTGAGTGTTTTGAGTTAAGAAACCCTAGATACTAGCAAGGAGGTGAAATACCCCTCTGTTCCTGGTCCAAGCTTGGCCAAGGAGGTGAAATATTCCTCCCTCACCATTCTATCCAATATAGATCTAGTATAGAAGTTATTTGTGCAAGTAAGGCACAGTTTGAAGTGTTTTCCAATAGGTAGGGCACATCAGTGGAGGAGGGAATATTTGATTTTCTTGGAGGATGATAGATCTATAGGAAAATCCACTCCATGAGTGATTTTTGGTCCCATAGCGCCCCTTTTCAACAGTTATTGGAGGGTTTTATTCTACATATCTATTTTATTCTTCAATTAGGCGTATTGGTTGAAGGAGGGTGCACCATCCCTTATGGAGGAAGTCAGTTGGAAGGTTTTATCAGGGGGTTTGACCCCCATCTTTTTCCATTTGTTATCTACAGCTCCAAATCTACAATTTGACAATATTTCCATAGATTTTGGTGGTCATCTTCAAGGAGGCAAAAATATCTAGCTTTTCCAGCCAGTGAGGGGCACACCAGTACCAGATCTGAAGGTTATTACTCATTAGGGAAATGAATTGATCTTGTATCTATATTCAGTCAGTTGTGGGGGATATTGGAGACCCTATTGCTCTATATTATTGTACTTGAAGGGCGCATGCATCTTTGGATTCTTTATCTTATTCTATTGTACCATATCTACAGATCTATGTGTGGAAGATCAACTTATTATACTAAAAAAGGTTAGATATGAAGATTTTATGAAATATATTTGTTGTGTGTCTCTTATATCTTGTGATCCACTTCAATTTTGTATTCTATATGCTATAAACTATTCATAAAACATCCATAGTGCAACTCTAGAAGTAAAACCCTGCAAAAAACAAACAAGTTCATAAATTCATCTAAGTTCCCTGGCGAATCTGCTTGGGAACATTACAAAACGGTTAGACCGATAGTACCAAACTGTTTTTGTCTGGTTTTGTACCGGTTCCGACCAAAAACATGGAACTGGTCGGTTCCGTCCAGTTTTTCACAACACTCATACAACGCACTTAAAGGGGCAGATTTCCAATTTTTTGAAGGAAAAAAAATTCTGCCAATTTCTGTACATTATGTAGAGTTTTATAAACTAGAAGTTGTGTTTTCAATTTAGAAACAAAAAAATCTCCTCAAAAGCAAAATAAATGATCAAAACATGGTCTTAAAATGAGCAACAGGTTTCAAAACCAATTTTGCAGTGGTTGACTGATTGTATCTTCCTAGGTCTCTCTCAACTATCCATGTGTGGTTTGTCCCCATCAATTTCACTTCATATTATATTTATCAATTTTTTGATTTGTACATGCACTTCCCACACATGTAAACTACATTTATTTTCCATGCCTTGTAAGATTTTCTAAAATTCTTTTCTATATTTCTAGTTTTGACTTCGAACACTGCAAACAACTTCCAATATTCTCCTTGTGGAGACTCGAGAGTGAATCCCCCAAGGTTGCAAGTTTGGAAAAAACAATGAGACAGAGATAAACAAGAAATAATATATGTTCAAATGACTCGAATAAGAGAAGGGAAGAACAATCACAAAATCATTTACACTAACACAAAAATGATCATTAAGCTTTTATTCCGACATGCACTCTATTTACCCTGATGTGTGCATGTGATCAAAAGAGATGGAGGTATGAATAACATACAATAATATGCCTCCATTCCATTAAATATGGGGACCTCATTACACACATGCTAACTATAAAATCAATCAAACTATAACATAAACTGCAGTATTGCACTCTGTGCTATTTTGGTTATATCCACTCTTACTTGTTATATAAATGAGAATATTTGCATATTTGTGTATAAATAGTTTGGATTCATATTGATGCACATGAATATATATGTTTTTTTTCAAATTTGGAATATTTTATGTAGTTTTTGGTCAATTGGTTTTTTTCCGCTCCAGTCCAATTTCAAATTTTTGGGGTCGATCGGTCCGGTTTGGTTTTCGGTTCTGATAACATTGGTTTTGAGGATGTATATTGGAACTACTTAACATGGTCTACCACCTATTTTGAGGAGACTTCCTAGCTCTATGGACACATGTTTTTTGGATGTTGAGACATGTGACATAACCACTATTATTTTATGCATTGTTTGATTTGTCCACTTGAGTTAGTTGGTGGATATTATATCTTTATGAATTCCTAGGCTATATCTAGTGTTTTTTTCTTGGATATTATTATTTTATTTTGAGGAGGTTTTGAGCCTTGAATTCTATATAAGAGAGGTTCCTCCCACTTGTAACAGTTGTTGAAAGTGTAACTTTGGAAGAGATATTGTTTAACATATTTTGAAAGGCTATTATAAATTTTTGGGTTCATTCTTGCATCTGTGAGTATTATTGTTTTGGAACTTCATGGCTGATTTTTGGTGTTGAATACTACATGCAAAGAGCTCATTTGAAGGTACATCTGGAGGTGTATATTTTCCATATTGGAGGAAACTAGGTGTGATCTCTCCTCTCTAGTTTCTTTGATCTGTTTTATGAATCAGAGTAATATATTTGTATCAATTACAGAATTATTGCATATTTTTACTTATTGGTGGAACACATCCTCATATACAAGCTTAAAGGTGCATCTTTTGTCGGGCCCTTTCATGGAAAATTTATGTACTGATTTACTGTTTTATTAGGCTTGTTGTAGCATCTTGTTAGCAGCCATGTTTCCCTAATAACTTACTTAAAACTTCCCTCTAAGTATGTCCCCTTGAACCTATATGCCCAATTTGAAATCTAGGCACTTGTCGTCCCTTTCAACCACCCTTAAAATGTTGGAAATCAATCATTTTATTTTTGTTTTACAAATCTAGAATTTACTGCTGAAATATTAAAAAATAAGATTTGTCCTAGGTCTAAGAAACCCTCTAAATTCATTATCTTTTGCTAGACTTAGTTCCCTTTAGGGATTTCCCCCCTATGTTGGAGGAGAGTTGGCCTAAAAAGAGTGAAATTACTACCGAGGTGACAATGGGTAGTCTTTCTTTGTTTCCACTAGGGTTTCATTTGTGGTTAGGGTTTTTCCACCTAAAGTGAGGGTTTGGAAGGTAACACAACTCTAAGGTGTTGATTTCATACCATTTTGTTCTTCCATAACCTAGGTGGTTTATCCCAAACATGTAAACATCAATAAATCACTATGTTTCTGAATGTATCCTGTGCTAAAGAACTTAAGTAGGGTTTCTAAATATAATTTGCAAAGTGAAGAACATCAACTAAAGGATGCCTTTTCACCAATGTTCCACCAAGTTTCCAGGATGTGGGGATGTGTGGACGTGTGGAGGCACACCCAAAATTTTAGGGAACATTACAAGGGACATTAGGGTCCCCAACATAGACCCAATCCAAAATACTAAAAATTTAAAATTTAAATATGTGAAAAGCATTAATGTAAATATTATTTTGGGTGTGTGTAAAGGGGTTTATATGAAGTGTAATCAGGATGTTGAGGGTACATGCTTTAGGGTTGGGGTAATAGTTTTTAGTTTACTATTGTTTTCTCTGTATTTTTTCTCATGGGGCATTTTTTTGGAGAGGGAGCATCCAAAAGTACCCTTTTTTTCAACTACTTTTTGGCATCCCCCTTTTCATGGGGATGTTCCCATGTGTGTTTTCTCACATCTCTAAAAAAAAAAGGGTACCTAGGGAAATGCGGCCACTGAAGTACCTACATGTTGGGACCACATGGAGCATGCTTCCTACCCTTGGGAACACACCCCATGTAACATTCTTTTCACATGTGAGAATGACCAAATCTGAGATGAAACCTGCCCAATTCTCAATTTAGGATTTAAAAACAGGGGATTTACAGGTCACCCACAAAAACTTATACACATTTTTTTATACCTAATTTATCATAGAAAAAAACTAACTCCTATATTCCCCATAAAAAAATATTATAAACCAACAACCATAGGCTGCTTATCACTCCCCTTTTGCATTTCATTTTTGGTCATCCACAAAAACTTATACAAAAATATTTTATACTTAATTTATCATAAAAAATAATTAACTCATCTATTCCCCATAAAAAAATATCATAAACCACCAACAACCAGAAGCTGCTTATCACTCCCCTTTTGCATTTCATTTTTACTTTACTTGTCTTTCCCTACTTTGGATGTTCTCAAATCTGTGCTTGGAACCCTTTTCATTATGTTGTTCGAAAGATCCTATCACATCATATCTATACTTTTTTTTCCACAGAAAATTGAGCTTTATATTTGTATTATAAATATAAACTGATCAAATACATGATAACCATTCACACTGATGTCAAAAAAAATCTAGTAGAACCCTTCCTGCCCCAAAGCAACATCTAGATATGTCCCCAAGTACATGAGCTATGTTCTGCTCCAAAACACACTAGTAGACATCCACAAAGATATATCTAGAATTAGACGTTGGACCATTCCATACCAAAAAACATAACTAGCAATACATATATGCCCACTAATCATCCCCAGANAAAAAAAAAAAAAAAAAAACTGGACAAACATGACTGACAAACTGGACAGATATGATGCGGACATCATATCTGTACTTAAAAAATGCATTTGGATAGAGGGAAATTCCAAGTTTTAACAAGAACCACCAAGTGTAGGCCCTACAAGGAAAAAGTCATGAACATGAATCAACTTGTATATATGATCCAAGGAGGATTGGGAAATTGATGAACAAAGTTGTCTTGGTGGGGTTAATCTAGTTAATTGCGCAAGTCTCCTTGTTAAGCCAATATATCAAAGGTGATGCTCCAATAGTCTGGTTTGGCTTGTTCGCTATGGTAATCTAAATGAAACCCGAGTCGCATGAAGGATTGAATTAATTAAAAGGCATTGATGGTGAGAGTCAATTCAAAAGCAGACCCAAGCAATTAAATAGATTGGACCAAGCAATGGGAAAAGTAGCGAATCTAAGGTTTGAGCATTTTCGTTCAACACTCTAATTTTTGGGTGGGTGCAACTCGAAAATTGGATTTTCAGTGCTTGTTTTTTTTGTTAAGTGCTATATTTTTTCCCTAATATTTGGTTGGCATACATACTTTTAAAATGCATGTTGTGCCTAAGGGCTATCATCTTTGGATATGACTTTGATTTAGCTTTTCTATCCATGTCTCAAGCCATTAGCCTTTTTGGCTTTGACATACCTATATAAGTATTAGTGGTTCATGCCATTAGATTTTTCAATATGATTTTGATTTAGCTTTAGTATCAATATCTCAAGTCATTGAAATTTTTTGGTATTTTTTGGTTTTGACATGTATGTTTGAGTATCCTTTCTATTAGTATTTTTTTTTGTTCATTTGAAACCACAATTATTGTCATAGATTTGGTTTCACATCCTTTCCATTTTGCATTACTATCAACTATTTTTAAATATTTTTAATATTATTATTGTTAGTTTGACCACGTCTTTGTTAGTACTACATTCGTAACTTTTGCAGGGTTGTTATGACTTTCAAATTAGTTGTTAATCAAGTCACATTACAACATGGAGTTCAATTAGTTGATTGCATTTCAAATAAACATATATTTTAATTATTTGAATTGATTGTTTCTTATAAGTGTTCAAGAAAAGGCATTTTTTTAATCCCTAACAATGCTTGATTAGTGCTCTTTAAAACAATTGTAAGGTCTTATCTTCCCTAGAAATAGGTCTATACAACATGAAGTTTGGATCTTGAGCAAGCACCTTAGGTAAATTATTAATATTGGATGTTGTTTCTCTTTGAAATGTTCTCCAAGAACTTAGTATTTGAGACAATATTGTGTTTATTTCCAATTAAGAGTGTGTGAAGTCAATTTCTTGAGAATTGTGATTTTATTATGATAATTTGAAATTGGTTGTGATAGGTAAGGTTTGAAAACAATGATTATTAAGTTGGGGAATCCTAAGGGATGCTTCCCCAAATTCATGGATGACATCCCTATTTAATTCGTTAGTGTAGACTAGTGTGCCTCACCCAAGGGGATCTGAATTGGGTACCTATCAACACAAAACTGAAGAAATTCCCAATAACAATTGGTGACAACCGGTTGAGCTAACCCTGTAGGCTATGGTTATCAAAAATCACATATGTAGATGAGATGAATAGGAAAACAATTATTTGTGAAATGTTGTAGGTCTCAGAACTACCTCTCATAGTAAATTCTAGTATCTTAGTGGAAACATAAAATTGATTTTGAAGTTTGTTAGTTCACCTAAATTTTGGTTAAATCACCTCAATTTTCCCATTTGTGTCTTGTCATGAAAATAGGGGAAGAGTCTTATTGAATTTCTTTTTAATTTGTTATTATTTTGGTTTGAAAACCACTTCTAAGTCCTCTTAAAGACAATAAAAGAGAACTATTTTTCCTATCACATCAATATGCTCCAAAGTAAATTGATTATCCCTCTCAATGAAGTTAAAGTTAAGCAGTGTTGAAATTAATTAGTACACACTATATTTTGGTTTGCATCTACATAATTGTGAAGGTTATTTATAGTTAGAATGAATAAAGGTCTCCTTCCCTAGGAACAAATGATTCCATTGGTAAACAACTTGCACAATGGCATATCACTCTCCTTCGTACACTCTAACAATGGATGCAACATGTTTCCTAAATTGCATTAAATACTATCTATATATCTACCTACCTATCTATATATTTATATATATAGATACCTATCTATCTATCTATATATATAGATACCTATCTATCTATCTATCTCTCTCTCTCTCTCTCTCTCTCTCTATATATATATATATATATATATATATATATATATATAGATAGATACCTATCTATATATTTATATATATAGATATTACTATATAGAAATAAACATGAAGATGCAAATTTTTAGAAAATTTAAAAAACATTGATACAACTAGTAATTTACATCATACACACAAAGAATTGGAATAGATATAGAAGCTTAGAATAATGTTTTTAAAATCAGACCGAGTTGACCATCGCTCGTATTGACTTGGTCAATGGATCGACTCAAATGGTCGGTTTGATACTGAATTGGTCGAGTCAAAGTTTGAATTGGTCGGTTCTGTACCAAATTGGCTCTACTTAGCCGAGTAGCTATTAGACCCACTATGGTTGATTCAATGAACACGATTTATTTTTTTTATAAAAAAAGACAAAAAACCTAACTCGTAAACCCTACCGATGTCTTTCCTTGGAGGACTCTCATTTTTCCTCACAGAGTTTAACCTTTTATCTTTCCTTTTTATCCTTTTACTTTCAATTTTAACATTACTATTAATTGTTTTAGGATGTTTGAGAGAGTTTCCAACCTCATCAGACTTCATATGGAAAAAGTATAATTTCATATCCGATTCAAAATTCAACATAATTAACAGTTTTCAAGATTTTAGGATTGGTAGGATTGCAACATTTTCATTGGATTCTATCACGTATGAGGGTATGATATTGGCATTTAATCAAGAGAACTAACCCCTTTGTGTACCTTGATGTTGACAGTATTGATTGTTGAACTCCTTTGTCATGGCCTTAGCAAAAATGTACCCTTCACTCAGATCAAAATCATTGATTAGGCATGCTAATATTTTTCTACCATATTATAAGCCTTGGATTAGGCAGTTTCATCAAAATAGGATGGTGTTGATTGATGTCCTTGGAGGATCGAGGAAAGGGTGATGCTAATGATGAGGATCCCAATATAAGCGATGGTGGAACATTTCTTGTCATTTAAATGTTCTTGCTCATTTATTCATAATGTTTTCTTTCAAAATTTCAATAATTTTTTGGAATCATGGTTTCGAATATTTAAAATACAATTTTTTCATTAAAATTTAAATATTTTATGTATGTTTTAGTAAACTGAGTCATTGGAATTAGATCAGTCTGAGTCAAACCGATTCCGAGTTGAAGTTGAACCTCGACTGATTTTGAATCTAAGTCCAAGTTGACCCTTGACTGATTTCGAGTTTGAGTCCGAGTTTTAAAACATTGGTTTAGAATTAGAAGTAGAACCAAATATTGCAATTTTTTGTTCAATCATTTGTCATAAAAATCAAAATGTATTACATAGATGATAGGTAAGATCATGAGACTAAATACAAAAAGTGTTAGAATAGTAGAACCATAGATAGAAGCATCTAAGATCTTGTTAGTTGTCCAAGTCCTCCTTCGCTCCATAACCATAATCATCAACATCATCACCATTTTCATTCCCTTTCCTTCTCTTCATTCTCCTCCATATCTAGTTCAAGTTGTGCATATGTTGGTGTGGAGGATGATCCCTCAAGAACATCACTATCAACTAAAGTTATCATGGTTAGCATTGGTTCATTAAGATCCAAGTTGGCTAATGCCAACTCAATGATGTTGTCCAAACTCTAATCATGTTGTTGTCCAAACTATTGTCCAAGAGAATCCATCACTTTCAAGAAGACCAATCCACTCTTTGATGACACCATGAAATTGATGAGTGGATGGTGTGTTTTATTTTTGTATCCATTAATAACAATATGAATGTTGGATGAGAGCCATGATGATTTGATAGGTACTAGGATTTCATCCACCTCCTACTTGGCCTTAACTAATAATGTCATTCTAAGCTTCTTTGAACTCAATGGTACATACCTAGTTAGAGTTCGTTGAACTAGAGATCGACACATCTCAGAAAACAAAGGAGATCATGCAACATTAAATGAAAGGAAGTTGAGATAGAAAAATAACCCGATGGTAAGATCAACCTCCTCCTGTAGATCTTGCAGACACTAGGAACATGCCTCTTGATTTCTACTATTGTTGGTCTGCTATCAAAATCAACCCCACTCCCACTTCTTCTGGATGTCTTCCTCAAGAATGAAAGAATATCATAATCTTAGACAAGGTCAGTTTTTTTAGAAAGAAAAAAGAAAAAAATAATGATACACATAAATGTCTTCTTGCAAGAAAAAAAGAATGATACACATAAATGACATTTTAGAAGGAAAACCATGTCTATATTAACATGAAAGGACATGTGGCACACAATTATAGGAGTAATTCCTTGCATGAGGACACTTGGATACAGCCATGGAATAGGAGAATTGGAATAACATATTGTTAGAGAGTGCACCATCCTAGAGGAGAGGCATTAAACCCTAGGATAATCATTCCCCAAGAGCATTTCATCATGGGGGTTGGATAAACCCTAGTATGACACTTGTACATCATTTTATTGTAGAGAAATTTTTTATCAGAACATGATCGGTCAACCCAAAAAATGTTAATTGGGGGACATCGAGGTACATAGAGGGATTGGTGATCTTAATTAAATCTCAGTTCCATACCCTCATACATGATAGAGTTTAGTGGAAACGTTGTAATCCCGCCAATATTGAAATCTTGAAAACTGTTAAGTCTACTGAATTTTGGATGGAACCTAAAATTCTACTTTCTCCATATGAAGTCCAATGAGGTTGGAACCACTCTTAAACATCCTAAAACAATTAATGGTAAATTTAAAAATTTAAGTAAAAGGATGAAAATGAAAGATACACGAGAATGTCACTTTTACTTAACATTTAAGAATTCAACATTACCATTAATTACTAGGGTGGGTTAAATGGTGATAGTTGGACAGATTTAAAATGTTTATGAGGGAATTTTTCACCACCTAGGGGACCCATGACTCTCTTTTCCACTTGGACAGGCCTGCAAACTCAAAAAACTCCACCGAAACGACTATTGTATGGGGCGAAACGTTGACGGTTGTACTGTATAATGTTTCCAAATCGAGAAACGTTGTATGGTGCAGCTTCCAACGTTTCGATGGTGTTTCAGGAAGTTTTTGGGATGCCACCTAGCCAGATGTTTCTGCAACTTAGAGGTACATCGATTGGGTTCTTGAAAACATTAGTTTAATCCTATAGAAGCATGTCAAGTTGCATCTAGTGCATAGGGTGTGCAATAGAGGATAGTAGGGTTTGTGTTATAATTTTCACTTGACTTATGCCATTGTCATAAAAAATACAAACCTATGGGAATGGTTGATGAGTTTATGACACTAATTTGTGTAAATGAGATCTTAGGATATGAAATGAAATAGGGGTTGCTTGTTGACCCACATTTTAGAATGAAATAGTGGATGTTTTTCTTCTTTTGCGTTTGCAAGATTGATAACTTGGGTTCTGCTCATGTAGTGAGTACCATGGAGTTGGATACTTCATTTTCTTCTTCCATCACTTGCTTACAATTATTATGCATTGTGAGTTTATTTTTCACTTGTTCTAATAGAGTCTTTCATCCACGAAAGTCCTTGTCAAAATGTGTGCATGAATTGTGCAAGCTAAACCACTTCACCTACTTATTCTATCGTCTAGGACTTCCACCATGGTATTTGTTGGTAACTCTTCTGCAGAACCAATTGTCACCACTACCATTGCTGAAAGAAGTTATGCTCATTTCAACTAACCTAGTTTCCCATTTCAAGGTGATTATATATATTTATATAAGGTTTGGGACAACTTGGGAGAAGAAATTTTTTCCTCTTTCTTGACTGATATGTTTTTATGTCTATCCCAACCATTATCTTTGTTTATGTCCCAAGTTCCACCTTGTTAAATGTCTCTATTTTTTCATTGCAGTTAAGGTAAGTTTTTTTAGCACAGTGCTAAGCTATCTTTCTCCTTGTCAGACTTTTTCCTCCTACATATATAGTTCTGGAGTATATTGGATCCCTAAAGATTAAACATTTTCTTGGAGTACGTGTGCCTCCTTAGCTTAAATTGTTCTCTAAGTTTTTGTATTAATTTTGTGGGAAAAGACCCTATCTTGTAGCATTGTACCATTTTGGTCTTTAAATACCTTTGGTCAATGAAAAAAGCTAGTTTTGAAATTGCTACAAAATCTGTGGATGTATTTAAATCTTTGTTTCTGTGTCTTTCATCTATATCTTGTCAATCTTTCTAAGTTATTCCTGCAACATACTGTTGTATGGATTGGTTTGTGGAATTAACTTTTCTTTATTTGATACAAGTGTTCTTTCTTGTTATTCATAAAGGTACATTGTTACATACAATCGCCAAAGATATTCAACATAGATTTATTTGAGTTCCTGCAAATCATTTCTTATGTGTTTACTATTTTGGACAACCTACTCCATCATCAAAGAGTACCCTAATTTGTTACCATTTTTTATCACAGTTTGGAAACAATCATTTTTCAAATGTTGTTGTGACCAAAAACCATGGTAAATAACTCCAATTAAAAGAAAAATTGATGGGTTTTTTAATTGAATTAGTTTTAATTTAAATGAAGTTGGAAGTCTATGGAAATTTTCGAATCTATTTTTCTTATTAAATTTGTAAGTTATTTTGATATTGATCTAAAAGTGACCTGTGAAAACATGCATACATTAAGTAATGGTTAGCCATTTTTCATTTATTAGGCTAGTCAACTATTCAAATGGTTACTTGGATGATCGTTGAATGTATAAGATACTGTATAGATGCATAAATGCATATCTATTTGGCTAGTTATTTTGGGTTGGTGGTTGTAAACTTGTGGAGTTGTGACATATGTAAGGATACTCACTACACATACCATGGCTATGGCTTCCAAAGGTTTGGATTTGACAGATGGGTTATAAAAGAGAAGATAATAAAATTTATGGTTTTTAATGAAATCTGAGTGGCAATGCTTCCTTCTATTATATGTTGTTATATATGGTAATATGTTTTGCAATATCGTGGTATATTTTAATTCAATTTATGCAATTATACCTTTGTTGTGAGACTAACATTGTTTTGAATACTATATAAATGATTGTTCCTTATAAGCTCATGAATGCTCGTTTTTCTTTTTCTTTTTCCTCAGAAAAGATCATAATTTCATTATGGTGTAACAAAATTACATACACAGATATGTACCAATTAGTACTTAACTTCTTACATATTTTCCAGCAAAAAAAGAAAAGTTGTTTGTCTCCCTTAGATGCTTGTACATACATCACTTACAATTTTTGTAACTCATTTTTTATCCCAAAATTTTTGTAGTCTTCTAAATAAGGTTCCATATTCATATACATTCCTTCCATAGTTCAAAAAGTAATAAAATCCCAACAAAATATAAGGGCTCCTCTCATGAGAGGTATTCCAGATCCCATAGTCAATTATCCTGTCTTTCATGGAAGGGTCGATGGTAGTATCCCTGTGATCCATCAAAAGTGTGCTCGGTAACATGCCATAGACCATAGTCTAACTGTGTGGCTTCCTTGGAAAGTTTGTCTACCATTTGATTCATTTCCCTGTAAATATGAGAAAAAGATATATTGTCAAATAAACTTTTGATACAAAGTACATCCTCTAGCAAAGGGAGCAAGAATGAAGTTTGGCATCTATATATCCCATTGGCCCAGTTGATGATAACTAAAGAATCACCAAAAACTTGAAGAGCTTTGCATCCCTTCTCCCATGCAAAGAGTAAGAGTAGTTTTAAGGCTAGGAGTTCGGAGTAGTTATTTGTGTCAACCCCCAATCCCTCCTTATAGAAAAATAAATGTGAATGTGAGAGATAGAGACAACCACCCCCCCCACAGTTTTTTTGATTAGACAGAGAGGCACCATCGAAGAATGCCCACGGGATACTTGTATCGAGGGTCTCCTCTCTGATTTCCCTAGGGCACGCCATAGTACCCTCACCGAAGCTTGAAAAGGAATTATGAATCCCAAGGATTTGAACCGCTATCCTTACCGCTGAAGAGTTTTCATCCTGGTATATGTGACCATTTCAGGTGATCTAGATCCCCTAGGCGATAATGAAAGGGAGGGCTCGAAATTCCTTTTGTCTGCGACCCACCAACCAGGCCTTTAAGGCCAATTCAAATGTATTTCCTTGCCAGACCGGGAGAGTCGACATCAATTCTCTTACAAAATCCCAGACTTCCTTAACAAAGGAGCATTGTAGAAAAAGGTGGTCCACTGTTTCTACTTGAGATTTGCAGAGAGTGCAGCAACCTGGCTCGAAAAAGAGGCGCCTTTGTAAGTTGTCCCATGTAGGGATTTTATTAGCCAGGATCGACTAAAGTAAAATTTTCCCCTTTCCTAGATAAGATTGTTTCCATAACTTGCGCCACCACCAAAGGGGTTCCCATTGGTGTAGATCCATTGTTAACTTTAAATATCTATATCTTGGAGTATATTTTCCATCCCCTACACCGTCCCAGAATAATTCATCGTCTCTATCAACCAGTTGTATAGAGGCTTCTTGAAGGTTCTGTGTATATCGATTCCAAAATGGTAAGTCATCATCTAAGAGGCCAATACTATGCCCCTCCAACCATCCTTGGTGCCACATATTTGTTGTAAGAGGATCGCCCACCTGAGCCAGATAGAAAAAACCTCCCAATGCCAATCTTTGCTTAAACCTTCAAGGAGGATATGTCCTTGCTAGCACCCAGGCCAAGGGTCCAGGCCAAGGCATACCAAGCGACTAGAACCCACTATCCACACCAGTCCAGCCCCTACTAGAGAAAAATCCTTAATCAAGGCCTTCCATATAATAGAAATCCCCGCTGCAGTCTTATTTAAAGATCAAACCCAATCTAAAATTGAAAGTGGAGCAATGCATTTCTTATAGGTTACCCGAGTCCAAAGGCTAGAAGTATTTAACATTCGCCAAGAGCATTTTTATACAAGGGCCTTAGAGAAGAAGAAAATATTCTTTAGACCCCAGCCACCGAGGGCCTTTGGATTCACAATCTGATCCCACCTTACCCAGGGTAGGAATTGTTTGTCCTTGTTTCCTTGCCATAGATAAGGAAAGCATAATTTCCTCATCTTATCCAGAATGTCTTTGGGAATCCAGGCTAAGGACATCCAATAAACCAGGATATCTTCTAATACCAAATTTACCAGGATTAACCACCCAGCCCTAGAAAGCCATCGATGGCTCCAACATTTGAGCCTTTTTTTCCAGATTTACTAGAAGCCACTGCCAATCAAACTTCCTATAGTGATTTGGTTTCAATTGAAAATCGAGGTATTTCAACCCTTCATTAATATCAAGGACTTGAAAAGGGAGTCTCTCCACAATGTATTATGTTTCTTCTTCATCCAGTGAGGAGAATGTGATACTTGACTTTTGTGCATTGATTTCCATACCAGTAGCTTGTTTGAAGAGTAGAATACCTTCACAGAGTTTTCCAATATCTTGTCTCGAGCCATCACGTAAAATTAATATCATCCACAAAGAGTAAATGAGAGATGTATAAGCCTTGAGAGATTTTTATGCCTTGGAAACTTCCAACATATTTGGATTCGATTAGGTATTGACTAAGACAATCTGTGACCATTAGAAAGAGAAGTGGAGATAGGGGGCATCCCTGTCAAATCCCCCTTTCCTCTTTGAAAAAAGGGTGTTTGAGCCATTGATCAGGAGGGAAAAGGATAATGAGGATAAAAATACCATAATCTAGTTTGTAAAAGTTGCTCCAAATCCAATATGAATTAACAACATGCGAATATAAAGGCAGTTTACCCCGTCGAAAGCCTTTGAGAGATCAATTTTTATTGCTGCTCCTTTAAGTTTTTTAATTTTCATACTATGAAGTCCTTCCTGAGCCACCCCAATAGCTTCATGAATCTGTCTACCTTTCAGAAACCCAAAATTTTCCCCAGAGATGTGCTATGAAAGAATAGCTTTTAAACGGAGGCTAATGACTTTTGAGATGATCTTGTAGATACAATTGCAAAGGGAAATCGGACGAAAATCATCAAAGGATGTTGGATTATCAGATTTGGGGATTAAACAAATGAAGGTGGCATTTAGTGGTTCATGAATACGCCCATGTTTCCTGTACTCCTCCACTACTTTTAGGATATCGTTGCCTAGTAAATCAAAGAAACCCAAAAAGAATTCAATAGGCCATCCATACGAACCTGGACTCTTCCCTTTTTGGAAGGATTTCATGACAGCAAGAAATTCTTGTTCAGTAACCTGAGCCATTAAGGACTCCCTCTCCTCTTCCTCAACAAATCGTGGGAAGAATCTGGATGCTTTTAATATTTCCCCAATTGAAGAGCCCGACTGTGCCTTGAACAAATATTTGAAATGAGAGATCCCTAAAGAAGAGAGTCCTTCAAAGGTATTGACCATTTGACGATCCCTCTGAGTAAGACTCCAAATCGTATTATTCAGTTTCCTACCTTTGGCATATGAATGGAAATGTTTTTTGTTCTCATCCCCATAAGCGAGCCATGTAGCCCAAATTTTTAAATGCCATAAAGCTTCCTTGTCAACCAAAATAGTTCGTCGCCAAAGTTCCTTTTGAGCAAGCTCATCCCTAGCTTCCCTAGAGCTGAAGCCTAAATCAGGGTTAGCTTGCCAGTCCAAAATCTCTTTTTCAAGAGAGGAAAGCTCATATTCTTCTTTTACCTTTTTCTCACGTGCCCAGGAGATAGTGGCTTGTTTATCTTTCTTTAAGTTTTCCATAAAAAGTATTACAACATGGGAGTTGTGAATTGGTCCTATAGGAATCCACAGAGTATGAACCAAGGTCTGATAATCTGGATCCTTTATCTATCCTTCAAAGAATTTGAAGGGGTCGGGTGTATGTCGGACCCTGCCACTTAATTCTAGTATAATCGGGTTGTGATCTGATTCACCACCACTAGCTACCCATTTCCGAGAAAGGCCTAGGGAGTCTACTAGCTCCTCTGTCAATAGGAAGCGATCCAAGCATTTTGCAATTTGGGCATCACCGGTTCCCAAATTCCGCCAAGTTGTTTGTAACTTTACCAGATACAAATACAACAACCCAAGAGTATCAAAATAGTGTGAGAAATAGTCATTCAACGGGTCTAGAATCGAACGGGGGCCCCAAACTTCCATCGCTCCCAAGGAAAAATTTAGGTCCCCACCCACAATGACCCCTGGCTGAGAGAGCCAAGGGCATAAGGCTAGAGAATCCCAATAGTGTTTCCACTCAGCATAGGGACCATAAATATTAATGAGCACCATGGCGTGCCCTAACTCCTAAGAGAACAAATTGAGACCAATCCCTGAATCAAAGCCCCAAATGCTATCACGTCTACCACTTTTGAGTCTGCAACCAGTGGCAAGACCCCCCAAGTGCCCTTTTGCATCAACCACCACAAATAACCACCCAGGAAGAAAATATTCCAAAGATTTTACCACCACCTCACTGATTCCTAGGGTTTCCTGAAGAAAAATTGTGTCCTGAGAGTTAATAGAGACTAGTCTTTTCAAAGACGATTTTTTGGTCGGGCTTGTCAAACCACTGTAGTTGAAAGAGAGAATTTTCATGAGGTAACCAACTCCTGGGGTTGCTTTGTTATAAGCGCCCATTCGATGGAGGATTGTCTGCCTGAAG
Organism: Picea engelmannii; assembly: GCA_009831015.1. Classification (NCBI taxonomy): domain Eukaryota; kingdom Viridiplantae; phylum Streptophyta; class Pinopsida; order Pinales; family Pinaceae; genus Picea; species Picea engelmannii. The sequence continues at coordinate 217,673 of ML801344.1, forward strand.
CCACATCAAGTGTGGCTCGATATTGCGCCCAAAGAAAGTGTGAGCGCCTTCTCAGTCCCCGTGAGGAAGACAAAGCCCGAGGGAGAGACCCCAAACCAGACCCGAGAGGATCTTCTGCAATGCCTCCGCTCAGAAACTCAGAGAACACATCCTTATTGCGAAGGGTATAATGAATCCTGGATCCCTTAGGATACTAGGAACTAGAATACAACTATAAATTTGAAAAGGATAGAGTCCCACAAAAATACCTAGGTGGAGAGGGAAAGGGGGAAACAATCTCCAAAGGTAAGGATACAAAGAATGAGGTAGAACCCTCGAGACAATCAATCATAGGGGTCATTGAATCCCCGGAAGAAAAAAAAACACTTGTCACTTTTTTCTGAAATAACCATAGGTGTTCTTAGCGTAGAAGGAAAAAGAGCCCCAGGGGGGGAGAGGGAGAAAAAATCCGACACATGTCAGGGGAGAAAGAAGGGACAAGGAAGACCCAACGAAGGGTAGACGTCTAGCCCCAGAGAGCCCGAAGGAAGAGCCAAATCAAAAAAAGAATAAGCAACCAAAGGCAAGGAGAATTGTTGCTTACCCGACACCAAAAGAGATCTTGGACGAGCTTGCAGAGAGGATTTTTAAACTTTAGCATAAGTCGGGTCTCTATCTAATGAATAAGGTCCCACCGAGGGAGATGAGTGTCGCTTGCTGACCCTGCCTGAGTCTGCATCTTGGGAGATCACTTCTTGTGTGCCTTCAATGACCCTAATACCCAAGACTGCTCTGTCATGTTCAGTGCCTGTTCCAGCAGCCAAAGATCCCCTATACTTGCTCTTAAAGGAAATTTTGCAGTCCGCTACCCCATGCCCATAAGCATGACATATATGGCATCTGAAGGGGATACCTTCATAATCCAAGGGCTGAAGGAAGGTACTAGAGGCTGTCACAATTTTTATCTCTTTTAAGAGACCTGGACATAGGTCCAACCGCACCAAGATCCTTGCTATTGCCATAAGTCCTGTTACCTATTCTGTTACCTATGGTGGAGAATTGAGAAGAGTTCCAATATTGCATAGGAAGTCCCAATAGCTGGACCCAAACCAGAACCACATCAACTATTTCCCATTTGGCATCAAAGTTTGGGGTCCAACGCTTGAGGACAATAGGTTTGTCAACCATTTTCCAAGTTTTAGATAGAACCCAGGCCACATCAGAAGAGTCCTTGAAGACAAAAGAAAGCCAACCCCTAGCTAATAACTGAATACCGAAGGAGGAAGAAAGTTTTGTACCCCGAGATTTTTCCACCCAGGAGTGAAGAAAGGAAATACCCAACCTTTTACCTCTCGCTCGCCCCATTACCATGAGGTTTGAAAACTTGACCACACGGTCAATATCTATGTCCTCACCAAAAAACAAGCAGTTTGGATCGGAGCGATCCCAAGCACACTGAGATCTCTTATGAGCCAGGCAAATTGATCGCCCAATATCCTTTGCGTGATCTTGTCCACCCCTTTTCAAAAAACCTTTTGATCCCAGACTCGATGGAGAAGCAAGAAGGCCAGAAACCCTACCTGGAGAAGAACTCCTCTTGAAGAAAACACTAATTGTCGCCGCAGGTTCTTGGAATGTTTCCTGATCATTGATGAGCTCTGAGGATGAAAAATGGGCTCTAGTTTCATATGCCTCCAATTCTTTTTATAGTGAGGCCCAACTGTCGGCATTAAATATAGTCTCCGGCTCAGATCCAATGCACTCAAATAAACCCTCTGACAAAGCAAAGATAGGGTCCAACCCCGCATCAAAACCCGACAAAATATTCACCGAGGGACCAAATTTCATCCCACTCGAAAAATACAAGGTAGAGAAGGTGTGATTCCCCAGATAAATTCCAGATGTCTGAGGTAAATTCAAACCCTCCATCTTTAGTTCCTCAATTCCCAATGTATTATGATAGGGGTTTCTGGGGCCCTTGAAGTTGGTCCACCCACCTCAACACCCGAAGTCGCCGCACCAACCAGATCCATGCTAATCCAGTCCGGAAAAGGAGCTTCATAGAATCCCTACCTTCCAATTGTATTCCAAGCCAAACCCCTAGAAAATTGGATCTTGTCTCAAAATTCCTCACCGAAAATGTGCCACCCGCAACTGCTCTCGTCCAAGAAAGCCTGGGCTATGACCCCCAACCCTACTGTCAGTCACCAGGCCCATCTTCCACAACTTCCTGATCTCCTATCCATCCTCTGTCCTCCTATCTGACCTCCATCGCGTTCAAATTAATGAATGATCGGTTATGTTAAGCTCTTTGTTAATATACACTAGTCCAAGTGTCCAATCTGTTTAAAGTTAAGATGATGCATTGTTGTGAAACTTTCTTCCATGGATGATCTGTTTATATGTTAGGTTGTGACCATAGGGACCAACAAGGTCTGTTAAGAGTAGTGGTCATTGTTTTTTCCTTTATACACACCTAGGTAACGTGGAAGAAATCTTCAATCCACTCGATGTGTCCTTGGGGGAAATTTAGAGTTAAGGTGTTGTCTCCTAATCATTAAATCCTCCATATAGGCCAACTCATAGAAAATCCAAGGGGGGTAGTCCCTAAAGAAAATAATCTAAGGCCCAAAACTAAGTCTAAGCAATTAGTGTTCTAGGAGTTTATTTCAAAAGACAATATATGAAGTAAATCTACTTTAAGAGCATATATCAATCAACCACCACAAGACACATAAAGAAATACTTGCATAAAATGATACTTAAGATAACAATATGCATGTAAATTAGGAAATGCTTCAAGATAAAATATAAATGACTGAGAAGTAAAGGTAATTGAAGCAAATGGCTCTGTAAAATATGTGTAATGAGACCAATGCCTTAAAAGTATCGTGGGCAGTTGTAGATCGCGTGTTTTATTAGATTGTCTTTATTGAAAGTAGGTTAATGAGATAAATTTGATTTGCAAAGAAAATAAAGTGTTTGAGAGCTAATCTAGATTTGGCCTCTAGAAAAGTTATCCCTTTCACTCAAATATTTGCTAAGAACTTTTCACCAACAATCCCACTAGAGGTGTCAGAGGTCCAACACTGAGGGGAACAAGACCGAGGTATTCAATGAAACTTCACACACTCTCCCTAGGCGGTTCTTTAAGCCAAACAATAGTCATTTTTTGAGATTGTCCTATTTTTACTACTCCACAATGACCATCCCAACGTGTATGAAACTTTCTCCCAGAATATCGAGACAAGCTCACAACTGGAAGGATCAGGAACAACATTGGGAGCTGAGGGGAAATGTTTACTTTAAACAATAAAGAAAAGTATTGAAAATGTTTTTTTTTCTAATTACTAAGTCATCACTGACTAGCCTCTTGCAAGGAGCTGAGGAGACGGTTTATTTCCAACTTTGAAATTGCATAAATGAAAGCTAAACTAGCAATTACTGTTCTACTTTGCAAAAGAGAAACCAATCTAGATTGTGATTTGTTTTAAATTTATTATTTATGTGAGAATGTCTTGAATTTTATATCAAAAGGAAAAAACTAAAAGAAAAGAGAACTAGAAAGACAAATAGTCCAAACCACAACACCAACCCCCTGCCCCCCCCCCATTGGGGGAAACAAAAAGTGAGGCCTCCCTTGGCTCACTTATTTTATTATCTCGGTTACAATKGTCTCTTTTAGAGACTTGAGATCCTTATATGAATGGATCRAAAGGATTTACAATCTTTTTGGGAGTTTTGTACAAGTATAAGGTACTTCAAGGGGTTCTTGAGAGTTCAAAACTTCACAATTTGGGCAGCGTTTCCCTTTGTATTTTCGTCAAACCTGCAAAAAAAACAATTTAATTGGGGTAAAAGATGCCCAAAAAGATATTGGAAGATCCTGCAAAAAGTGTTAGTCAATGTACATAAAATTATAGAAAATGGCTAAGTAAAACTACACTAAAAATAAGAATTAGAGCTAAGTAAAACAAAAAAGAAAATGCCTTTTCTTTATGATATTATTTGTTGTTCCAAAACAATAAGTAATATTACAAATATGCCTAGATAAGACTTCTAAACTCTTACAAAATGAAACTATCTTTAGCCTTTACAATATTTCTTTTAATATGAAACTAAGATAGATTGAAAGCTAGATTTATGAATTAAGCTTTGTGATCTAATCTACTTGCTCTTATCATGCAAAAGAAAAGGAAACTTTATGATTTTACTTTGAAATAGAAAAATTTACTTTGCATGAATTCAAAGTAACCCAATTTGATAATTTAAAAATGGAGAAGGACAAGAAGAAAAGTGCTTTGAAACCCTTGGAAAATTGAGCAAAATGGAGTCTTGTTGATGGATCTACAAGAGGGGCTATATCTCCTTGAAATATTGAAGGGTGACGTAAGTGCAACCGATGCCTATCCTCCTCTTCAAGTGTGATGATATGCAAAAGACTTAGATATTCTTTCCAAAATCGTGTTAAACATATGATGCTACCTATAAAGAAACTTTGAAATAAGCATGATCATTAACCGAAATGAACATGCAAACTAAAGCTATCACTTGCAAACAAACATTAAGATTATTAAACAACCAAGTTTTCTAATCTTACCCAATTAGTATATATCTCCTCTTATAGGGCATACAATAACCATTAAAAGCAAGAAATACACATAAGCAAATTATACCTCACAATTAAGCATTGGACAGAGAAGCTCCACACATGAAAGTAGACACCAATGTAGCCTATAAAGACTTTATTTATTCCAAAAAAATAATGATACAATAGAAACAAAATGGCACAATTCCCAAGCTCCAACTATATTTTGCAATGGGGGAGTGCTTTCTTATATAGCAAGAGGAGAAACAAGATCAAGTGAGGGGGGCACACCACTTGGAGAAGGAGGGTGCACTGCATGTGAGAAGAGGGATGCCAAGTGGTTGAACATGGGATTCCACCTCTCCCTTAACCCCAATGGTTTACAAGTGTTCTCAATTTAGAAGGTAGGAGGGCACCACCTCTCCAAGAGAGGATTCCCTCTCTCTAGAATGTGCCACCTCTCTAAGAGGGGCACACCTCCTCTTTGGCCACATGCTCAATTGCTTAGGTGGAGGCCTTTGAATTGAGTCTCCCACTCAAATATGATTTCCTTTTCTTCCCTTTGTCTTCCACATATCATTTTAGGCTTTATTTCACTTGAAACATATTTAGACATGTTTCCGACAACTATACTAAAATTTAACAATCCTGATTTTTATGTCGTTTTTGGAATTTGAGAGTAAAATTGACTTTTTAGTGATTAAAATCACTATTTTCACTCACAAAAGTGGGTACTTAGGTAAAGTGGGTGATCTATGTTAAAAAATGAGCACCCCTAAGACATATGATGCCTCCTAGTACCATTGTTTTAATACAACTTCAAATTACAATTAAAAAATTTTGTTTTACGGAAAATGTTTTATTAACTGAAAAGATTAAAAAATCCTAAGGGGGGCTTAACAAATTTATATAAAACTCTAGGAGGATGTTTAACATGGTAACATACATTAGACACTAGGATTATATGACCATTCTAATTCCTAACCATGAGTATATACTCTTTCTTTGGAGGAATTGAGTGAAAAAACTGAGAAATTATAAATTGCTTGGAAAACAGATTATAACTAACAAGTAAAAAAAACACTCGAGAGTAACAACTGATGTCTAAGTATTAGGTGGATAAACCTTTTACAAAATTCATTATGCAACATCTCTTATTGTAAATCCCCGCAGGGTATGGAAATGTGGAAAAAGTTGGTCAAATAAACCAGTTGAACTTCTGAACTCTAAAAACTGAGCATTTGATTGCTCAAACTTTGGCGGCTCAACTACAAGTCCAACTAGTGCAACTCAGTGGATAACATTGGCTCCATATGGGGACGTGTTCTTGATACTTTATTTGAAGGAAATCATACGAGAATCCAGAATCAGATGACTTTCATCATCAACACCTCATTAGTAACATGTCCATATAAATTCCAGTAATAAACATAAGTTGCAAGAATAATATACATGTAAATATACAAAAATAAGAAAATAAACTATGTACATGAAATGAAAAAAGTAAAGTAAAAAGGAGAAGGGTTTTGAGAATATGATACAAAATATGCCCCCATGGACATCACATGACTTCATTGAAAAATAGATTAAGGAGTTGACCATTTACTAGAAGCGTCAACTTCTCACCATCCAATCTGCTAAGGAAGAAAGAGTTCTTTCCAGCTACATCCTGAATAATGTAGGGACCTGCCCATAAATTGTCAAAATTTCCATGACTTCCTAGCTTCTCCTTCTATTTGTCCCATAGAAGGACTTTCTCACATGTTTGTAAATCTCTCTGTCTTGAAGACTTATCAAAGTTCTTGTTTAACTTTTCCTAATTTCTTATACTTTGATCCAAGGCCTTCCTTCTATTTTCATCAAGTTCAATTATTAGATCAATTCTATTTTGGTGAAAGTCTTCATCCAAACCATATTTCTGAACAAACTAATACACCAGAAGCTTCAGATGAATTGGAAAAGTGACATCAAGACCATAAACAATCTCAAAGGGACTCTTTCCTGTAGCACTCTTCTTTGTAATCCTCTCAACCCATAATGCAAACTTGATTTTATTATCCCATGACCTATTATTATCCCCAATTGTTTTCTTAAGGATAGACATTAAGTTCTTATTGCTAGACTCAAAAAGACCATTTCCTTGGGGATAGTAGTTTGAAGAGTGGGACAATATATGACATTCTTGAAACATAATGAGGATAATTCTGTTGAACTAAAGGCCTTGGCATTATCAGTAGTTATCTTTGCTGGCACACTGAACCTAGTGATAATATTATCTTCAATAAAATCCATGACCGCTTTGTTGGTTTCTGACTTGGTGGGTATAGATTCTACCCACTTTGCGAAATAATCATTTGATGTGATTATCCACGTATAGCCATTACTTGAATTATCTTTAAACTGACCGATAAAGTCAAGCCCCCACTGCTAAAAAGGGGCTTCTACCACTACTGATTGTAAGGGTAAGGCTGCTAGATTCTGCTTCCCAGTGAAAAACTGACACTGCTGACAACCCCTTACCATTTTATGCACATCTAAAAATATATTAGGCCAATAGTAACCTGCTTTGAGGATTTTGTGGGAAGTAGTTTAAACAGCGAAATGCCCACCACAAAATCTTGAATGAAATTCAACCAAAAGTATTTTGGATTCAAGTTCATCAACACACCTAAGTATCACCCCATTAGGGTTCCTCCACCCAAATCCATCATGTATGATACAATACTTAGTTGCTTTCAACCTCAATGCTATTATTTTATGACCAATTAAATGACTTGGGCATGTGAGATTAGAAAGAAATAAAATGATATCAACATACCATTCGTGTTGTTCTAACTTTTGAAGATTTGATGATAAGGCTGGCCTAGATTGACTTCTTTGACAGATTAGGTCCAAATATTGTTCTTTTCCTTCTGTTAGCATTTGAGCTAATCCTTAACCTTTGATTAACTGGTATTGGTCCAATGAAAGACAACAACATATTAGAAATGATGCTACTGTAAGTTGGAGGTATTCTACACTATTCGTCGAAGGTGCAAGTCTACATCATGTGAATAGAGGAGTTGAGGTTGAACACAATGAGACTTCATTTGATTATCGGTCATTAAGGTATATTGTTAACAAACGAGAGACTACCGATAATGAAAGTAGGTATCAGGGAACCGAGTACATTATAAAAGTGTGAATAAGGGTGTTGAGGTCGAACACTCAAAGAATCCATAGATCATGAGACATTGATGTATTCCCAACTGTCGATGGTGGGAGAAATTTGCACTGATGACTGCAAGTCTCTAGGTACTCATAAGACTCTAGGTCTCATTTCTAGAATAGATTAGTTGAATTCGATGGAACGAGCCCCGATGAAAGGAGAGCATTAAGGCATCTCTCATCATTCAACACGAGGTACAAAGAAATAACTTGATGATTAGGAGGATCTTAGATGTATAGGATGTTCACGAACCAACAACCATGTGTGTCCCTCGCATGCACCAAATGAAAGTAGTGCACAAAAGAGACCCTCTGAATAGCAACCAATAAGGAACACTACCAACAAAGGCGATGAAAGCACCAATAATGCTAATGGAATCTAAGACACTACACGAATCCCAATGTGTGAATAGGGTTCTTGTCATTGAACACAAGGGAAACCCCCCAGTCAATGACCAATGAGGAAATGCCAACTGTTGGGTTCAAGGTTACCTACCCATAATGAAAGTAGGACCAAGGTGCATGGTAGGACTACAACTTCAAGTGACTCTGAGATACACTAAGGGTGTGGCCGACATGCAAAGTCAAGAGTTCTAAGAAATGGATGACATAGGATTATAGACTTCCTTTGAAAAAGAGAATGATACATATGGATAACTTGGGTAGCATAGACTTGATGATAAACTTTGTGATGTAGGAGGCATCAACAAACTCTCCATAGGGACTGGAAGAATAACTAGTCGAAGGAGTAAACTCTAAGTAATGAGATTAGCTTCCTAAGGTCATGCTAAACCCAAAAGTTGGATGACAGTGAACTCAAAAGTTTGTGCTCTATTCAAAGGTGACATGACCATTGCCGATATGAGATAATATTCTTTTCCCGCTCGTCCTTTTTTTTGTTTTTTCATAGGCAAAGAAATGCTATGGTACAGGAGAGGGAACAAGTGTCGCGAGTAAGCAAATAGCTCCAAGTAGTGGAACATACCTATTCTCAATGCAAAGAAGTGCATGTGGGGCATGGACACTCAAGGGGATGTTTCCTCTTAGGGTATAGGGTGTCAAGCTGCAAAGGATATATAAAAGGATTTGCTTGGTTGTTGATGCAAATTGTTGAGGTAAGAGGATTATAACGAGAAAGTGGGAACCCACAATAGGCTCAATACTGCAAACATGATGATGGAATGAAATTATGACTTGACACCAAAAAAAAATATTTTTCATATATTTAGTCCCCTAGGCCCAAAAAAGTATTAAATAATACTCAAGATAACTCTTCTAGTCAATGGTGACTAGAGTATTCATTTTTCATAAGTAGTCTAATTGGTTTGGAACAGGGTTAAACTTATAACAAATAAACATCCTTTCAAATCCATTTAACGAGTGTGAAAGAGACAAGTTCACTCGACAATATTTTATTTTTTTGAGAGTTGAAAAAGAGCTTAACCAAGACTCGGGGGGAGTCCCATAAGTAATGGTAATTATGCTTGTGAGTAGGAATATGGGGTTCGAATGCAAAGTCATATTGGGACTATAGGAAATCTCGGTCCTATGGAATAACTTCTGCATGGGAACCAAATGGAACAAAGGTTCTAACTAGGGAACCCATGTTTGGTAAGCCTCTATCACTTAATAACAACACTTCTAGTAGCAGTAAGAAGGTCCCGTGTTGCTAATAAATGGGTTCATACCTAGGGTGTATGGATCACGATCATAGGATGATGCAAGAGTGAAAAACAGAGTGACAACCTATCCTATATGTCGGTGAAATAATGTGCATGCCGAATGCATGAACAGACGGTATGATGCTGGAAACCGCAAAAAATCCTAGACAAAACCACCAAAAACCAAGTCTTTCCACTGCACTATTAATCCATAAGGTCAAAAATTAGCACAAACTATAGGAAGTGGGTAACAAATTTCTACTAATAGTAAAAATAGACCATTTTACCATACTATTTGAGTTTTTTCACCCATATAGTGCATTTTAGGACATTTTCCCCATGATCTTCAAGTGTCGATTGTGGGAGCTATGATCAACGGAATCAACAACTGTCTGGACCAAGTAAGCTCTCATCACCTATACTTCAATTTCAATGGTTTAAATTTCAATTTTAGACCCCATTTTGTTAGTATTAGAGGGTGTAATATGTAAATTAGGGAATACATGGGTGACAGTTCATTGGGTCGCATATAGGACCCCATATACGCAGGAAAAGTGAAGCCTGCATGCGTATATGGAGCCCTATACATCAATGTTACCAATTCATCCCACGTACAAGTCCGTGATCAATATTTTTGAAAGGTTTTAACTCAAAAATGGTTTCTCCTTTGCAAGATGGTGATTGAATGGAGGGAGAGGGAGCATGAAGAGATATATGCAACAGTGGGAAGGGATGAAAGGGCCCAACAATATTAGAAAGATGTGGCCTTAATAAATTTTGGGATCTCAAGGGAATGAGGGATCAACTGAGGCTACTCTAGTTTCTATTAAACTACTAGGATTTGAAGACATATTCCTTCAACCTCGATGGGAAACCTTGAGGATTGAAGTGGACAATACATAATTCATCACAGGATTTTCTCTCTGAGACGAGGTAGTGGATATCAAGGCCCAAGGGGCTAGGGGTGGTATGACTATGGAGGAGTACATTTCCTCCCACTGTGTTGTAGGTACAAATAAAGTAGGGAGCCAACTCCCAATCAAGGTGATCGAGAACCTGAGCTTAAATATTGTCATGCTTGTACTCACATGGTTTTTTGGGTTAGCCTCGTTGCACCAGGAATAAAGGCCACTCATGTTCTATGTGGTGGAGTGTTTAATACCCACTTTTTATGACTAGTGTACCTCACTATTGGATAACATGAAGATCTAGTTGACAGATTACAAACAAGGGAAAATGAGAAATTTCAGCTTTGCATCAATTCTTTGTAGTTTTTTCTTTGAGAAGGTTCCAGGCTTGAGCCCTAGAGTAGATATTACTCCACATGGACAACACGATCCAACCATGTCACAGTGGACTGACGTGATGAGGCGTCTAGGAGGTGGTAGGGTGCCAACCCCCTACAATGACAAGTTATTTTTTTGGTGGCGCCGATAGGTCATATCCATTGATGACTACCCTTACAGTAGGATTGACTACAGAGGGGATTTGGACATGCCTTTTCTACCAAGTTTTGCCTATGGTGATATTGGTAAGAAATATTTTTATATATTTCATTTTTTTGTGTTTTTTAATACAAATATATAAAAAAATGCAAATGCTTTTGTATGGTATCAAGTATTAACAATTGATTTGTTACATAGATGTAGGTTTGCGATGGTTAGAGGGATTCCCAAGACATTGGTGGGGGGGACAAGGAGATGAGAACGCATGAGGATATGCAGAGAGAGTGCTGCAAAATGTGCAAGGGAACCTAACCTATCTCAATTGATGCACATGATTCATATGGTTCAAGTGGAGGATCTACCAAAAGTGATGCAATGACAGGTGGTGGGTGTACCCCGTGCATGGGTGTGAATCTTCCAGCGTCTCACAAACGTCGTAGTGTGTTATCATGATATGCATTCGATGCCACAGGCATAGATGCCATGGTCATATTATATACTGGACATATATGTATTTTGAGGGTGTGAACCCCATTTTGTACTAAGACACCATGTGTTTTGAACTCGAAAGGATGAAATATAAAAAAAATTGGTCTTCGACTTTACTTATATATGCTACAATGTGTACATGCATGAATGTGTTTTCTTTGCTTAGTTATGTGACAAATTACAATATAAAATATAATTAGCATATGCATCGGATACATGATTAGAACTTCTAGGTATGTGATTATAAGTAATAAAATCAAAGTATCGTTCCAAAAGTTGAACCCGTAGGAATCTCTGGAGTAGATTAGGATCTCGCACATGGTAATTGTCATTTAACTAAAATACGACTAACTAGGAGTCAAGGCGAACCTATAAATACTGAACACAATTTTAAATGGTGGCGTGTAATAGCTCTATAATGGTGCTATACCCAACCACATTATTCATTGATGCCTCCAAGTGAACGCCACCTGAAGACACCAATTGTCCCTTGACTGAGTAAATGACCCAAGCGGTGGAAGCCATGTTTAGTTTATGATGACTTCCACCATCCATGAATCCTAATTAAAATTAAGACTATGTTGACATATTCCAACCAAGATAGAACTTGATAAGAAAATCGATGACACAAAGGAAAATATGTATATACACTAAGATACTGATGCAACCCCCCTACTTTCCCGTAGGGTTGCATGACCTCCCAGTCTTGGATCTATGATTTTAGAGTCAAGTGACTCTCTAAAACCTTTATGGTTTCCTTCTGTGACTAAACAGAGGCCCTTTCAGCTTCTTGTTGCAGGTTTTAATGGCACCCACAACCCTCCCTTTTTCTCTCCTGCGAAAGCTCAGAGTGTCGGGTGTTAGCTCATTTTTTCTAATAAGCCCCCTCTTGATGTGACCTCGGTGATGACCATGTGATTGCGGGAATAGCTACAAGCGGTTTGAATTCAAACTAATTTTGGGCCCGTAATCCTCCTCAAGCCTCCACACATCCTCTTGACAAGACCACGATTTGGATTGTGGCCTGCCCTAGATAGTTTAAACTCCACACAACTCCTGTTCCTGCAATGCTATGGGATTGTCGATCTTGCGATCTTGATAATAACTTATGAATCGACGGTTCAGATATGTGCCTTTCGAATCTATGGACTATATCTTCCCCTCCTTCAATCAACGACTGCGATCTCCTTCGCAACTCCAGACTTCAGGGTTTTGAAATCTCAAACCCAACTTTCTTCTGTACTCAAATCTTCCATAACTCATGATCTGTTGACACCTCTCCTGCTCGATCAATGGTTTTTCTCCCACTTTAGATGTTTTACCTTTCAACTCAGATCAATGGTCTTGTGACCCTCTTCTCGATAGACAGTCAAGATATCCTTCAGGTCTCTGGACTTCTGAGATCTCAAATCTCAAACTTCCTTTTCCCCAATGGATTTTACCTGGAGTCTATGATCCACTGACGCATGTACTCCTGATCTAACGATCGAGGATTACTTCGGGTATTTACCTGGATCTCACAGATGTGTGCCACGTCTCATATGAATCCAACGACTATGAACCACTTTGGGACCTTACCATGAGCGCACACCTTTGGATAATTTAGTTCGATGGAGATACAAGACAATAGCTCTTTCCATTGTTCAAGCATGATTAGTTGGATTAGCTCACTTTTCCGTAGGTTATATATTCACTTATGCATCTTTTTTAATTGCCTCTACATCAGGTAAATTTGGTTAATTATTCTTCATCAATTTCATAAGTGAATAGGATATTATTGTATCAATGAAAATACCCCACATAGTTCACGAATTCATGCCACGTCTCCCTTAAATCTCACGGTCCAAATTTTACTTCGGGTCTTCAGGTCTTCGCAGTTCGACAATCTTAGATTTCAGACTGAAAACTCACTTCAAATTTCTCGAAGCTCATGATCTGTTGACAATTGTCCACTTATATATCGACGAATATTAGCCCTTCGTATCTTTGGGCTTTGAGTGTTTCAACACTTCGACCTTCTCATTCCTCTGAATCTTCCAACCTATTGACACGTGTCCTCCTGGATCCAATGGTCCAGATTCTCTCCAGCCCTTCGGTTCTCCTTGCTTTGGAAATATTAAATTTCAAGCTCACCTCCTCCTAGACTCATGGTATCTGACGGCTCAAATTTACTTGGGAGATCTGATGCTTGGAGTTTTCCCTGAACAATCTGACGGTTCATATTTGTTACTGTTGATCGAGCATTTGAGATTATATTTCGGATCTCCATCTCTTCCGGCTCAGGAAATCTCAGTTCTCAACTCTTGTGAGTTTTCTCTCTGCTTTGTTTGCGAAGCACTAAGGTTCGTGCACTTCACTCTGATCAAACGATCGTTGTTATTTTGCATAGTGATCCAATGACAACTATTTCTCCTCCTCCTGAGCTTCCAAGTTCTCCTGACTTGGAAGATTTCTCCATCAAGGTTTCGAACCTTTACTCCTCCTTACGAGTCTAACTATCAGATCTCTCTGACACTTTATGGAAAGTGTTTTCCCTTCTGAGATTTGTCCTTAAAAGGAGTTCGATTCCCCACACACACCTTGCATTCTCAGGATTTCGATAACTCATATCGAAGGATTTCTTGAAAATAAATTCTTCTTGCCTACCTGGCGTTACTCTGGTTCGGGTTCTTCGACGCTTGGTCACTTCACGACGTTGTGCACACCTCGCACCCAGTATAAGTTTCCTTTGTTCTCTATGAACTTCTCTGAGTCACTCTGAGACTCAGTTGATGCACTCCTTTCATTCGAGATGCACACCTTGCATATGAGTGTCAGAAGAGAAACAATTGAAACTCATCTAGATTCGTCACAACTTCATACTAACACTTCTCAAATAATCACACTTGAATGGAAATGGAATAAATCACACACATAGAATATAACATTCATTCATCCATACATCAAATGAAAACAGTCCAAGGATTTGGGACAAGTCTATCTATTCTATTCCTTCATGAAAACAAATTACATAATGTTTCTTCTACTCTAATCTATTCTATTGATCTCTCGGATCTCTATATCATTATTTCTACTATGTCTTGTTTTATTACAATGCAACAATGAAAAACTATCTAAGGAATGGATCCACGAGATCTCTCGTCCTGTCTGCAAACTATCCTATCAAACTCTTAGGGGTTACCTACTCTGTCCTATTACAATAACTAACAGTTATTACCAGATAAGAGTCAACACTCAATATCTGCAATCCCTTACAATCCTTCACGACTTTACAAACATGTTACATTTTTAAAATGTTGTTTACAAAATATCTCAACAACCCGATTTAATTCTAAGTTAATTTCTGATTTGAAACTCTATCATTGTTTAGATGTCGTTCCTTTGCCTCCATGCTTGCGTTTTGACTTTGAAGGCGATGCTCCTGCATCATACTCCTCTGGTTAAAAGTTTCATGGACTCCTATCCATGAGCTCCTGCATTGTCTTTTCGTGCTTCAAAATATCGGGTTCTATAACCCAACTTGAATCTTCCATTAGATGATCTTTCCACTCCACTAATTAAGTATTCAGGATATGTCTTTCTCGTGGTCTTCTTTCCATCTCTTTGTTCAATGATTTTCTCCATCTGAGTTTTTTCTGTTGTGGGTAATTGTTCTTCCCACTAAAATTCTCTCAGATCATCTGATTCTCCTGCCTCATCTCTCTTGTAAGGATACAAGTCTGTAACATTGAATATTGGTGATATCCCAACATTGTCTGGCAACTCAATTTCATAAGAATTCGCTGCAAATTTTCTAAGAATCATGCATGGTTCTATGTTCTTCATATTCAATTTGTTATATGTTCCCCTTGGAAACCTTTATTTTCTCAAATGAGCTAAAACTTCATCTCCAACCTCGAATTGAACTTCTCTCCTCTTTTGATCAACTCTACTCTTGTATTTCTAGTTGTTGTTATGTAGTTGTTCTTTGACTTTGTCATGGAGTTTCTGCATTTCTATTGCAAAATCCTCTACTCTAGCATTTCTGAACTCATCTTGATTCAGATATCTCAAATCTGTAATCCCTCTTGGTTGTATACCATACACAATTTCAAATGGACTTTTCCCTATGCTCATGTTCACTGAATTATTGAATGAAAATTCTTCTTGTGCCAGAATCTGATCCCATTGATGACCTTGCTCAGTGACTAAACTTCTTAACAAGTTTCCCAGACTCATGTTTACTACTTCAGTTTGTCCATTTGTTTGAGGGTGATATGTTGAACTAAAGGACAAGTTTGTCCCTAGCCTCTTCCAAAGAGTCCTCCAAAAGTGTCCTACAAATTTGGTGTCCTTGTCTAAGACTATGCTCCTCGACAATCCATGTAGTCTCACCACTTCTCTGAAAAACAAATTAGCTATGTGTGTAGCATCAATTGTCTTATGGCATGGTATGAAATGTGCCATTTTTGAAAATCTATCTAACACAACAAATATGGAATCACTCACTTTTTGAGTTCTAGGCAATCCCAAAACAAAATCCATAATGATTGCATCCCACAGACTTTATGGATTTGGTAATGGTTGATACAAACTAGTGTTTTGTTGTCTTCCTTTTGCATATTGACAAATTCTGCATTTGTTCACAAACTTTTTCACCTCTTCTCTCATGCTCAGCAAATAATATGAATTACTCAGTTGTGAAAATGTCTTATCATGACCAAAATGTCTAGCTAAACCTCCATTGTGTTTCTCCTTCAAAACATTATCTCTCATTGAGCATTTCGATATGCACAATTGGCTTCCCTTGAAAAATAATCCATCCTGGATCAAATATTCAGTCCATGGGCTTCTGTCTCCCAATAAAGGAATTTTGCATGCCTCATAAGCTTCCTTAAAATCTGCGTCTTCTTTATACATCTCCTTGAGGTGTTGAAACCCTAAGGTCTCCACCTGGAATTCCTGTACAATCAAACTCCTCCTACTCAAAGCATCTGCAACTTTGTTAGCAATTCCAACAATATGTTTAATGACAAAAGTAAAATTCTACATAAATTCTACCCATTTAGCATGTTTATTATTCAAATTTTCTTTCCTAGTAATAAACTGCAAAGCTTGGTTATCACTATACAAGACAAATTATTTGGGAATTAGATAGTGTCTCCACTTCTTCAAATCTTGAATAACTGCAAAAAATTCTTTGTCATATGTGGAATAATTCTTCTTGACGTCATTCAGTTTCTCACTGAAATAAGCAACTAGCCTATTATCCTGGCTCAAGACTGCTCCAATAGCTAATCCACTTTCATCACATCTCACCTAAAATGTTTTTCCAAAATTTGGCAAGACCATAAAATAGACTACAACAAACTATATTTTTTTTTTCTTCTTGACTTCATTCAAGAGTTCCTTCCCACTCATGAGAAGTGTGCTTGAAATAGCTTCCCTCTTTTTCTCTTTGTCTTTGATTGGTAACAACATATGTGTCCTACCATTCTTTTCTAGGGTATAAGTATTATTTCTCCCATCATGAATAAATTTTTTGTCAAACTTCCATGGTCTCCCCAATAAAATATGACAGACATCCATAGGAATTACATCACATGATATTTCATCCCTATAAACTCCTATTTCAAATTACACTTGGCATTGTTGACTTACCATTACTTGATGTCCTTTCTACAATCATGATACCTTGTATGGGTTTGGATGTGCAGTTGTCTTCAACTCCAGCTTTTCCACCATCTCTGTGGATACTAGATTGTCGGTGCTCCCACTGACTATGATGACCTTGCAAACTCTGTATTTCATCTTGCAAGCAGTTCTTAACAGACTTGTTCGCTGAACTGGTTCCTCCATCTCCTTCTCTGGTTTAAGAAGAATCTTTCTCATCATGAGGTTATTTCCTCCTTCCGTTGCTTCTGCTTCCACATGTTTATGTGCTTCAGCAATGTGTGCTTCACCTCCTCCTTATTTCTTTCTCTTGAGACATTCCCAAGATTTGTGTCCTTTCTTTCCACGGGTATAGCATCTAACTACGCCTCCTTTGGCTCTTCCTCGTCCTCTGGAAAATGAACTTCTTCCACCTTTCTCATGGTTACTATGTTGTTTTTCAGCTTCATGCTTCTGCTTCTGGAACTTCTCTCTGTTGTTTCCCTTACCTCTGCTTGAGTTTCCTCTTCTGCTTCATTGGATTTGTTTCCTGGCCAATTTTTCTTCATCTTTCAAGGCTTCTTGATAAGAATCCTCGACTTTACTAACATACATCATGCTAATTTCCTCTTGTATTTCATATCTCAGCCCATTGATATATCTGGTTGTTTTTTCATCTTCATTCCCTTTCTGTCCATCCTTGATGTTCAGTCTATAAAATTCCTCAGTGTACTCCTTTAATGATAATATTTTCTGTCTCAGGTTTTGCAATCTTCTGAATAGATTGAATTGATAGTCCTTTGGGATAAAATTTTCCTTCAACTTGGCTACCACCTATCCCAGTTTTTAATTTTCTACTTACCATTGCTCCTGCGTTCGGCTTGCAGTTCATCCCACCATAGCACTGCATGACCCTTTAGTATTTTCACTGTATGCTTCACCATCTTATCTTCTTCGATATATTCGTAAATAAAGTATTTTTCCATAGCATGTACCCAGTCCAAAAATTCTTCAACTTCTAATTGCCTTCATACATTGCTACCTCTATCATTGCTATGGCTCCTATCTTTGAAATTTTTTTTATCAAGTGATCTTGTGCAACATCCTCTGCTACATTTTCTTCGACTTCTTCTTCTTCACTCTCAGCTTCACTGATATATCCAGTGTCTGGTGCTCTCCTCTGTGTTGTTTCCATGGCATCCAGTCTCATTCGGAGTCATCTCATTTCTTCTTCTATTTTTGCATTCGCTCTACGCCTTCTGGGTGGCATGATTCCACTGTGTCACCTACAAACAAAAATCAAATTTTCTTGATACCACAAATGATATTATTTGTTTCCTTTATCCTTTATCTATTGTCTACAAACAAACTCAATATCGGCTCTGATACCACCTGATGCAGCCCCCCTACTCTCCCGTAGGGCTGCGCGACCTCCCAGTCTTGGATCTCTGATTCTAGAGTTGAGTGACCCTCTGAAACCTTAATGGTTTCCTTCTGTGACTAAACGCAAACCCTTTCGGCTTCTTGTTGTAGGTTTTAATGGCACCCACAACCCTCTCTTTCTCTCTCCTGCGAAGGCTCGGAGTGTCGGGCATTAGCTCCTTTTTTCTGATAAGCCCCCTCTTTATGTGACCTTGGTGATGACCATTTGATTGTGGGCGCGGCTACAAGCGGTTTGAATTCAAACTACTTTTGGGCCCGCAATCCTCCTCAAGCCTCCATGTGTCCTCCTGACGAAACCATAGTTTGGATTGTGGCCCGCCCTCGATATTTTAAACCCTGTGCAACTCTTGTTCCCTTAATGATACAAGATCATCGATATCATGATCTTGATGATAACGTCTGAATCAATGGTTTATATCTGCGCCTTTCAAATCTATGGACTAGATCTTCCCCTCCTTCAATCAATGACTGTGATCTCCTTCGTAGCTCCGGACTTTGGGGTTTTGAAATCTCAAACCCAACTTTCTTCCGTACTCAAATCTTTCGAAACTCATGATCTGCTGACACTTGTCCTGCTCAATCAACGATTCTTCTCCCACTTCGGATGTTTGACCTTTCAACTCATATCAATGGTCCTGCGATCCTCTTCTGAATCGATGATCAATATCTCCTTCGGATCTTCGGACTTCTGAGGTCTCAAATATCAAACTTCCTTTTCCCCAATGGATTTTACACGGAGTCTGTGATCCACTGACATGTGTCCTCCTGATCTAACGATCGAGGGTTACTTCAGGTATTTACCTAGAGCTCACAGATGTGCACCATGTCTCATCTAAATCCAATGACTATGAACCACTTCGGGACCTTACCCGGAGTTCACGGATTCGTGCCATGTCTCCCTTAGATCTCACGGTCCAGATTTTACTTCGGGTCTTCGATTCTTCGTACTTCGACAATCTCAGATTTCAAACTGAAAAATCACTTCAACTTTCCTGGAGCTCACGATCTGTTGACAAGTGTCCATTTATAGATCGACGAATCTCGTTCCTTCGGCTCGTCAAGCTTCGGATGTTTCAACACTTCGACCTTCACCTTCCTCTAGATTGTCTTTTGACCTGTCGACACGTGTCCTCCTGGATCCGACGGTCCATATTCGCTCCGACCCTTCACCTCTTTGCGCTTCGGAAATCTCATAGTTCAAACTTGCCTCCTCCCAGAATCATGGTATCTGACGGATCAGATTTACTTGGGCGATCCGACGCTTGGAGTTTTCCCCGAACAATTTGACGGTTTAGATCTGTTCCTGTTGATCGGGTGGCTGAGATTCTATTTCGGATCTTCGGCTCTTCAGGCTATGGAAATCTCAATTCGCAACTCTTATGAGTTTTCTCTCTCCTTTGTGTGTGAAGCGCTAAGGCTCGTGCACTTCACTCTAATCAAATGACTGTTGTTCTTTTGCACAATGATCCAATGACCACCGTCACTCCTCCTCCTGAGCTTCTGAGTTCTCTCGATTTGGAACATTTATCCATCTTCAAAGGTTTTGAACCTTTACTCCTCCTTATGAGTCTGACTATCGATCTCTATAACACTTTATGGAAAGTGTTATCCCTTCTGAGCTTCTTCCTTGAAAGGATTTTGATTCCCCACACACACCTTGCGTTCTCGGGATTTCGATAACTCAGATTGAAGGATTTCTTGAAAATAAATTCTTCTCACCTACCTGACGTTACTCTGGTTCGAGTTCTTAGATGCTTGGTCATTTCACGACGTTGTGCACACCTTGCACCCGGTCTAAGTTTCCTTTGTTCTCTCTAAACTTCTCTGAGTCACTTTGAGACTCAGTCGACACACTCCTTGCGTTCAATATGCACACCTTGCATACGAGTGTCAAAAGAGAAACAATTGAAACTCATCCAGATTCGTCACAACTTCATACTAACACTTCTCGAACAATTAGACATGACCGAAAATGGAATAAATCAAACACACATAATATAACATTCATTCATCCATACATCAAATGAACATAGTCCAAGGATTTGGGACAATTCTGTATGTTCTATTCCTTCATGAAAACAAATTACATAATGTTTCTTCTACTCTACTATGTTGTACTGATCTCTCGGATCTCTATATCATTCTTTCTACTCTGTCTTGTTCTATTACAATGCAACAATGAAAAAGTATCTAAGGACTGGCTCCATGAGCTCTCTCGTCCTATCTGCAACCTATCCTATCAAACTCTTAGCGGTCACCTACTCTGTCCTATTACAATAACTAACAATTATTTCCAGGTAAGAGTCAACACTCAATATCTGCAATCCCTTACAGTCCTTCATGACTTACAAACAAGTTACAAATTTAAAATGTTGTTTACAAAATATCTCAACAACCCGATTTAATTCTGAGTTAATTTGTGATTTGAAACTCTATCATTGTTGAGATGTCATTCCTTTGCCTCCACGCTTGCATTTTTACTTTGAAGGTGATTCTCCTGCATTAGATACACTAGTATAAAAAATGTCATGCCCAAGATTGAGCACTCAAGTGTGATACTTTTTAAGGTAGAGTCCATTTTTGGGCTCATCCAGCATATTCCCTTCACAATCTTCCAATTCATATGCTCCTTTCTCTAAGACACGTTGCACGATATAAGGACCTTGCCACATGGAGTTGAACTTTCCTGCCCCCAACGGTTCTTTGTCTTGGTCATATAGGAGAACCAAGTCACTCTCAACATACTTCCAAGGACAAACAAAATTATCATATTGAACCTTAACACATTTTTTATTTTCTTCGATATCCATAGAGGCATCCCTACATTGTTCATTGAGATGCTCTAGGTGTACGAGGCATTCTTCAAGATCAAATGTGTCAGGTAGGAGCTCAATTTCCAACTTGAGGGAAGGGATTTCACATTCAATCGGAAGAATTAACTCCACACCATGTACTAACTGAAAAAGGGGAGAAACTAGTGGAATTCTTTACCGAGGTTCGGTATACCCAAAGTGTAGGGTAAAGCATCGGGTGCCAATCAAATTTACTCTGGCTTATAGTTTTTTGAAATTTACTGTCTTGAGATATTTATTCACCGCCTCTACTTGTCCATTTTCTCGGGGATAGTAAGGGGAAGAATGATCGTGCTTAAACCCTAGTTTTGATGCTAACCATTTCATCATATCATTTTGAAAATGATTGCCATGATCAGTGACAATATCTCTTGGGATTCTGAACCAGGCTATAATTTGGTTGAATACGAAGAATGTTGCAGTCTTACCATCATATTTAACTGTAGGCATGGCCTCTTCCCATTTAGTAAATTAATCTACGACCACAATAATATGATGGTGCCCCCCAGTCGAAGTGGGTTACAGTCCATAAAATCTACCCCCCACTTGGTGAAGGGATCAACGTTGATGACTGGGTGAAGAGGGGTTGGGTGTGACCATATTTTCCAAGCGAACACCTGGAAAGGGTGACACTTCTTGACCGATTCAACACAATCTTTAAAAATTGACGACCAAAAATAACAGGCTCACAATATTTTTTGGGTTGTCTCAAGCCCAGATAAATGACCACCACAATCCCCACTATGACATTCACTGAGAAGAGACTCAACTTCCCCGTGAGTTAAGTAACGACGTAAAATATTATCTACTCCTCGACGAAACAAAGTATCGTTGATGATAAGGTAGTTTTTATCCTGATGATGTATACATCATTGATCGTCTCTCGACAAATGTTGGGGTAGATTCAAGGTTTGAAGATAAATTAGAATGTCTCCATACTGGGGGTATAAAGATGAGATAAGGAAGATATGTTCATCCGCGAAAAAATCATCATGAAAAATGTCCTCATCTAGTCAAGGAAAGTCTGATATCAATTTGGCAAAAACCAGTGATTTATTAGACTTCCTCGAAATGAAATTGAGATCAAACTCTTGCAAAATAACAATTCACTTATTGTATTTCACCCCTATGATACACCTAGTGAGGACGTATTGAAATGGATTGATATCCACAACTACGATAGTTTTTCAAAGTAATATATAATGATGTAATCTTTGAACCACATGTACGATGGACAAGGCTTGTTTCTCTATGTGAGAGTAATTAAGTTCAAGATAGACTAGGTTTTGACTGAGATAGTAGACAATGTGCTCATGGAGCTCATCATCCTACTGAACCAGAAACATACCAACCATCCCTTTAGACACGGAGATATAAAGAAAATATTCTCTACTGTAGTTTGTAGGATTTAGTAGAGGTATCGATACCAGATATTTAATAAGAGCATCGAAGGATTCCTAGGATTGTTCATCCCATATAGATGAAGTATCCTTCTTCAAAAGATGCATGAAACCCTTAGTTAAATTGGCATAGTTCACTATGAACCAACGCAGGAAATTAGCCTTCCCCTGTAAACCTTGAAGTTGTCTAATGTTGTGCGGGGGAGGCAATCGAAGTATTGCCTCAACCTTCATAGGATCTACCATGATCCCATGCTCAGACACTAAGAATCCTAAAAGATGGCCAAACCTAACGCAAAAGATGCACTTGTGAGGGTTCAACCGAATGCGATAGTAACAACATCTCTCAAATACTAATCGAAGGTGAGCAGAGTGTTCTACTCTCTTGCGAGAGTGAGCAGGACGATCATCTAGGTAAGCTTTGAAAATATGCTTAAGATCGTGAAAATCAAATTTCATGACACATTGGAAGGTTACTCCAACGTTTTTAAGGCCGAAAGTCATCTTCTGGTATGAAAAAGTACCCCAAGGACAAACAAAATTCATATTATGTTGATCCTTGGGTTTGATTTGAATTTGATTATACCTTGAAAATTTGTTCATAAAATAAAAGACTTCGCTTCTCACGCACTCGTCAAGAATCTGGTCAATGAAAGGAGTTGAGAAGTTATCTTTAAGAGTTCAGGTCTCAAAAGTCCATACATATGCAGATGGTTCCTTGTTTTTTATTTATGGGAACGGTTTTGGACACCCATTCAGTCAAGGGAACCAGGTAGATGAAACCAACATTAATTATGTTTTCTACCTCTACCTTAATAGTAGGGGCCTTCCTAGGATTAACAACTCTAAGACACTGTCGAACAAGTTTATCATACAAATAGGTTTTAATATCATGTTCAACAATGTTGGGCTCGATTCTTAGCATCTCTTCATATGACCAAGAAAATACATCACATAATTCTTTGAAGAGATCGGTGTAGATCTGAATTTCTTCAGGTGAAAAATTTGCACCGATATATACATTTTCAATTTTACCAAGAACACAAGAGATGTCGATCGTGATGGTAGGAGAAATATTCGCCATGTTTCCTTCGGTATAAATACCATGCGTATCTAATGGAACCATAGTGTAACTGACCATCACACTCAAGGTAGATCTAAATTCATCATGTTCAACCTTAAAAATCTATGGGAGGAAATAGGAATGATGATGCATATTTTCCTAAGGACTATCAAGACCATACATTGCCTCTACGATGGCTTCATCCGAAGGTAAAGTATCATCGAAAAAATCATGCAAACAAGATGATTGGACAACCCATACAAGATCTAGAATAGGATCCTTCTGTTAAAGTTTAAGCTATTATTATGTTTCTTTATAATTTACTAGATAACCATAACATAGATAGGATCACTGAGAGAAACACAATCACAAGATACACAACATTTATCCCAGGAAAACCTCATGGGGAAGAAAACCCAACAAAAACTTCCTTAATATAGATAGCCAATACAATTCCAAGACAATAAACCAAACACTAGAGAATATCCTCTCCCAAGTAATGTGTCTCTCTCTCTTCCTTCTTCTCCAACTGCAGCTACCAAACTTGCACTATGGATGATTGAATGAGTGAGTCAACAAATGAGTGGCTAGATTCATTTATTTATACAAACTGGCAAGCGTTGAAAGGAGGTGTCTCTTCACTGGTAGGGCCGACTTGTCTTTC
The DNA here is from genome assembly GCA_009831015.1 of Picea engelmannii. Classification (NCBI taxonomy): domain Eukaryota; kingdom Viridiplantae; phylum Streptophyta; class Pinopsida; order Pinales; family Pinaceae; genus Picea; species Picea engelmannii. The sequence goes on from ML801344.1 coordinate 242,095, forward strand.
TGGGTGGTTAGAACCACTTTAATTTTCCTGGGGGGTGAATTCTCAATTTGCATATTATAATTAGGGTTTAACCAATCCACAAAAGGGGATTTGGTCATTTACAATGCTCGACATGATCAATCCACAAAGGGGATTGATCTAATGAATAATACATCAATAATAAATAGAATACTCTTTGCAGTTACAATATTTCAACACTCCCCCTTAAAAAGAAGGGTATTCTACAATATCATCAGGAGAGAGAGAGAGGGAAACAACATCAACTCGGTAACAACATCAACTGGATAACATCATCAAATGGGTAACATCATCCATTGGATAACATCATCAATTGGGTAACAACATCCACTGGATAACATCATCAACTAGGCAACATCATCAACTGGGTAACATAATCAACATCATCAACTGGGTAAAAACATCAACTGGATAATAGGAGACATCAATATAATCCACTTGGTCATCTAACATCACGACTGGCATATCTATAAATCATAGGAAGTTTTGTTCTTTTTATCTTCACGCAGAAGATACTCTTTCTTTCTTTCATCTTCACGCAGAAGATACTCTTTCTTATCTTCACACAGAAGATATTGTATCTTCATGCAAAATATTTCTTATCTTCACACATAAGATATTCTATGAGTTTTCGCATTCCTTTTATGATCTCCCTTCTCTTGTAGTCATCTATATCACCCATCCACTGGAAAGGAATACTACCATCGCTTCACTCCTAGTCATCCCACATGAACTAGAGAAGCTAAGATGCTAGCCTGGACAATACTAGACTCCCTTTCCATGATCCATGCAAGATCATGACATAAACCTCAAGAGACAACTAACCATTCCACATGGTCAAGGTTTGTGTTCCAGGCTACTCAATCCTTGGCCAAAGGAGAGTATCTTCCCTCTGGCCCTTGGAGAAACATCCACACTCCTCTCTATGAGGGTGGTCACACCCCTCTCTATGAGGGTATTCTAGAATGTCCCTAGAGTATCCAAAACTCAACACTTGGGTAGAGGCCAATATTGGAAAATTTCTCATTCCCCTTCTCTATGAAGGTGATCAGAATCTGGACCAGGGGTCACAATTTAGCCCAAAAATCAAAGTGTTTAGAATCGCCTCAAAACAAACAGGTGTGTAGGTTTCATCGTCACTAACCCAACACACTTCGAACAGGGTCAAACGAACATCGGATGAGTGAGATATTGCGTTCTGTTCGATTTTCCAAATAGGCAAAAAATTTGCTGACTGTATAGTCCGTACATGCTGACGTGGCAGGTGACGTGTCAGCTGATTTGGCAAGTTGACGTGGAAGGATTTTTTGGCAGGACACGTGGGTGAATAGATTGCTGACATGTGGCATCATTATGGCAAATGGTTTGGTGCCACGTGGCCCAGGCGTGGGCTCCCACATGGCACCTTTGTATATGGTGTAGTTCAAAAATATTGTGGAGTCCATGGGGATCGAACCTCGGACCTTCCCCATGGTCCAAAGTATTGGAAAGGATCCACTTGACTGGCACGCCACACGGTGTTCCTTGTTTGATATATGTGTTTAAATATATTTAAATTAACACTATAGTGAGTTTGGGCGCAGGGTCTGGGCTGGGGCTTAGCCACAGCCCTCAGTTTTGGGTGCCCATCCATATGACCCGACTTCACACATTCGCATGGGGTTTTTCAAACGGTTTCCCAAAACATGCACCCACCACTTGTCACACCTACATTGATTCTTGGAACGAGGCCCTTTTTATGCGTGGGAAACGTGGCCACATGGCCCCCATGCGCCCAACACCTCCGTGGTTTGGGGGCTAGGTTCCCTAACCATTCTACATTTTTGCGCATTTTGTGGAGATGCGCGTGAGTGCTGGTTTTAGGCACTGGAAACACCCAGAGGCCAGGTTACTCACACACAGGTGTGTTTTAGCGAACCAGAGACAACAAGCTTGAAGGAGGAAAATGGCAGGAGGCCTATCTTCTTCATTGTTTGGCCAAATGAGGCGCCGAAAAATCCCAAATAAGGGTTTTTGGATGTTATGAATCCATTGGAATAGTTTTCAAAGGAATTTGGAGACTTATTTTGTAAGTTTTACACCATTGAAGTTTCAGGGAGCTCCAGGGAGCTTAGGGCCCCCATTGATGGAGGCCATGCTTAGATGAGTCCAAGTCTATTTTTTGTGACTGAATAGTCATTTTTGACTAATTGTTATTCTCTAAATACATTGGGACATGTTTCAGATCCATTTTAGGAATTTTACAGGTGTTTTTTCCACAAGGAAGCTCAGGGAAGCTCAAAGCCACATGTAGAAGTGGTCATGCCCAGATGAGCCATGGTCCATTTTCAGAGATCTAATAGTCATGTTTGGGGTTTTCATGTATTCTAAACCCAATGGTATAGTTAGTAAATCCATTGGACTTGAGAAGCAGCTTGTAAAAGAATCTTTGACAAACTAATCCCAAAGAGCCTAGTCCATTGATGGAGGCTCAAGGGGATGTAGCCCAGTTGGGGGTGAACTCCTTTATCATCTTGTTATTGTTGTGAGTTTGTTGGTTTATTTTCTGCAAGTTATGTTTGTTGTGTATTTATTTAAACCACATATTTAACCTTTCAAATACCTCACACATAAACACCTAAAATATGCATAAACTTGACACATAAAACCTCTTTCACAACTATGACATTGAGCAAGGTCCTGAAGTTTATTTTAATGGAGTAGAGGGTGCTTGCATAGAAAAACAAGTCAGCCCCCTATTTTCAGATCAGGTGGTATCATAGCATAGTTTTGCTTATGTGATTGCCATTGATAGCTAGAGATTTAGCTGTTGGTATTATTGTGCAAGTTTTGTGTTGAAGTTTGATATCTTGCAAGGATGGAGGAAGCTTCAAACATTGATAGTTCTCATACATCTTCATTAACCAATTTATTTGACACAGATATGTTGAAGGCATTTGTAACCATGAGAGATATGGTACAAGAGTTGTGGGAAGATAGAGAAGAGAGCATTGTCCTTCAAGAGCAGTTGTTGGCCATGAAGGAGGAGAAGCACCAACTTCTTGAAAAGTTTCATGAGATGGAGACTCAAATCCATGAGGCAAAGGAAACCCTTAACAAGTACATGCATGAACATGAGGTATGTAATGCTATTTTTTCTTCAAATTCCTCTCAAGATGAATGCTTTGGTGTTTTTGAAAATCACACTAGAGGAATAGGGTCCAAGTTATTGTTAAAAATGGGCTATGAAGGTAAAGGATTAGGAAAGCATGCACAAGGCATTGTTGAGCCTATTTTTGTTGAGGAGAGGCCCAAGTATAGGGGTCTTGGATATGAAGAGAAAGCTGGAGCATATTCCAAAGTTGAGGAGACAAGGGAAACAGTTCCAAGAACAACTTTTGTTGCAAGTTCAATCCCTCAAGCATGCAAAGTATGTGTTCAATATGAATGCAAATGTGTGAAACAAGAGAGTTGTGATAGCCATAAGGACAAGAACATTTTTGTTGATCTTAAAAGGAGAGTTGGTAACTCTTCAAGTTCACCTCCTCACGAAGGTGATAAAGGTGAATGTTCAAGAACTTTTGTTGCAAGTTCAATCCCTCAAGCATGCAAAGTACATGTTCAAAATGAATGCAAATGTGTGAAACAAAAGAGTTGTGACAACCATGAGGACAAGAAAAGATTTGTTGGTCTTCAAAAGAGAGCTAGTAACTCTTCAAATTCACCTCCTCAAGAAGGAAATAAAGGTGAATGTTCAAGGTCTATTTCTACCTATAACTCAGTTTCTTTTGATTATGTTAAACATGGTAAATTTGCATGTAAAAATGGCAGAAAAAATCCATGTACATATTGTGGTTTATATAACCATCATGTTTCAAGATGTTGGAAAAGATTGACCACATTCAAGAAACTTTCCAAGCAAAGGCAACTTGGAAAAAGGATGCAAAAGATTTGCACTCATTGCCAAAAGAGGGGTCATCTCATTGACCAATGTTGGACATTGCATCCAACCACTCATCCACATCACAAGAGGTGGATGGATAAAGAGACTAACAAGAATGGAAGAGGAGATTCCATCATTGATGTGAGTCAAGATGATTCACAAGAAGACGATATTCAACAGAAAAAGTCACCATTGACTTGGCTTGGTAAGAAATAGTTAGATTTGTTGAACAAATAAGGCTTGCATTTTTTTGTTTGTAAATGCACTTTTCGGCCTTATTTATGCATTTATGTTGAAAGTTTGACAAGTTGCAGCATTTTATCACAACTTGTACGATGCAAGTTTGCATGTGAATGCAATTCATTGAAGGCATTCTTGTTGTTGCACAACTTCGCCAGGAGGATGTAAGAGATGGGTATGATACTCACTTATTGCAGCCATATATCTTTTTCAGTTTCAGCTCTTATGTACCCACATGTTTTTGGGTTTATGTACTTATGTTTGTACTTGAAGGAGAGTTGAAGAGCTATGCACATGCATGTGTTTTTGTATGTGTATAAAGAGTGAACTTGATGATAGTTTCACTATGAGTGACTCATGATTGTAACATGGTTGTGTATCATGAATGACAACTTGTCATTTTGGAATGTCGATATGTTTCAAATGAGTCTCGACTTTTGTCGATGTTGTCTTGACGACCATGTTGTGTTGATCATGTTTATTCGACTTATGTTTAGTCGATGGTGTTTGTTGGCTTGTAAGTCGATATTGAGTACACCAAGATGTAGGAAAACATCATGTGCTTTGATGAAGTACAAAATGAAACAGTTACTTGAAAAGAAAAAATACTTTGTTGGCATCATTTTCAGTCTTGTGTAAATTTGTTTTCAAGATTGATGGTTTTCTTGGTTTGTGACAAGATGTCGCAGGGAAGTTTTTGCAGTCATTGTAGAGAGGATTGTGTTTGATGCCAAAGAGTTCACATGAGGGACTTGATTCTTAGTGGGAATGTTGACATATTTCCAAGCACAAAGAGAACAGTGGGTCAATAGCAACCAGAGAACAATGGTTGAGGGACATAGCCAGTTGTAGTGCAAGGCATGTCAAGGTACCCAGGTGATTGCCAAAAAGAATTTTTCAAGTAGAATCAGTTGATAGAACTTGGAAGTAAAAGATTAATGAAGCTCGGACAAATAATCATCATCTTTTGTGGGTCCAAAATCCTTTCAATGGGAAGGTGTGATCAGAATCTGGACTAGGGGTCAAAATTTAGCCCAAAAATCAAAGTGTTCAGAATCTCGTCAAAACAAACGGGTGTGAAGGCCTCATCGTCACGAACCCAATGCACTTCGAATAGGGTCAAACGAACATCGGATGAGTGAGATATCACATTATGTTCAATTTGCCAAACATGAAAAAAAATGTTGAATGTACAGTCTGTACATGCTGACGTGGCAGGTGACGTGGCAGCTAATTTGGCAAGTTGACATGGCAAGAATTATTGGCATGAAACGTGGGTGAATAGATTGCTGACACATGGAATCATTGTGGAAAATGGTTTGGTGCCACATGGCCCAGGCGTGGGCTGCCACGTGGCACCTTTGTATATGGTGTAGTTCAAAAATATTGTGGAGTCCTTGGGGATCGAACCCCGAACCTCCTCCATGGTCCAAATTCTTGTAACGGGGCCACCCGACCGGTGTGCCACACGGTGTTCCTTGTTTGATATATGTGTTTAAATATATTTAAATTAACACTATAGTGAGTTTGGACGCAGGGTCCGGGCTAGGGCTTAGCCCCAACCCTCGGTTTTGGGTGCCTATCCATATGACCTGACTCCACACATTTGTGCATGGTTTTTCAAATGGTTTCCCAAAACATGTGCCCGCCACTTGTCACACCTACATTGATTCTTGGAACGAGGCCCTTTTTATGTGTGGGAAACGTGGCCACATGGCCCCCATGCACCCAACACCTCTGTGGTTTGGGGGCTAGGTTCCCTAACCGTTCTACATTTTTGCGTGTTTTGTGGAGATGCACATGAGTGATGGGTTTAGGCATGGGAAACGCCCAGAATCAAGGTTACTCTCACACAGGTGCGTTTTGGTGAACCAGAGACAGCAAGCTTGAAGGAGGAAAATGGCAGGAGGCCTATTTTCTTCATTTTTTGGCCAAATGAGGTGTTGAAAAAGCCCAGCTAGGGGTTTTTGGATGTTTTGAATCCATTGGAATAGTTTTCAAAGGAATTTGGAGATTTATTTTGTAGTTTTTACACCATTGAAGTTTCAGGGAGCTTAGGGCCCCCATTGATGGAGGCCATGCTCAGATGAGCCCAAGTTTGTTTTTTGTGTTTGAATAGTCATTTTTGTCTAATTGTTATGTTATGAACACATTGGGACAAGTTTCAGATCCATTTGAGGACTTTTACATGTGTTTTTTCCACAAGGAAGCTCAGGGAAGCTCAAGGCCACATGTAGAAGAGGTCATGCTCGGATGAGCCATGGTCCGTTTTCAGAGATCTAATAGTCATTTTTGGGGATTTTATGTATTCTGAACCCAATGGTACAATTAGTAAATCCATTGGAGTTGAGAAGCAGCTTGTAAAAGAATCTTTGACAAACTAATCCCAGAGAGCCTAGTCCATTGATGGAGGCTCAAGGAGATGTAGCCTAGTTGGGGGTGAACTCCTTTATCATCTTGTTATTGTTCTGAGTTTTTTGGTTTATTGGCTGCAAGTTATGTTTGTTGTGTATTTATTTAAACCACATATTTAACCTTTCAAAGACCTCACACATAAACACCTAAAAGATGCATAAACTTGACACATAAAACCTCTTGCACAACTATGACATTGAGGAAGGTCCTGAAGTTTATTTTAATGGAGTAGAGGGTGCTTGCATAGAAAAACAAGTCAGCCCCCTATTTTCAGATCAGAAGGTCTCTTCCTTCTCTACAAAGATCTCTTCCTTCTCTACGAAGGTATATTCTCTTTCTCTATGAAGGTCTCTTCTCTTTTCCTTCTCTATGAAGGTCTACCTGTGGGATTTCTCATTCCTTCTCTACGAAGGTCTCTTCTCTTTTCTACGAAGGTTTATCTATGGGATCTAAAAAAAATCTCTTGAGGTCCAAAATGTTTTCATGGTATAATACCTTGCTACCCATCTACTGGGAACCATCCATCTACTCGATAACTTTCATCTTGATCAAAATATATAGGCACCATCCATCTGCTTTCCTAACTACACCAAATCATGATCCTCCATTTCTAACTCGGAGACATAGCTCCCTCTTGCACCAAACTAAGAGCTTCTAATCATCATCCTTGAAGTTTTCTTCTGTAGTATCCCAGGTGCCTTCTTGAGTTCGAACATTTATTTCTTTTTGACTTCATACTGGATCAACCTAATCCCTCTGCATCTATAAGAACGGTACTGGAATAACTTGCAGTTACCTACATCTCATCAACTATATCTAAGTATCCATCTTTCTCTTCATCTTTAACATTTTTTTTCTGCATCTTTAGGAGCCTCCTGCTCCTATATAAATACTGGACACTGTCTGGTCTTTACTAACTGTCACCATATCATAAGTCCTTCTCATGTTGTATAAATTCTGCAAGTCAAGGCATAATTTCTTTCTTCTGAGACCTATAAACTTACTTATAGTATGCTTTCTGAGATATGTCACTTAGCCTATCAGTCAGTAACAATAAGATGTTAAGAACCAAAGACTTAATACAAAAGCACCACAACAGATATGTAAGAACAATATGCAAAATCTCCTTGATTACTATCAAACCCTTGAGGTAGGGAAACACCGTACAATGGATCCTATTATGGAAGGGATCCTCTCCTGTTCACTTGCCTTTTCAATGGGGCATCCTCCTATTGAGATACCGCTCCAAATACAATAATTCTCTTCATATCTCATTACATTGCTTGAACCCCTTTATATAGTACTACCATCACCTAAGAACATTCTAGAGGAGGAACCTTCTAGAAGTAGAACCTTCTAAGAAGTCCTCTTACATTTATTATATCTAATTACCCATTTATTATATCTAACTACCATAGTGGGCCTTATTTAATAATATAGTGGACCTAGTCCACCTTACATTGAATGACCTCCACTATTATCACTATGGGACCTCTACGCCGCCGTCCCCCCCCAACTACCTCTCTAGCTACCTTATATTCTTAACATTGGATGCTAGATTTCATGTCCTTGCAGATGGACTCAATGATAGTTTTCATAGTATTCAAGACTCATTGGATAGAATGCAGGAGATATTTCTTATGGCAGACATGAGGGATGAATATAATCAAGACATATATGTTTGGTATGATTTTGAGGCCGATTGTGATGATTGGTATATGGATAGCTGTCATTTCTGGGATAACAACCACTTTCATATTTTATTTGATGACTCTAATCCACCTTCTGTAGAGATCAATGTGACAAATCAAGATCCAATGATTATTACCAGTGTCCATCCTGCATATTATACAGTGGTATTATTCCTTCCATATTCTACTACAACCCTTTTCCACTATGTGGATGGATCTTCTTATTTGTATCCACATGACATGTGTCTGTCTTTGGAGCATCATTTTGAGTTGGTTATTGGGTTCCAAAATCTTCCACGGGGAGTTCACATGAGCACTTGGACATGGGACCCGAGCTTACAATGGTGGTTGGACTACTTTAGCATGGTGGCTTTCCTTTCTACATGGGACCTTGGTTCTCTAGTCTTCTTCGGCATTATGGTCCATAATTGTCCATGGGACCCTGGTATATGGTTGTACATAAAGCGTTGAGGACAACGCTTTCATAAGACGAATGGAATGATAGGTAGCTAGAGAGGTAGTAGTGGGGGCCCAACGGGCCCATAGTGATAATAATGGAGGCCATTCAATTAAGGTGGACTAGGTCCACTATATTATTAAATAAGTCCCACTATGGTAGTTATATATAATAAATGGGTAGTTAGATATAATAAATGTAAAAGGACTTCTTAGAAGGTTCTACTTCTAGAAGATTCCTCCTCTAGAATGTTCTTAAGTGATGGCAGCACTATATAAATAGGTTCAAGCAATGTAATGGGACATGAAGAGAAGTATTGTGTTTGGAGCTGAAGCTCATTAGGAGGATTCCCCCTCAAAGAGGCAAGTGAACAGGAGAGGATCCCTTCCATAATAGGATCCATTTTATGGTGTTTCCCTACCCTAAGGGTTTGGTAATAATATAGTGTGGTTTCTTCTATATTGCTTTGTGGATATATTGTGTATTCAGTATTTGTGGTAATGATATTTGTAGATATATTTAGGTTCTTAACATAAGAAGTAATCAAATAAAACTATATCATGATTTCTATCATAGTAGTACACATCTTTTCTTAAGAAAAACTTGTTCAACCATGTACACATTCGAAACCCTAATCATGAATAAGACTTTTGAACTCTTTTTCACTCTAGCTATGAAATTACCAAATGTTCCCTTACTATCATAGATAAACACATACCTTTTTCACTCTCATGAGTGATCATACCTAAAATAAATATTTTATCTCTTTCTTTATCCTCTTCTTTGATAAGTCTGCATAGACACCGAAATAAAATGAGGTTAATTAACATTCTCACAAAAATATAACTTGTAATGATAAAGTATTAAGGAAAACAAGATACTAAAAATGAATATGAATACTTATTTTTTGTGTGTGTGTGGGGAGGCTCCACGGACTCCATCATTTTCTATCTTTCTTCAGATCAACTATCTTCAGCTTAAAGTACATATTTCTCAATTTCTCTTCCTCTGCCACATGTGCTTGATGCTTTATTTTCCCTTTTCCTTGAGGACAGTCATAGGAAAAGTGTCCCAACTTTTGGCAGTTGTAGAATCTAATCTTTGAAACATATTTATTCTTATTTGGAACTCTTACATAGTTATCTTTTAGTTGTTCTTTGAATTTTGATATTCTAGAGAAATATTCCTAAATTGTTTCTCCTTTCTGAATCCTTGTATTCTTGAGTTCAGTTCTTAGATTCATCTTTTGATTGATGTTCCTTCCTTCATATAATCAGGTTAGGGAATCAAGCATTTATTTTGGATTCCTCTTTGAGGCCACTTGAGGAATCAAGTGATCTTTGATAGAATTTGCAATGATTCTTTTGTCCCTAACTGTGTCTTTTTGGTGTTTTTCTTTAGCTGCAGCATCGATGGATTCTAGTACATTCTCTTTATTGAATATTGCTAGGTCATTATCTTCAAGAATGAGTGAAATCCTATACTTCATGGAACTAAAGTTTTCCACACCTTCTAGCTTGTCAACAAGATTAGTGCTTGTAAACATCTTTTACCTAGAGCTAGGAAAATGACCAAAAAATGAGAATGCTCAGAATTGAATTTTGAACTTACCAGGAGGTGCGATTGGCTGAGGAAAAAATATTGGTGTGGTTAGATTTCAAAAAATCCAATTTTTTCCCCTTCAAACTTGACCAATGGATTTCTGGACTGGTGCTTCTAGTTTTCTGGTACTTTTGGTTTTCTGGTACTTTTGGTTTCCTTGTACTTCTGGTTTTCTGGTACTTCTGGTACTGGTGAAAACTAGGGTTTCACTTTCCGGGAGTTCTATCCACTGAAAAGGTGTGTTGAAGGTACCAATGAGTTCCTTAGGCTATGGCACACTTTTCCAGATGATCTTTGGGATGAAATTTCTCTTTAATAAAAAACCCTAATTTTCTTGTACGAAAACGATGACATTTTTCTTTTTCCTATGAAAGATGCTCTCTTCAGCTTAGCTATGATACCATGTTAAAGTTTAATCTATTATTAGGTTTCTTTCTAATTTACTATATAACCATAGCATATATAGGATCACTAAGAGAAACACAATCACAAGATACACAACATTTATCCTAGGAAACCCTCATGGGGAAGAAAACCCAACAAAAACTTCCTTAATATAGATAGACAATACAATTCCAAGACAATAAGCCAAAAACTAGAGAATATCCTCTCCCAAGTAATGTGACTCTCTCTCTTCCTTCTTCTCTAATTGCAGCTACCAAACTTGCGCTCTAGATGATCGAATGAGTGAGTGAAAAAATGAGTGGCTGGCTTCCTTTATTTATACAAACTGGCAAGCGCTGAAAGGAGGTGTCTCTTCACTAGCAAGGCTGACTTGTCTTTCTGTGTGGTTAGAACCACTTTAATTTGCCTAGGGGCCGAATTCTCAATTTTCATATTATAAGTAGGGTTTGACCAATCCGCAAAAGGGGATTTGGTCATTTACAATGCCCGACATGATCAATCCACAAAACGTGATTGATCTAATGAATAATACATCAATAATAAATAGAATACTCTTTGCAGTTACAATATTTCAACACCACCTTGTCCATCTGCGAGGAGTAAGGATCTGGGTCAACAATAATGTCAAGAATAGACTGATACACAACTTATGTCATTGACAGTGGAATTTCCATCACAATGTGCGACTGACCTTTGTACGACATAGTTAGGGAAGGTAGGATCCAAGGGTCATTGAAATATGAAGTACATAAAGGAACAAACCTCATCAACGATGAAGACTCACTAGAAATGGAATGAATGTGGTGAATTTGTGCCATGAAATCAAAGCTACCCATGAGAGAGGAATACATTTCGACACCAACATCCTCAGTTGTCTGCTAATAATTGTCGATCACAGGGACCAAAGGTCCAACTAATGCATTAAAACTAGCATGCACAAAGGACAAGTGATCAATCATCACTATTTTCCCTTCATGAGGAAAACATAAAGTGTGGAAAATGGACGACACGGAAATTGTCATAGCATAAGTCCAAATACACCCTAGTAGTAAATTATAGTCGAGGGGCGCATCAACTACCTCGACATCAACCTCCATTGTCTTCCCACCTAACTGGACCGGAAAAGTGGGAAGAACTATGAGGGGTCGAAATGAATGCCCATCAAATGTTGTCAACATAGTCATAGATTGGGATAGAGTTAGAAAGCCAATGGATTTCCAGTAGGTTAGGGACATCATGCATGTCAAAACACCTTCATCAATTATAGTGCGTTTGATGGTAATTTTCATGTACCTCATGTTGTTCCTGAGATTAAACTTAAGGCTCAAAGAGTAATTTAAGGCATCATGAATGTTTAAAAGGATGTTTTAACATAGTGCTTTTTCTACCTTTAGTTATATGAGAAAAATAATTAAATGAAATTAATAATAGGAAAATACCAAGGTCGTATTACGTTGTCTGAGTCGCAATTATGATATCAAATGGTGTGGAAGAAACTTACAAAAATGTTAAACAAAGCTAGGCATCAATGGCAGATGAATCTCACCTTGTTTGCAGTAGAAGAGAACAAAGAGTGCACCCCTGAACATGATATAAGATGTAGTAATTCAAATAGCTTGCAGGTCTTGTATTACTTACAAAAATTAAAGAGGAAAAACTTATTACTTAACGAATTATTGAGATAATATGATTACAATAGTTGTGATACTAAATTGCAATCAATCCTTATCAAGGAATTACATAAGGAAATTCAAAGATATGGAAATATAGGAGAAACAAATAACTCAAACTTAACAAAATTTGGAATCTTTATCCTGCACTTGTATTAATACTAAAAAAGGAGAGTTTTCTCTATTACATCCGACAAGAAGCAACCTTGAATAGATCTTAAATCTATGTATTTATACAAAATTTGTCATAACTCAAAATGGTTGGAATTATTACAATATTTAATTAAAATAGCATAATTTGGAAATAATATAGCAGTGTGTAAAATCCAATGAGCTTTGCTGGCATTTTCTTCTGTCTCTTCACTTGTTGGAAAAACGTTTATTTTCCTCATTTCTTTAGGATGGACACATTTGTCGTCTGGTCTTCTTAATAATTCGACATAATTTATTATCCATTGTAGCTTTATTTCCATTTGTCCCTCCAGTTATGTTCAGTAATGCAATGACATTTTCTTACTTTCTCACAAATATGCTTGATTTTCCATGCTCAATGCATTGGTTGCATCTATCTAAAAATTCCACTACCAACTTCGATGGCTCAATGGTTTCATTCACCTCAAAAGTTTATAATTTCCTTTCTACTTGAGGTAGCCTTTCTTGGATTCTTTTCACTTCTTGAGCTAAGGCCTGAAACTGTGAACTTGGGTTCACTAGCCACTTATTTATTTTAAGAAGGTCAACCTGATTCATTTCCTGAATGGCTGCCAAAGTTTCCTCTTTGATTTTTATGGAGTTTTGTTGGTTCATTTCAATATCGATTTAACCCAGGGCCTCCGTGATACTGCTTCCCTCAAAATCAATTAGTCTCTTTTCCAATGATGATAACGCTTCTTGGAAAGCACCCTTTACTTTTCTAGCTAATCTCTTTCTCTCCGCTAAATTCATTTCCCACACCTTCAGGGCCATATCGCCTCTTATTTGTTCAGAAGGGGAAAGCCGAGGAAAATCAGGGATATTATCTTTCTATGCCAATATGATGGCTTCTTGAAACTTATCTCGGGCCAAGCGATATTATATTTCCTTGATATAGACATCCTTCAGAGAAGAGTCTACTACCTGATAGCACTTATGTATGGCATCAACCTTTATAAAAAGATCCTGCCAGGCCATTTCCAGTTTTTCACTTATCTCCAACGCTTGAATTTGGAAGGCCAGAATGTCTATCGAGACACCTTTGGTCACCTTCAATATGGCTTGCACTTGTCTTATAAATTCATCACGTTGAGTGATTGGACCCTGGTTGGCCTGTGAATTTCAATGGAGCTCCTTACGGTTAGCCTGAAACTATTGGATTTGTTGTCGTTCATGAGCTCTAATTTTCTCAAAGTCTTGGCTCATCTTATTCTTTACAGTCTGTTCCATGGCCATTAATTGATCTTGCAACTGCCCCACTAATAATATTTTCTATCTTATTTGTTTTGCCAAATTCTCCACAAACCATTGATTTGTGGTGGAAAAGGCGCCCAATGATCCTGCAACTTCTTTCACGAATTCTGAATCATCGCGATCATTTTCATCATATAACATCCTCTGCCTTTTGGTTATTAATCCATCTTTCTGGTGTGATTCTCTTTTGACGATGGCCCTTCGTTTCTTGCTAAACAAGAAATTTGAAGGAGGCATTTCTTCGGGTGATATTGGGGTAAGATCACTTACAAGGATGATTCGAAACTAAGATTTCCGAAGCTAGACTGCAGAGGTGTCAACGATGTAATAGGAGTATCGATCTTCGTAGACCGTTCTTGCTCTACTTTATTGGCAGCAGGTGTGGTTGGTGTCGAAGGAGATGCATCATGTCCTTGCTTTAGGTAAGTCTTGAGATGAGATAGGGCCTAGTGGCTTAGTTGTCCTGACACCGAGGCTTCTAATTCTTGTGTCAAAACCTTGAAGCTCTTTGGGGTATCCTCAATATTATGTTTACCAGAGTACCCTGGTTCAAAACCTGGAGGAATAGATTCATGTGCAGGAGGAGAGGCCATCGACTCTCCTTGTAGTACATTTGACAAACTATTTCTCATGTGTCTTTGGAAACTGAGGAAACTAGCTTGTTGATCTAGGGACATGGTTTGAAATCTGTCTTGTACCTTGTAAGACCTAACTCCCCTAAATATTTCTTCATATGGGGAGTTTTCATGTACATATCTTTTTCATGTTGAATTGGGCCAGGTGGTTCTCCACAATTTTGTGTGGGTCGTGCCTTTTGAATTTGATGTCAACTAATTTGACATCTTCTAAAGCCGAAACCTCCACTTTGGAGTGACTGAAATCTAATAGTGAAAACATGCCAACTTGGATAGGGAAAGTCAGCCATACATTTTTCTGAGATGCCTTTATCTCCTTGTTGATTCCCCTCATTACTTTCTGGTAAGCTACTTCCCTGCACACCAACCAGTCTGGTAAAAATCGCGGGAGAGCATGAGGGGGAATTGAGCATCCAAAAACCCTAATATAAGAGAAGTTTTCTTCAATGAACCAATATGATAGCTTGCTCAGATTTCCCATAATCCTGTTTGAAATTCAAGGAGGTGGGTGACCATATAGGGCTATATGAACAGGCACCTCTACATTGTGACAGATTTCGTAAAAGAAATATTTGGCTTTTTCCTCCCACAACTTGGAATGGTAGAAGTGAATAGGATTTGTACTAGTCGGGGTCCAGCTCCAATTCATCAATGGGAAAGGGGTCATGAAATAGATGGAGTCCATGACATACACAAACATATAGAAAGTGGTGGGCTGGCCCTTTGATTTCGCCATTTTGTATTCAGTAATTTCTTTGGCCAAGTTATCTGACAATATTTTGAAAAATTGATGAACACACACTTTCAGGTTTCGGGGCTTTTATTGTTAAGACTTATCGAAATTCCCAAAGCACGAAGCTCTGGAGTGACCTTTAGTGATTTATGTCTTTAACAATTAGGTGGCTCCAAAACTCTGGAGAAATTAGGATCGTTCGATCAAAATGGAAAAAAATCATCAACGACGGATATCACGCACGCCTTATTACTAATTAACCAGAAATGAATTCAATTTAAAATTTGAAAGTTATTTTCTAAATTACCATTTTTGGAAAGATTATATTTTCATGAACTAGAGAATGTAAAGCTTAAAGTTCAGGATTATATGTGTTCCAACATAGGCTCCATCTTGGGATCATGTCTCCCTATGAGATGTGGAAGAACAGTAGACCAAGTGCCATTATTGGGTAAATGGAGTCATTATTTCATTTATGGGAAACACCTTTAGGGATTAATCATACAAAGAAAAAATGAACTTCAACCAAGTCTCATAAAACCTTCAAAACACACCTAATCATTGATCTCAAGTTAGGCTATTTAAAATTTCCCTTTATCAAAACTGAGATTGGATTTGTTTAAGATAATCAAAACGAATTTAACTAAAATATCAGACTTTGACTGATTTTGTTCGCATCAAGGTTAAGTAAATGCAACAATTTATTTATGGAATCCCTCGTTGGTCCATAATGTAAATATTATTAGAAAGAAAACTAGATATCAAAGTATGTCATGTAGATATGTATGACAGTCGTACAGAAATCATAGACATTGCTTCACTGTCAACGAGCCTATTCAGTACCTTGGTGAAGTTATCTACTTCTCCCATTGAATTTCCTTTCACCACTTCAATTAGCACTTTTTCATTTTGTTGAGATGAGGGCAATCATTATCTGAATTTCCTTTCATCATCTCTT
This sequence comes from Picea engelmannii, assembly GCA_009831015.1. Lineage (NCBI taxonomy): Eukaryota > Viridiplantae > Streptophyta > Pinopsida > Pinales > Pinaceae > Picea > Picea engelmannii. The sequence goes on from ML801344.1 coordinate 258,287, forward strand.
TTGGGACAAAATGGGGGCAATCGAATTTCGAATTTCCTTTCACCATTTGTCTTGAACTAGATGGGGGCAATCATATTATGAATTTCCTTTCACCATCTGTCCTATATTTTTAATATTTTGAAGTGGGGGAAATCAATCTGTATGCCTCATACAAGGGATGGTATCAACTTAATTTTTTCTAAAAGAAAGGTATGTCATAATTTTTAAGTATACTATGAAACTATTTTTTTTTCAATCTTCGATACACCTTCACCTATAGGGAAGATTTTATAGGGGTTTTGAATTTCATGGATCAAACTTGAGAGAATTAGTCAGTTTAAAACCAGATACAAGAGCTAAAGTTACCAGGAGTATCCTAGACATATTTTCTTTCAGTTAAAATCAGAGGAACATAAAGATTTTCGCCTAATCTCATTTTGAAGATATGTTTTTAAGTTTTCAGAGTCAAGGTGAGATTCTTTCTTTCTATGAGGACTACGGAAAAGTAGTGAAAATAAGAAGGGGACAAAATATCGGGGATAGGAAGAATATGACAAAACAAAGACTTAGAGGGTCTGAAGCAAAATAATGTCATCCCCACAGTAGTTTGTTTATTGATTCTCAAACTTCCTTTCAAGCCTTTTTCATTCTTATTTTCTTTTTTCTTTTTATTTCATTTTTTATTTCATTCTTGTTTCATTTAGAGAAGGCTTCAAAATTAAGCTATAATTTCATACTCATCTGATCTTTGATCAATTGAAAATATATACATGAGTAAGACCCCCTTTACATTCAATAAAATTTTCTCAAAATTTTAGTTTGAACTAACGAGGTAGGAGTTCATACCTTAGATCTTCTTTGTATTTTCAATCAGGTAAATCATTAATTCATCACCTGTTTTGAGAGAAAACAAATGTCTTTAAAAAACGAGTGTTGGATTTCGATACATCCTTATCCCTCAACTAACAGTAAGTATTTTGTATGGGAAAAAACATGGGAAATGTCAGAAACTTCCACGGAAATGGGAATGATATGTGGTACATGTTTTTATATTTTTGTTTTGATGATATCTAGTAAACCTGATTTATTTACAATAAAAGTAAAATTTGGATAATTTACAAAAGAAAAAATAAAATTGAAAACCGAAACATGGAAACCAAAACCGGTATATACAATGGAAATCTAAAATATGATTATTGCATAAAATGTTTTAGGTAACGCCCGTTGATAGGAGCGTCGAGGTTTTCCAATAAGAAGGAATTTTTCCCCTTAGTAGCTGCAATCCTAAATGGACCGAACCAGAGATGGTCGAACTTGTCGTGTTTCCCTGCATCTTCTCTTCTAGCATCCCACTTTAAAACTATATCTCCAGGAAGAAACTCCTTGTCTTTAGCCTTTTTATCAAAAAGAGCCTTCATATTATCTTGGTATTTCTGAAGTTTGTCATCTAGTTCGACCATATTTTTTTGGACTTCGATTATTTTATTTATCCTTCTTGTAACGTCATTTGGCTCTTCATTTGCGTCTTTCCAAAGATTCATCACAGGAAGAGCGATATTGATAGGAAGGACGACATCAATACCATAAACCATTTGAAAAGGGGACATACCTATTGATTTCTTGATGTCGATTCGATTCACCCATAAGGCGTATTTCAAGTGAACGTGCCAAGACTTCTTATTTTTTGTCAACACCTTTTTTATTATAGTCATCGGGCTCTTGTTGGATGATTCAGACAACCCGTTCCCCTGAGGATAGTAGGTTGTAGAATGTCCTAACACAATGTTGTATTTTTTGGCAGAAATTGACCATTTCCGTAGATTTGAAAGCTTGAGCATTGTTAGTGACTATTTTTTGAGGACAACCAAACCTCGATAGGATGTTCTCTTCCAAGAAGTTTATTACCACCGAATCCATAGCATTCCAAGTTGGAATGGCTTCGACCCACTTCGTGAAGTAATCGGTAGCGGTTAAAATCCATTTATGTTGGGCGCTTGACTGCAGATGGATTTCTCCAGTGAAATCTAGACCCCATTGTTGAAAGGGAGCTTCTGCTTTGACCAGGACTAAAGGTAGTGCAGGGTGATTTTTCTTACCAGAGAATAGTTGGAAAGAGTTCTAGGCTCTGACCTTGGCATTCACATCAGTAAATGATTTTGGCCAATAATACCCGACTCTTAAATCTTGTAGGTCGTTTCCCTCCAGGTGTGGTGTCCTCCACACACCCCTTCATGAAATTCATTTATGATGCCTTCTGTTTCATATTCTATTAAGAAACTTAACAAGAAACCTAGGGGATCCTTCCAGTACAGTTGGCAATCAATAATATAATATTTAATTGCGTACAGCTTCAAATTTCTCGCCTTGGATGGTGTCATGTCATTCAGGCCCTGAAGGGTAAGGAGTTATGAAACAATATTTCAATACCAAGCAGAGGAAGAAAACTTATCTTCGATCTAGATTGTATGGGTTTGATCATCAAGTTCCTCTATATTTGGGATATATCTGTGTGATTCCAGGTGGTTTATCTCGAGCGCCCTAAAATTTGATTCGGCTAACAATTTCACTAGGCCCTGACCTTTGACCAGCTTGGTCGGTTTCACTTCTAGATCAAATTATTGAATTTTAGCCAGCCATCGTCCTCTTCTCCCATCACTTTCCAGGTAAACTAAAATGTCTTTAATAGCATTAGTCGACACGTAAGCAATTATCTTGGAATGCAGTACATATGTCCTGAAATCCTTCACCATTATGTGTGCGTGCTTCTCAAGTATATCGTACCTTAACTCTGTGTCCCTGAGATTTTTGTTGAAGAAAGATATTGGTTGCTCGAATCCTTCGTCGTTCTTTTGCAGGAGTACCACTGCAACAGTATGTTCGTAAGCGAGCGAAAAAATTAGGAATTCCTTTGTATAGTTTGGACTTGCTAACATCGATGCTTCCCCTATGGATTTCTTGATGCGATCGAATGATTCTTTAGCTTCAACGGTCCATTTCACTTCACTATCTTTCTTCAACATATCTGTAATCATTTTAATTATTTCAACAAAATTGGGAATGAATCTTCTCAAAAAGTTTATCTTTCCTAAGAAAGACTGAATTTATTTTATGTTCCTAGGAATATTGATTGTGTCTATAGCCTCAACTCGTTTTGGGTCGACCTTGATTCCTTCTTTTGATACTATATGACCCAAGAGATTACATTCCTGCATAGCGAAGTGTGATTTCTTAGGATTAAGAGACAAACCAAACTTTCTGCATTTTTCAAAGGTCTGCCTAAGGTGTAGCAGGTGTTCTGCATCAGAGTTAGAAAAAATCGTTTTATCATCAAGATAAATAACAAAAAATGTCTTTTTCACCGACAAACACGATGTCCATCGCTCTCTGGAAAGTATCCCCTATGTTCATCAAACCAAATGGCATTTTATCGTACATGAAAGTTCCCCACTGAGTGGTAAACGCAGTATTTTCTTTATCGTCTTCCTGGAAAACAATTTGATTGTATCTGGAAAAACCATCAATCATGGACATTTTGTTAGCTCCAAGCAATTTTTCTAGAACATGATAAATTTTTGGTAGTGGGTAGTTGTCTTTGAGGGATGATTGATTTAAGTTTCTGAAATCTACACAGAGCCTTATTTCGCCATTTTTCTTCCCGACGGGTATGAAATTTTCTACACATTCAGAATATCTAAGTGGAATGATAATCTTCGCATCGACAAGCTTCTTGACTTCCCTTTATATTACTGGCAGGAGAATAGGGTTTATTTGTTTGAGTTTCTTCCTGAAAATTTTGATACCATGTTTCAAAGGAATCTTGTGTTCAATGACAAATGTATCGTAAGTTTTTAGATCATCATAGGACCACGCAAAAACATCTTTATATTTCCTAAGCAACTCGATGTATTTATTCTTCATTTGGGTTGGGAGGTATTTAGATATTTTGACCATTCTAAGATTTTCCACAGTTCCTATATTACAGTCTTCAACCTCTTTGGGATGAGGTCGTAAGGTAGATTTTAAAGGTATGTCATCATGGTCAAATAATCTCTCTAAGGGGATGATACCTCTAGGGATCTGATTGTTTTTAAGCACAAGCATGCGGTGATTTGTGATCTTATCCTGAATCTTTTCAGGGTTTTCACCTTCCTGCATGACCCAGATAGGATCGTTCTGGTTTTCCTAATCTATGTGAGTCTCAGAAAACTCATCGACCATTTCAAGGAACTGTTTAATTTTCTATTCATCTTCAAAGACTTTCCAGTGCTGAACATTATTCAGGATAGAAGGCTTGTGTCTCATTTCAATGCGATATTTCAGTTTTAGAACTGTAGGTGGTACAAAGGTCGTTGCATCTTTGGCTAAAGAATCGACCTATTGATTGTCCATTCTGGGAATGGAGTGAATGTTAAAGGATGAGAAGAAATTTTCTATTAAATCCTAGACGCAATTTCTGTATGACCTTATCCTTGGATGCTTGGCTTGATATTGTTGCTTTATTTGTTTCACAATAAGCTCTGCATCACCATAAACTATCAGATGTTCAATTTTTAACTTTCTGGCAACTTCTAATCCTAAGACTAGAGCTTCATACACATAGACATTATTTGTATAATCAAACTCCCAGTGTAATCTATATGAGAAGGGAATAATGTACTCATCTCCTAGCACTACAAATAACACTCCAGCCTCTGCTCCTTTGCAGGATGAAGCGCCATCAAAAAACGTTTTCCACATTCCTTCTCTACTATTTACATTTTTCTTTATTTTTTCTAATTTTTTATTTTCTTCTTATGTACATTCTTTGAAATCGTCATCTATTGATAATATACAATTTCCTAAGTCCTGATCAGCAACATAGAGTGGGTAATTATTTGGGTTTTGGGGGTCACTTACAGTATATGCCAATCTAGTCTCTTTGTACAGTCGAGGAAATTGTCCACTGAAAATTGGTATCGTTGCGTAAGTGATGTCCAACTGAAGTGATCCTCCTAATTTGGCACCCCAAGACCTGGATAGAAGCATGTCATACTTGGCAGGGACGTCAACAACGACCACATCCATAAGGATACTTTTTACAGGGATCTGTGCAAGATTTAGTACCAAATCTTTGATCATGCCAAGACACTTAACTTTTCTAGAATCAAACGAATAGAAGTCTAGATAAGGTCTAGTAATTTTGAGGCCTAATTTCTCCATGATAACTTTAGGCATTAAATTATGAGAGGCTCCTTAATCTAACATGCATTTGTGGAGTAAGTGGTCGTGCACAGTTGATGTAATATAAAACGGAGCAACAAAATCCTTAGTATTTTCAATGTGTGGACCAAACATGATCATAGGTCTTTCATCTTGTAGATTGATAACATCTGCGTGACATTCAACATCAGAAAAAAATGTCATTCTAGAAATCGTATTTTTTGCAAGCTCAACCAGGGGCATGGGGATTTTAATTTTATTAAGTTCTTTTTCTAAACTGAAACCTCCGATTGTTTTTTCGATTTCTCTGGTTGGAGATTATGCTTCTATATTTTCTGGTGTTTTAGTTTGTGCTTCTCTTGTTTCAACTGGTTTGTTCGGGCAGCTTGTGTTTCAACTAGTGGTTTAGTAACAACTGCCTCATTCATTTTGTTTCTTGATAAAATATTTTTCGGTGGAACATTCGTAGGATTTTTTTCTTTGGGCCTTAAATCGTACTTATGTTGGAGTTCGACCATTATTGAGTCAATGAGCCATTGGTATCCAGATTCTCCCATATTATTGATACTTTCCTCATTATTAAATAGGGGTTCTAGGTCTAGAGACTTTTCATAATCTTTCCTAGTTAAATGAGGCTCCAGGTCGTCATCGCTAAGGTTGTTTATATCCTCTTCTAACTCCTCATAATTTTGCATGTCATCCCTCTACATAAAATTTTCAGTTTTAAATGGGGCTTGGATCTTTTGATATTCATTTTTTATTTTTCTATGTTGTATCTGAAGGTTAGGGTTTCTCTTGAACTGATTCCTGATGTAAGTATGAGGTTTGGCCTAATCTAATTCCATTATGGATATTTTGTTTGATAGATATTTAATTATTTTGGCCATCTCATCCATTTTCTCTTCTGTGGACTTCCCAGATCCAGATGGCCCTGCCTACTCTTTGAAACGACTAGGTTCTCTAGTTCACGTCTCAACTTTGGTTTTTAATTTCCTGGAAGCCATCATATTTGATTCGATTTCTATGGCATCATCTTGCATTCCTTCTATAGTGGAAGATATTATTTCTCTTAAGAGGAGGGCAAACTCGGGTTCAAAATCTCCTGCAAAAGTTACCTTTGCCACAGGTTGAGAGGGTTTGACTTCGGCTAGGATCTTGTTGTACAATTTATTGAACCTCTGATTAAATTCAAGAACTGATTCAAAATTATTTTTTCTTAAAGCCCCGAATTCATTCAAATAATAGATATGGTCTTTCTTTTCTCCCCACTATCTCATAAAGGAATTTTCTAGATCATCATATGACCGTAAGGACCCTACCAGGACTCTTTGGAACCAAGTTCTTACTTTCCCTTCGAAGGTTTATACTAAAATCCTTGAGTAAACATCTTCTTTCTCGATGCCAAGAATATCAACAAACTGATCAAAAAAGGCTATGTGCTCGGTTGTGGTTAAATCTCCTTCCCCCATAAATTTTGGTAGGATTTTCATATAATTTTTGGGCAAATCATGAAGGACAATAGGGAGGGCCAAGGGAGCATATTTGGAAGCTACCTTGGCAAATATTCTAGGGGGTGGAGGTATTCCTTGACCTTTTCCACGTGCTCCTCTGCCTTCGACGCCACCACCTCCTCTAACAGCATCCATTGGAAGTCTAGGGGATGGACTTTGGGAAAAAGGGGGATTTTCAAAAACTTCGAGGGACCAAAGTGGTGACCTTTCAACTACTTCAAGATGTGGTGAAGGAAGTTTCGCAAAAAGGTCGTTAGGAGATGAAAAAGATAGAAGAGGAGGAAAAAGGAAATGTGGACTAGTTTCCTCAGACTTACAAGATGTATATAAAGGAGAACCCATAGGGGATGAATTAGGGTATAAAATATATTCTTCAAAATTTTGGAAAAATGAAACCTTTACTTCGAGCAAGGATGGAATTGGCAAAGTGTCAACGACAATGGGTATAGAGAGGGATCTTTTGTTCATACCGATAGGAGTATTAGTTGAGTCAATCTCAACCTTTACCTTGGGTACAATTACCTCCAGATTCTCAAGCTTAGCCTCAGTTTTACTGGTTGATGTCTCTGTAGAGGATACTTGTTTAAAACTCACTTCAGGGGTTAGTTCTTCAATTGGAACCTTAGCATTAACCAGTGTAACTTTGGGTTGATATACTTTACCTGCTGATGCAGTAGTCGATTTGAGGTATCCCTTTGGTTTCAACAACCTTTTGGGATCTGATACTGGTGTGGCCTTCTTATCGTCTGGATTATTTCTAGTATTCTTTCGATCGAATGCCAGTTTTATCTACGGTGGAGTCACCAAGTGAAAGATAAAAATAAGCCTTACTTGTGTATTCAATCTTGTTCACTATCAAAGATATAAATTTACCTTGTCATTTTCCCAGGGAAAAATAACTTCATTTCTCTGTTCCTCGGCAACGACGCCAAAAAGATATTGTTCCTGACATTAAAATTAAGGCTCAAAGAGTAATGTCGGGCATCAAGAATGTTTAAAAGAATGTTTTAAAAGAGTTATTTTCCTACCTTTAGTCATATAATAAAAATCGTTAAATGAAATTAATAATAGGACAGTACAGAGGTCGTATTACGATGTTTGAGTCACAATTATGATAACAAATGGTGTGGAAGAAACTTACAAAACTATTAAACAAATCTAGGCATCAATGGAAGATGAATCTCACCTTGTTTGCAGTAGAAGAAAACAAAGAGTGCACCCTTGAACATGATATAAGATGCAATAATTCAAATAGCTTGTAGGTCTTGCATTACTTACAACAATTACAGAGGAAAAACTGCTTACTTAACGAATTACTGAGATAATATGATTATAGTAGTTGTGATACTAAATTGCAATCAATCACTTATCAAGGTATTACATAAGAAAATTCAAAGATATGGAAGTACAGTAGAAAAACATAACTAAAACTGAACAGAATTTGGAATCCTTGTCTACACTTGTATTAATACTAAAAACAAAGAGTTTTCTCTATTACATCCGGCAAGAAGCAATGTTGAATAGATCTTAAATCTATGTATTTATACAAAATATGTCACAACTAAAAATGGTTGGACTTCTTACAATATTTAATTAAAATAACATAATTTGGAAATAAGATAAAAGTGTGTAAAATCCGATGAGCTTTGTTGGCATTTTCTTTTGTCTCTTCACCTGTTGGAAAAATGTTTATTTTCCTCATTTCTTTAGGTTGGACACATCTATCGTCTGGTCTTCTTAATAATTCGGCATAATGTCTCAGTCATTGTAGATTTTTTTCCATCTGTCCCTCCAACTATGTTCAGTAATGCAATGACGTTTTCTTGCCTGCTCACAATTGTGCTTGCTTTTCCATTCTCAATGCATTGGTTGCATCTATCTAAAAATTATACCACCAATTTCGATGGCTCAATGGTTTCATTCACCTCGAAAGTGTATAATTTCATTTCTACTTGAGGTAGCCTTTCTTGGATTCTTTTCACTTATGGAGATAAGGCATGAAACTGTGAATTTGGGTTCACTAGCCACTTATTTATTTTAAGAAGGTCAACATGGCTCATTTCCTGAATGGCTGATAGAGTTTCCTCTTTGTTTTTTCTGGAGTTTTGTTGGTTCATTTCAATATCGATTTACCCCAGGGCCTCCATGATATTTCTTCCCTTAAAATCAATCAGTCTTTTGTCCAATGATGATAATGCTTCTTGGACAACGCCCTTTACTTCCCTGGCTAATCTCTTTCTCTTCGCCAAATTTGTTTCCCAAACCTTCAGGGCCACATCGCCTCTTATTTGTTCAGAAGAGGAAAGTCGAGGAAAAACAGGGATATTATCTTTTTGTGTCAATAGGATGGCTTCTTGAAACTTAGCTCAGGCTAAGCGAGCTTCTATTTCCTTGATATATACATTCGTCAGAGCAAGTTCTACTGCCTGATAACACTTATGTATGGCATCAACCTTCATAAAAATATCCTGTCGGGTCATTTCCATATTTTCATTTATTTCCAACGCTTGAATTTGGAAGGATGGAATGTTTATCGAGACACCTTCGGTCACCTTCAATCCGGCTTGAAGTTGTCTTATAAATTCATCACGTTGAGTGATTAGACCCTGGTTGGCCTGTGAATTTCGATGGAGATCCTCGAGGTTAGCCTGCAGCTGTTGGATTTACTGCCAGTCATGAGCTCTGATTTGCTCAAAGTAAAGGCTCATCTTATTCTTTACAGTCTATTCTATGGCCATTAATTGATCTTGCAACTGACCCACTAATAAAAAAAAAAATCTCAGTTGTTCTGCCAAATTCTCAACAAACCATTGATTTGCGGTGGCAAAGGCACCCAATGAGCCTGCAACTTCTTTCGTGAATTCTAAATCATCATGATCATTTCTATCATACAACATCCTCTTCCTTTTGGTTATGAATTTGTATTTATGGTGTGATTCTCTTTTGACGATGGCCCTCCATTTCCTTGTAAAGAAGAAATCCAAAGGAGGCATTTCTTCGGGCGATATTGGGGTAAGATCACTTACAAGGATGATTTCGGAAATAGGATTTCCGAAGCTAGACTGCAGAGGTGTCAACAATGTAATAGGAGTACCGATCTCCGTAGACTGTTATTTCTCTACTATAGTGGAATTAGGTGTGGCTGGTGTCGAAGGAGATGCATCATGTCCTTGCTTTAGGTAAGTCTTGAGATGAGCTAGGGCCTGGTGGCTTAGCTATACTGACATTGAGGCTTCTAATTCTTGGTCAAAACCTCTAATCTATTTGGGGTATCCTCAATATTATGTTTACCAGAGTACCGTGGTTCAAAACATGGAGGCATATATTACTGTGTAGGAGGAGCGATCATCGACTCTCCTTGTAGTACTTTTGGAAAAATGTTTCGCCTGTGTATTTGGAAACTGAGGAAACTAGCCTGTTGATATGGGGACAAGGTTTGGAATCTGTCATGTACCTCCTCACAATACCTAACTCCCTTGAATATTTCTTCATATGGGCAGTTTTCATGTACATATATTTTCATGTTGAATTGGGCCAGTTGGTTCTCCAAAATTTTGTGTGGGTTGTGCCTTTTGAATTCAATGTCAACCAATTTGACATCTTCCAAAGTCGCAGCCTCCACTTTGGAGTGAACAAAATCTAATAGTGAAAACATGCCAACCTGGATAGGGAAAGTCAGCCATACCTTTTTCTAAGCTTCCTTCAGCTCCTTACTGATGCCTCTCGTTACTGTCTGGTAAGCTACTTCCCTGCACACCAATCGGTCTGGTAAAAATCATGGGAGAGCATGAGCGGGAACTAAGCATCCAAAAACCCTGATATAAGAGAAGTTTTCTTCAATGAACCAATTTGCTAGTTTGCCCATATTTACCATAATCCTGTCTGAAATTTGAGGAGGTGGGTGACCATATGGGGCTATATGAACAATCACCACTACATTGTGACAGATTTCATAAAAGAAATCTTTGGCTTTTTCCTCCCATGACTTTGATTGGTAGTAGTGAATAGGCTATGTATTGGTCGAGGTCTAGCTCCAATTCATCAATGGGAAAGGGGTCATGAAACATATGGCGTCCATGAAATACACATACATATAGAAAGGAACGAGTTTCCCCTTTGATTTCACCATTTTCTATTCAGTAATATCTTTGGCCAAGTTATCTGACAATATTTTGGCCCAATTAAAAGTGTATCCCTTGGCCACCTCATGCATGATAGATAACCATTCCACTGGGAAATGAGTAGGACTCTTCTTCCCAAACAATCTATAGATTATCATGGCTATGTAAATCATGTGAATGTCCAACAATGTTTTGCCGTACATACCATGATCGTCAGCCCTAAACTTCTCTGTGTGCCCCCACCATGACCTGATTATATCAGGATAACTCTTGTCGTATTGTATGCATTCTTTTTTCTCAAACTACAACATAAATGCAACATTGTAATTATATTTAGGAGTGGGAAATAGCTTATACATTACTTGGAGGTGGTCGAGTCAAAAAGAACCAACAACAACCTTTTGATGGTTGATGATGCTCTTGTTTTAGATGTCGATGTTTTCCAAGGCCCAACTTATCATGTTGTTATACGACATGAGTCTCAACCGCGCAACTATATTGTGTAGCTCTGACTGGGATATATATCTGATTTTAACTTCGTGAGTATTGTCTACTTTATCACTAGAATCTTCTGAACAATTTATGATCTCATGTTCCAGATGTTGGGTATGTGTTATATTCTTTGCACGAGTAGTAGTGTCTGCGTCGGGCGTGCAGGGGGGCTAAGCCCCCTGCGCGGGGGTTCGGGGGCAACGCCCCCGAAATTTTTTTTTCGGGCCGACATATTTCCGTCGGGCCAACATATTTCCGGGACGACATATTACCGGGACCACATGATATTAGGTGGTTTTCGGCACATGGTTTTTTGCCGATGGTTTTCTATTTCCAGTTAAGGAATTAGGGTTTTGTACTAATCCAGGTCATTGGGTTAGGGTTTTGGATGCCACTGGCTCCTATATGTATATTGTATTGTAAACAATGTAATACAATGTATGAATATAATATATGCTGGTTTTCCCAGTTTGGGTTTCCAGGTGAAAAATCTCTGTGTAATGTTTGTATTTGCCATTGTATCTTTTATGTTATTTTCTGAATATCAGTTTGCAGTAGATATTGTACAAGGTTAGAATTTACATTTGGTATCAGAGCTTTATTGGCTTCAGGGGGACGCCTTTGTCATCAAGGGTTTGGCTTGGGACTGTGATAATCCTTGTTACAGTGGGAGATCTATGGTATTGTTTTTCAGGTGAAAAGAAATGGCAAGCAATTCAAAGATGGAGATCGAGAAGTTTAATGGGAAAATCTTTGAGCTGTGGAAGCTCAAGATGGAATATCTTTTGGTGGATAGAGATCAGTGGATCGCGGTAGATCCAGGTACGGCACCTACAGGAACTTCTGCATATGACTGGAAAAAGACGGATCGGAAGGCAAAGAGCACAATTCGACTGTGTCTCTCCGATTCAGTATTACTGAATGTGTTAGAGGAAGCTACAGCCAAAGATTTATGGGAAAAGTTGGGGAAGTTGTATCAGTCTAAGTCCCTG
>ML801344.1:273950-288365 GCA_009831015.1 Picea engelmannii
CTTGGCGAAGAACCCTGCTTATCATTCAAAGACAAAGCACATTGATGTTCAATATCACTTTGTGAGAGACATGATTGAATAAAAGAAAGTATCACTGATGAAGGTGGACACTTTGAAGAATGTTGCAGATTCATTAACAAAATTTTTGAGAACTGAGAAGTTCTCTTGGTGTAGAGGATCCATGGGCATTGTTGCCCTGGATTGTTGACTATGTAACCTTGTAACCCACTGTGTGCAAAGAAAACAACAAGTGGGAGAATGTTGGGTATGTGTTATATTCTTTGCACAAGTAGTAGTGTTTGAGCGTCTGCGCCGGGCGTGTAGGGGGGCGGAGCCCCCCGCGCGGGGGTTTAGGGGCAGCGCCCCCGAATTTTTTTTTTCGGGCCGACATATTTCCGGGACGACATATTACCGGGACCACATGATATTAGGTGGTTTTCGACACATGGTTTTTTGCCGATGGTTTTCTATTTCCATTTAAGGAATTAGGGTTTTGGACTAATCCAGGTCATTGGGTTAGGGTTTTGGATGCCGCTGGCTCCTATATTTATATTGTATTGTAAACAATGTAATACAATGTATGAATATAATATATGTTGGTTTTCCCGGTTTGGGTTTCCAGGTGAAAAATCTCTGTGTAATGTTTGTATTTTCCATTGTATCTTTTCTGTTCTTTTCTGAATATCAGTTTGCAGTAGATATTGTACAAGGTTAGAATTTACACCAGAACCTCGAACACCTGTGTCCAAGATTTAACAGAGTCTATGGCTCGTGGAGTAGTGTCTGACAGAACGTCCGCATTTGGATTTGAATCCTCGCTAGCCACATCAAGCTTCTTCATCATTTTCCTTAGTGCCATGATATCGCGAGAACAGAACGAGGTTACTTGTTGCAGAGAGCTTCTCAATCTGATAAAAGATTGCTAATTGTAGAAGGTGAAAATGAATTTGAAATCCAAGTGCTTTTATTTAAATCAGATACGTTGATTTTTGTATAGATTCACTAACGAAAAATTTATTAACTTTAATGGAAATGTCTACCTGGCAATCCGCAATCTGCACTTGATTCATTACCGTTAATTATTCATAAATGTCATTAATATTCGGCGGTTCGTGTTCGGGAGTTTTAGATGAGACAGAGTGAGAATTTCCCGAATCCCGAATCTGTGAAGGTTAATCCCTAGATAATCTCTATTAAAACCTTAATTAATCATGTTTAAAAGGTGTGTTAAGTTCAAGTGTTTCAGAAATTTGGACTTCGGGGGTTTTAAATGTAGCTCGAGAGGCCATCCCTGAAACCCGAAATTGTGAAGTGATTAATTATCCGATAACTAATTTTAAGTCTTAATTAATCATATTTAACTTTAAGTGTTTCAGAGATTCAGACTTCGGAGATTTTAGGATACGATGAAGGGTAAACGTTTGAACCCCGAAGTGAGAAGTCATTAATTATCTCTTGACCATGATCAAATTAATTAATTAAATTTTAATACTTCGACATTTTGGTGCTTCGGTGATTTATGAATTAGTTATTTGTTATATTTCCGAAGGGTCATCTCCCGTAGTGACGTGTCGCAGATGACGCCACTCTAGATGACGTGTCGAGAAAAGTGAGGTTCCACGTGTTACTTAGAATCCTATGAATCTTCCAATGAAAATGTCAGAGATGGGTGCCACGTGTCAACTCGGGGAAGAATCAAAAGATACACGTGTACCACGAATTGTGTCCTTTAAGGTTTAGGAAAAGTGATGAACAGACACTTTCGGGTTTCGGGACTTTTATTGTTAAGACTTATCGAAATGCCTGAAGCGTGAAGCTCCAGAGAGACCTTTAGTGATTTACATCTTTAACAATTAGGCGGCTCCAAAACTCTGAAGAAATCAGGATCGTTCAATCAAAACAGAAAAACTTCATCAATGGTGGATATCATGCGCGCCTTATTACTAATTAACCAGAAATGAATTCAATTTAAAACTTGAAAGTTATTTTCTAAATTACCATTTTTGGAACGATTATATTTTCATGAAGTGGAGAATGTAAAGCTTAAAGTTCAGGATTATATGTGTTCCAACACTCCACATGGATTTGAAAGGCCACGTGGTAAGGTACGTGAGGCCTAACATACATAACTTCAAACTTAATATCCTTCGAGCCACACATGTCTAGAGCTCCTAATGCAGATAACAAGGCATTCCTTTGTGAAGGACATCTAGAGAACCTCCAAAGCCGACATCGCACAAGGGGTTTGGCCCAGATCTTCGACAATCGAATAGTTCTAGGAGGTTCTGGTGTTAGGATTGTGGGAAGAGCACTTTAGTACTCCTTTTGGAATACAAGGTAGAGATTTCGGCTTTTCGTTCTGCAAGGGTGTTTCTGGAGGAGGAGGAGACTCTGGACCTACAACATTCTATGAAGAACTGTAATCATGAGATCGAGTGGCTACATAAATATGAGACTTGAACATATTGACACATAGATGGCCACCTTCATGTGCCGAGGGGTTATGATTCTTGTTCAGTGCATTTCCGTTGTTGGATGACCCTGAGGCCATGTGTTGATTATGTGGAAACGGATTCGTCAACACAGTGAGCGGATGTGATAAGAGCCTCGAGGCTTCCTTGATTTTGGGGCATAGATGGGTAATGTGATCATCTTTACAAAGTTTAAAAGGAAACTACACCTTCCATTTTTATTTCTTTCTCTCACCAGCATTATTATTCGATCTATCAGTTTTAGTGTCGTCCTTGGCTTTATCATTTTTCCCACCCTTACAATTATTACCTCGTCCTTTCCTTTTATTCCCTTCTGATTGTTGGTTACCATTTGGGTTAGACGACGACTATACAGAATGCACATATTCTGATTGAGTGGGAGTGGAGGACAAAGCCGAAGCTTGTCCTGTTGTAGGCTGGCTTAGAGACAAATCTTTCAACGAGTTCGTCATCAAATCTGTATACTTAGCATTTGTAGAGCCTATGATACCATTAGCATGAGGACCATGATTTTTTCTAGGGTCATAGTTCGACCACGACGCATCAGGAATAATTCCATACAACATCCTAGATTGATCATATATGAGGTCCAATTGTTGGGCTTTGAAAATAGCTTCTTCCTCAGATGTTACTCTGGATGTAGAAACATCCTTCGAAATATAAGGCAACAAGGACTTAAGGAACCACTCCAACAGAGAATCTGGAGGAATGTAGGCCTTGATCAACCTCTTCTGTCTATGCCACTCTTGGATATGGTTCGAGATATGCGTGGATTTTTATTGGAGGAGGGATGAAAAAAGTTCTATGTTGGCATCGTAACAAACTAACAACTGGAAGTGGTTGAGAAAGACCAAAACCATTTGATTAAAATTTTTGTATGTTCCCCCCGGTATCTCAATGTACCATTTCACAACAACCCCCGTGAGGGTGCGTTGAAATACCCTCAAACGTATAAAATTGTCATTTAGGGAGTTAGATGAGCACCAAAGATGAAAAGTAGTGACATGATCACCCAGATCCTCACCATTCTTGCCTTCAAATTTTGGAATGTCCAAAGGAAGATTGGTAGGGTCGAGGGGCCATAATGGATCATGATGCATAGGTTCATTCATTAATTTTGATAAATATGACAGATTAAGCGTGGCTAGAAAAGGGATCTTGGGTTGCGACGTCTGAGCCCATGCTCCCGAGAAACATTGGGGTTGATGGATCACATGCCATCCAAGGTTTCGGTATATTCCATGGCTCTGTCTGGTAGGATAATATCCTCCTCCAAACTGATTCATAAAAGGTTGTATGGTCACCATACCCACAGAAGCGGTGTAATGAGGGTTATATGTGTTTCCCCCAACCGAAGGGGCTCTGGGCTATGAGTTTCCCATAGTGTGAAACTGACTCCCCCCGGATGGAACTCCGAAAGACAGAGGAGGATTCACCATAAGAAATGTGTTTGTCGGAATTGAACCAGAGGAAGAGGGGATAAAGGATGGAATATAGGAAGTGACTTGTCCGCCCGGTTGAGCATTCCATCCAGGAGCATTGAGACTAGGATTAGGCCCGAAAGAAAGAGGAGGAAAAAATCCAACTATAGGATTTTTGGGGGGAATATGGCCTCCACCAAATGAGATAGGAGAATCCATAGGAGCCATGCCCTTGGGTCCAAAACTAGGATTCACATTAGCCATTAGAATGGAGGATGAGAGTTGCAACATCATGTTGGTCATGCCAAAATAAAAGGGATTAGAGACCGAAGGTATTGATTGAGAATTGTGACCTGGCGTGCCAAAAAGAGATCTAAAAGGGTTCACTCCTAT
This sequence comes from Picea engelmannii, assembly GCA_009831015.1. NCBI lineage: Eukaryota > Viridiplantae > Streptophyta > Pinopsida > Pinales > Pinaceae > Picea > Picea engelmannii. The sequence goes on from ML801344.1 coordinate 278,257, forward strand.
GGGTCGAGTAGAACCCATAGGTTGGGTAGCACTAGAGGAGGGGATGTCTATCACCCCAACCATCGAGGCCGAGGAAGTTGAAGGGATCCCACTAATCATATAATATATAGGAGTCGAGGGAATCCCTGTGACGTTCGGGTTTGACTTAGTACTTATAACTGGATGATCACAAATCTGGGAGGTGGAGATATTTGTGCCATGTTTATTAACTTTACGCTTTTTACAAGGAAACTTTGGTAAAGACTCAAGATACGGTGGTAACTTTAACAAACGGCAAGACCTGCGAGGAAGTTGGTCTTGCTCCACGATGAATCAAGACTCGAGATATAAAACCAAATCCTAGGGCCAACTAATAATCATAGAGCACACCAAAATAAAGCAAAAAGGCCAATGCACACAAATAGGATATAGTGGCTGAAAAGGACCCTCCCTCACTAGAGTAGGTATGTCTCTCCCAAGAGAGGCCTGAGACTCCCTTCAAAAGATTGGAGGTATCAGAATCAGTTATAATGTCCCTTGTGGGATTAACAATGCAATCAGTCAGATCTCCCCAAAGAGGTAATCCTCCATAAAGGTTGTGTGTTGTATGACCCTTATTTGACTTAGGGTACCTACAAAATAACCCTTGCAAGTAACCTATGTGGATACCTATGTCAAACAACTAGAGTCACCACAATATAATCAATGTGCACGCGAACAGTTGTAAGTCCGGTCCACCATATGGTCAGGGTAACAAAGCCCAAAATATTGAAAGCACCGCCTCTCACAGAGGTAAAGGTACTAGCAATACCCCAAAATACGAATAGAACCCCTAAAATATCTCTAACGCTAAGACAGTATTAGAGGGCTATCTTTGCAACCAACTTTGTGCGACCTTGTGCTTAACTTCGGTGTGAACGGAGCCTCCTGACGTCACTAATTACACAATGGGTTTCACCACTCCCTGGTCAGACACATATGTTTAGTTTAATAGCCTTGGAGAAGTTTACTCACAAAATCCTATTCCAAGGCCCTATGTCCTATATTTGTTTGTGTACCCTGAAAAATACAATCGTTTCTAATACATTTTAATTAATCAATGTTATTTTTAATGGCTTTTGTTTACTCAAGAGGCGTGGTCATGAAAATGATGGTATTACAAATCAACATATAATATATATATATATATATATATATATATATATATAAACACTACTAAGAACTAGTCTTGAATTTCAAAGAGATGGTATGCTTCTAAATGCAATTTTTCCAATGCAATCTCTACAATTTCAATGAAATGCAATCTCTCCCAATATGTCAAAATCAATGCAAAGTAATCAAAAGTGCAAATGTCATAATCTAAATAAGCAACTATTTTTGTATTTTTGATATAGAGAAAAGAAAATGTAAGGATTGAATAGCAACCTCACATGCAGACCCTACTGCAAGAAAAAAGAGACAAGCCAAGAAGGACACCAAGAAAAAAACACTCAGACAAATGTGCAAGGACAACCAATGGAAAATATGATAAGAAAGAAAACCGCCTGAAAATTCAACAATAAGAAGGCTTCCTATCACTCTGTAAGCACTTAACAGTCAGGACAGAGACCCGAGAAGACTCAACAACCATCCAAACTCACCCAACAAACACCAAACTCAACTAGACAGACTAAAGAGCTGATGTACACGACTATTTGAGAAAAACTCGCGTATATACACATCCTAAAGGAAGACAACTCACGTATATACACGTTTGTCAAGGGAAAAACCATGTATACCCAATAAAACACTTCTAGGGAAAGGGTTAAGCAAACAAACTCCAATGGAAAGTAAAAATAGGCTGTCAAGCAACATGTGATAAGGAAAATCAGGCTAACAGAGAGAAAATCAAGGAGAAAAACATTACAAACCCCAAAAAATAAGATCAATCCTCAGTATGGTCGCCAATTCTGTTACGAGGAAAATCTCTCTATGCAAAGGGGTAAACCAAAACAGGCGGAATGACATGCATAAATCAACTCTAATCCCAAGTATGCTATATAAATGAAATGCTAACAGGACAAGGCCAAGATCCTACTCGTCTGAACGTTTGATGAAGGCCATTGTTGAGCACACAACTCAAAGCTTTATACCTGCAACTTGTCCTCAACAATCAAGATACACAAGCATATGGTGATAATATATAATGTTAGCATATAGATTAGCACAATCCATTAACATACATGACAAATACGCCCATGGAATAATAATTCAAATATTTGCAAGATATCAATTGGACGAGAAAAGAGTATTTCTATTAAAATAATCAACATAAGTACATAGGTGATAAACTTCTGTAATGACACATATCGGAACTGAGAAACTAAGTCCCTTCAGTTGGGCCTCCACCACTTCAATCCTCCACCAAAGGCAAGCTCATATAAAGGAGTCAATAAGGTTCTCCATCACAAAGAAGGAAGAGCTTGGGGGTGTTGAAATAATGTAACTGCAAAGAGTATTCTTATTATTATTGATATATTATTCATGGGATCAATCCCCATTGTGGATTGATCATGTCGGTTATTGTATTAGGACCAAATCCCCTTTTGTGGATTGGTCAACAGACAATTGTAATAGGTAGAATAAGAAGTCGGCCCCAACAGTTATTATTGAGACCTAGAAATACAATAAAGGTGGGTTTACCCACCCAGAGTGAGAAGTCAGCCCTGCCAGTAAAGACACTTCACACATGCGAGACTTGTATATAGAGAGAGGCTAACACCTCACTTTGACACACAACTCACTTGCTCATTCTGAGAGGCAAGTTTCGATTTCCCAGTTGGAGAGAGAGAGAAGAGTGGCGCATCTTTTGGAGAGGACTTTCTATATTGGTTTGATTTATCTCTTGACATTGTATTGACAATCTATGATAAGGAAGTTTTACTAGGTTTTCTTCCCCTAGAGGGTTTCTCAGGATAAATGTTGTGTCTCTTGTGAATGTGTATTTCTTAGTGATCTTGTTCTTATATTTTTGTTATCTATTGAAATGCAAAGAACTATAATAATGGCATAAACATTAACAGGGGGCTAAACAAGGATTTCATATTTTCAAAGATAAAAGGATGCAGACTCAATATGGAGTGAAATTTCTCCAGATTGTCTTTTCTCTCTAGGTTGAATTGTTCAATTTTTTCAAGGCTTGGATATGGCTCAATTTATAGCCTTCAAATGGAATTGAAGGGCCGAGTCGGAGCGTTTCCAGTGTATGGAAGGTCAATGATCATGGATCTCATGACATGGCATTGAAACTCGACATCATTTTTAATTTTGAGTACCAAACCCGATGTACATGAGTTGTAGTGGAGCGACCTGCGTATACGCTTGTTGTATAACTAATAGAGCGTGTATATGTGGAAAAATATGATTTTTTGGCTTTGGAAGGCACAAAAGGGGACTTCAAGTTTGCATAGGGAAATGGAGAGGCCATCCAAGAAAGTTGCATGGGGTGAGGAATTTTTTTTTGTAACAATAAGCAATGAAGGACTCTGCACGCCAGTGGTTTCCAACTAGCAACAGGTTGACAACAAAGGATGTATGCTTGATTGTGAATGATTGGGAAGATGGGTGGAAAAACCTATCAGACAAAACATGGCACCCAAAAGATGAATAAGAATAGGATAAGAGTGATGAATAACTAGATGAGGGTCAAGGGGATGATTAGAATAATGGCGCAAGATATTCCCTTGGGCCATCAACAACAGAGGAACAATAGACAATGTCCAGGACAAAACGAAAAAGATAAGATAAGGAGAAGGAACCAATAGGAGGTGTACGCAAGAAGGCCAAAGTGCACAAGGTACCCCCAGTTTACAACTTAACCAATGATGACATGGACTGAACCAGATACTAGGTACAAGACGCCACGAAGGAAGTCATCGAGGAAGCGACCAAGAAATAGGAAGAGCAACAACAGAAGGTGCAGGAGAAGTTGTTAACACTACAACATCTCCTGGAAGCAGCCAACATAACAAAAGAGTGCAGGACATAGGGAGGAACGTCTACAATTCCGGTGGCAAAAGTAAATATTGCTCGTCTAGTCTTAACCAAGCTAGCAACTAGACACAAAACACTACAAATTGAGATAGACGCCATTGAGTTCCAAACAACAGAATTATAGAAACATGTGAAGGAGATCAACTATATGAACATTTTGGTGTCACGATTGTCAACACATATTACAAATGGGCATGTTGCATGAGATTAGGATCTGAGGAGAAGAAGCACACTAAGAATTGACCAAAGCACAGGATGAAAAGACTCAATTTCAACAACAGTATGAAACTAATCTACAACAAAAGAGCATAGTGGAAGGGCAAGTGGAAGAATTTAAGGAAAATAATTAGGCCGAGGAAAGGGCTAGGCAATCCCAAAAGGAAAAGGACGAAGCTGAGAGTATGGCACACAAGACACAAGTAATCGTACAGAAGTTATACAAAGAAATGCTAGAGGGCTTGATAGTAGTAGAAGCTACTATGGAAGAACATGTATAGAATATTGGTGAAGTCATTAAAGGATTCCTATCAAAGATTGAGGACCTATAGTTGAGAAGTACATCAAACATGCCACCATAAGTCAAAGTAGGAAGATAAAGGACGATGATGAAAACATTTTCCAACATTAAGAAAATAGAGGAAAAGTGCGCAAAACTTTGTGAGAAGAGCGCACAAATATGGACAGACTTAGTCTAATATCCAGAGATGAAGGATGTTGAAGCCAAATTAAGAGAAGCACAGGAAAACACACAACAAGCTTTACAGAGAATCAACAAACTTCCACCAGTTGAACCTATGAAAACAATTTTGGCACAAAGACAGTCATACGTGGAAGTGGAGAAAATGAGAGATCAACAAAAGATCCTTCAACAATGTTTAGGACCGTTGCAGGAAGAAACAGTAAGGGTGATCGATGAACTGGCCACTACACATGGCACAGGGAAAGGTGAAGCAAGCATCCGATGAAGCATAAGAAAACATTACAGCCTTGAATGCATAGGGGGTCGAAGATATTGTGGAAACAGAGAAAACAATAATAAAGGAAGTTGCAACAGCAAAGGAATCCTCCTCGAATTTCATCCAAGAGAGGAGGAGCGCGCAACAGACCTAAGTGGCTTGGGATGAGCCACATATGACTATTGGGGGCATGTTGGACAGGCAGTTTTGGGATACAATTTTGATAAAATTCCTAAGGATAGAAGATGTACACAGAGGAAGAAGGAAGACTAGGGAGTGCGCAGTTGAGATGCATCCAGAAGTAGAATGTCTAGTAAGAGGAATAAAGTAGAGAAGAAAGAAAGAGAAGAAAGCGAGCAAAAAGGAAGGATGGAAACCCGACATGCTAAATATAGGACACACAAAATAGGAAAGAACAATAGTCAGAGTGAAAAAGAAACATGCAGATGGAAAAATAGGTGAAAGCAGCTCGAACAGCCAGTTAACTCGAGTAGTCATGCATTGTAATAGGGTTTTGGGATGAACAAAGTAGGGTTTTATGCCCTAGAATTTATGTATAAATATGTATTGGGTTGGGAGATTAGGGTTCTTCTCTGTTCGGTTCTCTGCTATTTATTTTTATGGTTCTGTTATGCAGGAGAAGAAGAGTGATAAGATAGACTGAGAATAAATGAACCTATGTCTGAAGGCTAAGGACATGATGCAAAGAGAGAGAGAGAGAGGCTTGCACTGCAGAGCGGCTAGGCTAGGAGAAAGAAAAGATAACCATGATGTATCTTTGTAAGCACGGTGCGCAAGCCTAAAGCAATTACCAACACATAATAAAGAAGCCAACAGTTGTGGACGTAGCCCAGAGTTGGGTGAACCATGTTAACTCCTGTTTTGAATGTCCTTTGAGTGATTGTTCATGGATTTTGTCTGATACTTATTAGATTAGATTTCTCTTATGTATACTTGTTGTGCAATTGTTACAATCATGCATTTGTGTTGTAATCTGGAATATAATGGTAATATGAGTCTAAAATCACTAAGTAGCTAATAAAGAACAAAGACAGAACAACGCGCACATAAACAATAAGTAAGACCGAATAGAATGATCACCTCCTATTCCCTCACTACTGCAGAAACCTGGTTCTTGCAGTCCCAATAGATACCTTGGGTGAAACTTCATTCGTACATGCAAGTGATGTTGAACGGGACGATGTTTGCAGGGTTTTGATGGTCAAAGATAACTTGAACCTAGGGTCTTACATCCACGTGCAATGCCAACAATCAAGGATAGACAAGATAGAAGAGAAGAATGTAGAAGTAGAGATCTAGACAAGAAAAGCTGCTGGCAAAAAAACAAATCAAGTTTCTTTCAACAAGTTTCAAGTTGCAATAAGCATTCAAAATGTATACAAAGTTGCAGTAGGACAAAGTAGGGGAAGACTTTAAAACGACATTATCACACTTCCCAATGGAAAGCAGTCTTGCAAATGATTTCTATGTGGTATGTGGGGCCACACTTTGAAAAATTGTATTTATAACATACTGAGCCATCCTTACCACATATTATGTGGACTTAAAGACCATGCAACAAGGAATTGTGCTAAAATTGCAAGTTGAATTCACCAAGAAATACAATATAATTAGAGTGGAGAAGTTGTCGGTGGAACCAAGCAAGGAAAAAGCACTCATTGTAACTAAAGCCCATCCAAAAGGATGTGGTAGGAAGGAGACTGATCATGAAAGGCCTAGAAAAGGAGTTGATAGTGTAGACTATGAATTACAAAAGCGGGTTTTTGATGAACACTATAAAGCCGTGAAAGAGAGGAGAGGAAAGATGTCTAGAAGGCACTCGAGTTCAAGGCGAAACTCACGTCCTTGAACTAGAGAGTATAAAGACAAGATAAGAAAATATCCAACATTACAACTGAAGAGTTTGGTATGTGATAGGAGATGCTTAATGAAGATACATGAATTCATGGACTGTCTGGTAGAGATAAACAAGTTAGAAAGATGATATGTTTATGATCAAGGTAAGAAGAATTAGTGCCTTCTTTAATAAAAATTTACAACTTCTGACAATACTAATGGGGAATAAAATAGATGATGCAGTTGTATATTGGGAAGATGAAATATATGTCATATCAACTATATATTGGGAAGACGTACTCAATAAATGTTCACTTAAACCATGCAACACTCGGGTTAAAACTATTGACCATTACAATTGCATATCGGTTGAAAAATTAATAGCAGTTTAGAGAAACTATTATGGCATTAAAACCCATGCCACCTTCGAAGTCTTAAAGTTGCCAAGGGATGCATATAGAATATTGTTTGGAATGCAATGGATCTACTATATGAGGGGTACGATTTATTCAAACAAAGATGCAATCATGTTTAGGAACAAAAGAAGGAAGTCATCATTCCCTTGGACAAGAGTAGACCACCCTATGAAAAAGATACCAATGTTATGAACTAGCAAGATGAATCTAACCCTAACTCCGAGATTTGAACAATTGTGCATCATGGAGGTGGAGTGTGAGGTTAGCCTGAATGAGTAGGGAGTATTGCACATCAATTCTTCATTAGGACAAGACTTTGATAAGTTCATTGAAGAATGGCCAAAGAGAATAATGAAATATACCATAGCGATGTTAGAAATCTCTTCAAAATTGAAGTAGTTAAGGAAGAGCAGATCAGTCCTAAGAGCACATGCAAAAATTTGAGAAGGCAACAAACCATTTGATGGAAGCACAGAAAGTGGCACTATTTCCAAACACCTCAGGAAGCACATCTTACACACGGTGGCTTGCACACTTCTTGGACAACAATCGTACAATAACATAGAGTAAACTCAAAGCCTTATCCCTATCAGATTCCAAAATAGAAGGGGGAAAGTACCATGGGTATTAGGGAACTATAAGGCTGTCCCATCTGTTAAGATTATTTTTAGTATCAAGCTGTTAAAAATTTGGCACATAAGACTCTTGACACACATTGGGCATCTTATTGAATACAATGTTGATTGCCTATATGACTAAGAGTTATATGTTGTGTGCAAGTTGTTCACCAATAGAAGCATTAATTCAAAGGTAAGGAGACCATGATTGATTTTAACCATAAACCTTTATGGTTCTCTTTTCTTGTCTTCAAGAGGGGACAAAAGTGGTTTTCTAACCAAGAACAATAACACTTTTAAAAAAGTCAACAAGACTCTTCCCATGTTTCTCTTGACAAGACTTGAATGGTGATTTAATCAAAACTTAGGTGAACTAACAAACTTCAAAATGATTTTAACATACCATAAAGATATTAGAATTTACCGTGAGAGCTAGTTCCAAGTCACAAATGATTATTCTCCTTTTTGTCTCGTCTATAGAAGTAACTTCTAATAATATTTCCTTGGAAACCTTACTGCTTGGAAATGAAAAAGTCACAACCAGATTCAAATTATCATAGTAAAATCACAATTGTCAAGAAAGTGACTTCACCTACTTCTAACTAAAAATAAACACAATATTACCTGAAATGCTAATTTCTTGGGGCACATTGCAAAGAAAAACAATATAATACATTAATAATTGACTTAGGGTGCTTGTTTAAGATCAAAACTTCATGTTGAATAATCCCATTTTTGGTGAAGAGAAGACATTGCAAAATATCTTAAGAGTAATGATCATACATTGTTAGGGATTACACATGTGTCTCTCTTGAACACTTGCAGGGAACAATCAATTCAGTTAATTAAATTATTTTTCTATGAAATACAATTAACTGATTGAACTCAATATTGGATTGTGACTTGGTTGAGAGTCAATTTGAAAACCATTGAAACCCTACAAAAGTAAAGGATATAGCAGTAAGAAATTTCTAGCCCAACAAACACCAATTATAATAAAAATATAAAAAATGGTTGTTAGCAACACAGAATGGAAAGGATAGTTAGACATGCCAAACCACATGGAAAGGATGTGGAACCAGACCTATAACAATAAGTGCAGTCTCAACTAAACAAAAAATAATAAATACTAAATAGAGAGGATATTTGGACAAGCATGTCAGAACTTAAAAAAATAATGGCTTGAAATTCCAATAGAAAAGCTAAACCGACGTCATATCCAAATACGGTGGTCGTCAAGAACAACATGTATTTTAAAATTATGTATGCTAACCAAAAATTATGAGAAACATATAGTGCTTAACAAGAAACAAGTCCTTAGTGTAATACAAAAAAATCCAATTTTTGAGTTGCACCCACCCTAAATTATAGTGTTGAAGGGTATTTCTCAACCTAAGTCCTTAGTGTGCACATAAAATCCAACTTTTGAGTTGCACCCATCCTAAATTATAGCATTGAAGGGTACTTCTCAACCTTACTTTTATCATGCCTCAATTTAATCTACTTAAGTACTTGGGTTCCATTTTGGGTTGGATCTCCCAACCCTACCTTCATGCCAGACTAAGGAGCATCAACTTTGATTACCAAGGAGCAACAACTTTGATTACCAGGCTTAACAAGGAAACTACCCTAATTAATGAAATTAACTTGAACAAAACATTTTTTCCTTAGTTATCAATTAACGAACCCTCCTTGGATTGTGTCTACAAGTTGACTCCTATTCATACCATTTGCATCATAGGGCTTATCCTTCATGGGGTCCCATGACTCTTTTTGTATTCATACCATTTGCCGCATAGAGCTTATCCCTTGTGGGTTCCATGACTCCTTTTGTATTCATGGGGGTCAAACTATGTTTGATTAGCCGTTTTCACTCTCCCTTTCCTGTGTGGTTATTTTCCATGCAATTTTGGATTCTAAGGCCCACAAATCTACGAATATCGTTGATTCTCCCATAGAGGAGCGTGTCATTACGGAGTGTTTTAAGCAAGCAATAAAACACTCCTTTTTCACCCCACCTCATTGGGATCACACTCCTTTTTCACCCCACCTCATTGGGATCCAGTGAAATGGATCTTCTTGGTTCCAGTTGATCCAATCAGTTTCACATTTTTCTAAGGTTATGGGTCAATTCAAAGAGCCCCCAAAACCCTTGGGTCATGGTGGAACAATAAGCATATCAGAGTTCCACGGTGGAAGCATTACCCATGCCGGAATCGTGCTTTGGAAATTGAGGTGTTTTGGCTACATTT
>ML801345.1:19228-42133 GCA_009831015.1 Picea engelmannii
CTTAGAGATAGTGAGTTCACAACTTGCACAAACTTTAATTTTCTTCCTGATCCCCACAATGCGTCCCCACCGTAGATCTCTCTCTGATGAGATCTCATGTTCGTGGATTAATATTTACTTGATCTAACGGTTGATCTTGCTCACGCTGAGGTCTTACGGCTGGAAAAAAAATTCTCCTTACCAGCGGGCTCGTCATTTATGAGATTAATTAATGGCTCATATTTGTTCAAAGGGATGATCTTACGGTTGCTAAGCTTATCTTTTGCTTCTTCTGGAAAAACTTTATCCTTAAGAAATAATTTTGTGAATCTTTCACAAATATTTAAATTTTTGTTGTCCTTCTGTTGCTTTTGATTCCTCATGCTTTTTTTCTCCAATGATATTTTGAGCGTATTGTGGACTACAAAATTCTCTCCAATATCTGTGAAGAATATTGCATCTCGCGCTCTCATCTGTGAGACAATGTAAGCTTTTGTAACGACCCTGGTCTGTTAGTTATGACAACAACCTCTCATAACAAGTGCAATTTTTATTTTTTTTTGTGTGTGTGTGTACAAGGGTAAAAAAGACATTATACTCTGCGTCGCAACATGACACCGACGAAACGCATGCAACTCACGCAACAACACATAACAACCTAACAAGCACAACAAGCATCAGGACGTAAGGAACAACAATCAACAGATAAAAATAAGACTGACTTCCCGCTCGTCCTACCCTGCAATGGTTAGGACCTCTAGAACACATAAGCAACGCTCAAGCCCAGGTTCCCATCAATTTTGACCATTTAAGGTCTCATGGCTGGCGACTATTCTGAGGAACAAGGAGGCGTCTACATCCCGCCCAACACAAGCAGACTAAAACTCAATATGATAAGTCAACAACATCAATGATGATCAAAGCACGATAGTGTTATAAGAATCAATCACACATCACATAAATTCCAAGGTGCAAGAGAATTTGATTACTAAATTCATCATAAAACACCATAAGTTCATGCACAAATTCTATTATAAACTTACAAATCAATCATATGTCACAATCTCCTAAGGGCGCAAGAGAATGCTACTTGATTTGAAGGGCACTAATAGAACAATTACATAATCAACCATGCTTCTCATTTATTCATGACACAATGCAACTATCAAATTTCTTCACGGCGCGAGTGAATTAAGAGCTACATAACCATGACTCCAACATTTCTCCAATCAACTGTAGTCATTATACATTCCAATTGGACATTCAAATTTTATCCAATCCTCAACCTACTAGTCATTAACATTAATTGAAACATTACTAAAATAAAGTAGCTTTCTATTTAGTTTATGCTAACTAAAACAAGGTAGACTGTTGTTATGAAACATTAGATGGATTGCTATTGTTAAACACTAACTAAAACAAGTAGATTGTCGTTGATGTTGTAGCATTGGTAACATATATCTAATATTGTTTCAATATAGGCTTACTTTCTTTCTACATTAACATATACTATCATGTGTACATATTGTTATCGGACTAATCGGTAGGTGCGGACACTAACATATCTCCCTAGATCCACTTGGATCTAGAAGAAAACAGGACAGGACATGACTCTTTCCCTAAGTTATGACCATTGAAATAGCTAGTAAGGAGGAACAAGTGACATACCTTTATATCGCTTCCTTGGGTCTCTGTTGCTCCCGCTTCGCTTCAGTGCTCTCGTGAAGTCAATACCAAGACAACACAAACCAATCAAAGTGAAGATAGAAAAATGTATTCAATCGTCAACTTATGTGTATGATCAAGGAATTACACAATAAAGTAAGAATGACTTTATGGGAAAAGGACATGTCGTTGTATCATATTAATCGAAAGTAGAAGATACAACATGATTGCCTTGATGTCGTAAGATTCCTTTCAGTGACTCTTGGTTCCAACACACACACTTGCTTGATCCTTGCATGAAGAAGATCCAATTCCTCTTGATAGACTTGCTAGAGTCTCCAAGTTCATGTTCAAGCTGGGTTCTTCACACAATTCCTTCACCAATTCTCCAATTAATCTTTCTTAACCTTTTCCATGAGAATCCTTTCAATATATAGGAGAGGATGAGATGGTTACATGGATGAGAATAATCCCACCAAATCAGGGAAACGAGTAAGATAATAACCATTCGAATACCAACCCATTCTCTAGAAGATTCCCTTCTAGAACCATAGAGACTTCATCCTTTTTCCAAGATTGAGAACAAGTTCACACCCTAGGTATGCATCACAATGCGAGGATTTCACACCCTAGCTGAAGGCAGCCTACGAGAATGGGTCATTCTCGCACCCTAGGCTATAAGCAGCCTGCGAACTCACTTTAAAAATGTGTTTTCTAGAAGGAGATGAATGCCACTTTTCTCAGGATAAAGTTCTTGTTGGGAGCTTGATTACACCATTGTTAATACACCACCTAGATGACCAAAATCATGTGTAATAAAATGCCCCCCAAAGTATGAGGTCGGAATCAATGATAGCCGAAATACTTTGTAAACTGCGTGTGTGTGTCAGAAACTAGGAGCGCACCTAATCAGAAACCTGTGAACAACCAAGCATCTACAAAATATCATACTATTTCTGAGGTAGGCATTCCCATACTCAAATCATGGACGGATGACACTATAAGCGTAGGTCATGCCCACCAATCATACACTGTGGATCCATGCCATCAAAATATCACATAGCCACCAGGAATACACTGTGGATCTATGCAAGAAAATTCAAATTTAGACGACGTAGCCACGAGACATACAAAGTCGATCTATGTGTCAGTAAATTATACATATCCCATCGCAACCTGGACCAAAGAGATGAGATCCAGGGTCTTCAATCCCATCGCCCGAAAGTATGAATCTAACCATGTGATTACATGTGTTGAAGTCGAACATGGTAGAAACCACTTGATTACCAGTCATTGATGAAACCGTTAACAAGTGCGAGGGAAATCACCATTAATGTCAATGACTCCCAAGGTACACTAGTACAATCCACCGAATGTGAATGAATGAGTTGAGGTCGAACATCCGACAGAATCTTTCGATCAGGGGTCAATGGTGTAAACCCACTTTCGAAAGCGAGGAAACCTGCCATTGAGGCATGCAAGTTCCAAGGTACCAAAGAATTTCTAATTCTTGTTTCTGGATAATGAGTTGGAGTCGACAGAACAAAACTCGTCACAGGAGGGCCTTGATGTATCCCCCATCAATGACACGAAATAAGTAACAAATTTTGAAGGAGAAACAGACTATGATGTAACTTGGACTGGACATAGGGAAGGTCGACACGGAGAGAATGGACAACTACAGATGACCGACTCAATAGAGGTTTCGGATGGACTTCTCTTGAACATATGAATGACACGACCAATGATTTGGCAGCATTGAATCAGAGACGACTCAGGATATGACCTTGTAGCAAATTGAATGAGAGACAAATGGATTTCCCAAACTGGCTTCAAATAATGAATAGGGGGGTGTCATGTTCGAGAGCGACACTTATTGCCAATTAATATGAATACGACAACACAACCCTTTCCTAAATTTTCCCCCACCATTTTTGGCAAGTACATCTTTATTTTTATGCAAGCTTAAGGAGGATAAAATATGCTTGTTGATGTAAGCTCATATTTTGGATGAGTCCTTCGGAGTATGTTTAACGAACCCTAGGAAGGAGTGGTTCGGTCCCATTATGGGTCTGTCGATGTTTGTTTAACGAGTCCAAAGATAGAAAAATCGAAGGTTTTTCATGATTATAGAGTCTGGAAAAACACTTAAAGAGAACTCTCTCAGTTCATTTTTCATAAAATGGTCTGATGAGACCGAAAAAAAGATAAATTATCGCCCAATAGATGCTTTCTTCAAATACTTTATCGAGCTTGAAAATAGCAAGGACACTCGGCAATCTTTTCATGTTTAGAGAGTCTAAAAGGAGCTTAAAGAGGACTCAAGCGGGGTTCATTTTTCATATAACCTTTTTGAGCCCGAAAAAGTGATAAAAGTGTGCTCCATCATGTTCTCATGTATTTTCGAGCGTGAGAACGGACAAAGACCAAGCTCGAGGTTTTGTACAAAAACCATGAAAAACAATCAAAAAATGTGATGAAGAAGAGAAGAAATATTTGTATCCTTGTGCATAAATGTCGAGGTCATTCCATCTGCAAAAGTTGCACTCATGAGGGTATTAGGTATTAGGTTTTAATAAATAAAACAATCATAAAAACCAATAAAAAATGGTAAAAGTAAATAAAAATGGGTAAAAGTTCTTTTTACCATAGTCATTTGTAACTTTACTAATATTTTAGTCCAAAACCCCTCTATTGCCCTTGAATTTCGGCACTTGATTGTGGGAGGTACGAGCATCCATTCGATGAATGGTCTCCGGCAGTGAGGTAAGCTCCTTATCCTCTATCTTTTCATGGTTTAATTTTGCATTTTCATTTGTAAAAATAATGTTTTTGGGTTTGTTTTTGGGGTTAAAGTTGCGCTCAACCATTCTCGTAGGCCAGCCACACGGGACCTGCAAGAATGCCTCATTCTTGCAGGTGACCCCAAAGGCACCTGTGAGAACCTCTCACTGTGCCTAAAGGGAACCTGCGAGAACTCCAAAGTGAAAAAATTCTTTGAAGTTTTGCTCAATGAAAAAGTTACCAAATGTTGAAAAGAGTTGTTGACCTTCTTCTTATGTTTCTTATGTAGGTATTTGGCGATCACCATGGTTCTGGAATGGTGTGAAAGAGATCATGAAGAAGATGATGTTATTGTTGGGAATAACCCAGGCATCGTTGCCGCTTTGTGAGACTGTGGTCTCCTGAAATTCTTTCATATCCTGGGTATGAGGGCCCAAGTCAGGTTATTGGAGTACCTTATGCTTATGTGGGACCCGGACCAACAAGTATTCCATGTAGGGGTCCACACATTGTCCTTGGCTATTGAGGACATTTACTTCTTGACAGGACTGTCACGGCGTGGGTACCACACGATCCTGACTGGTAGCAGAGGTGGTGGGCTACCTATGAGTGAATATTGCCATTTGCACTGTGTTCCAGAGGCAGAAAGGAGCAAAGGAAAGGTAGCCATTTGGGGGGTGCGGGATTTGACCCTTCACACTATTTTGTTTACCATTGCTCGTATTCTTGGGAGCGCTTCTCCTCACATGGCTCTCCAGAGCTACTTTTAGTATGTCATAGACTGTATTGAGCCTCGAGTTTTTAACTCGATAGATGCAGTGCTTCGTAGCGTGAAGAGGCAGTTGACCAAATGCAGGTGAGGCAACGTGAAGCAATTTGGGTACGGGTCTTTGTTGGTGTCCATCTTTATTGAGAGTGTTTCCTTACTAAGGCTGCAGGTTGAGTGGGGTTTACCGGCTCCAACATATCCAAGAATGTTGAGGTGGTGTCATCTCATGGCCCGACATGTAGCTAGACCAATTATCAAATACAATGATGCCTTTTTCGACTGGTTGCGACCACAGATGCTAATGGTCAATGATTATGCCTATGTCAGTTTGTACTTTCGAGGAGATCCGGACTTGGCCCTGCTCGAGGATGCTCAGTGGGGAGATCTTGGTAAGAAGTACACCTTTTTAATTTTTAAATGTTTTTGTGAATTTTCTCATATGCAAATGTTTTTATGTTTGTCCAAGGTCTAATTACAAAACTTTTTTTTTATGACACAAACATGGGGCCTTATCAACCACCTGTTACTTCTCCCATTCAGCGACGAGGAGAGGTGGCTCCAGTGCCACGATGGGACGCTGAAGATTATGAAGCGGTGGAACAAAACCTGGAGGGTTTGACATCAGACATTCGAGGCATGCCTCTTGGAGAGGTTCCACGACGTTATCAGCGTCATATGGTGGGAGTGTTAGAGTCCATTGGTCGACTGCTTCATAGGGTTACCCGGTCAGTCGTGTGTTACTATAAACGTCATCCATGACGTCACTTTGTAGAAGATATGAGCTTCAGATTTTGAAATTTTTGTCCTCAGACAAAAAAAATTGTAAAAAACCTTTTGATCGTTATATATACATACGGCTTCTACCGGTTTATCTTGTGTTGTGTAAAAATTGATGTGATTGATTTATAGATGACCCAAATGTTTGTCTAATACATAGTTATCCAATGCATCAGTTATTTTATTTAGACATCTAGGAATATGTTGATATTCAATATAATCAAAATAACTTTCCAAGAGGCGAATTCGCAAATACACCCGTAACAAAGTAGGACTTCGAATAGCATAGACATTACTTAACTGTAGTACTACGAGCTGCGAATCGAGTCGCACAGCCAAGTGACGGATACCGAGAGAGATAGCATCAATCAACAATTCAATAATGGCGCTATACTCTAAAATATTTTTGGTCACATGACCGAGGCACACACCTCATAAAGTGACAAGTTCGTTCGTAGGGGCGTAAATTGCCCATGCAGCAGAAGCAAGGTTCTGAGTAATATGGATAGCACCATCAGCGAAGCCAATGTAGGGTAGTGAAGACTCTGACATCTGGAAATAAAACACAATGTCACATAAGGGCAGAGACCAGATAACAACAAAAACAAACTATAGTAACACACAAGTAGTATGATACAATAAAAATACAAGTACTCATGCACATATGATCTTATGCATAGTACTTCATCAAGTACAACCCATTTATGGGTTCACTCAAAGGGATAACATCATAATCTACTAACTCATAAGCTCCTTTTTCCAAAACTCATCTAACGATATAAGGACCTCGCCACATGGCTTCGAAGTTTCCATCTCGTAGCATATCTCGATCTTGTTCGTAGAGGAGAACCAGATCTCCTTCGGAGAAAACGTGAGGATTGATATGCTTGTCGTATTGGGCCTTGACACGTTTCTTCTGGGCTTCTATGACTAGGGTAGCATCGCGTCGAGTTTCTTCTAATCGCATCAGATACAATAGACGTTCTTCCTCAGCAGAAGTGTTTGGTAGGAGTTCAACAGCTAGTTTTAAAGAGGGTATCTCGCATTCAATTGGGAGAATGGCTTCCAAACCATAGACTAACCGGAAAGGTGTAAACCCAGCAGCGGACTTGACGGATGTTTTGTAAGCCCACAATGCCGAAAACAACATTGTGTGCCAACTTGTTTTATGAATCCCTATCATTCGTCAGAGAATAGTTATGAGAACTTTGTTAATTGCTTCAACTTGGTCGTTGGCTTGTGGGTAATATGGCGTTGAGTTTTCATGGCGAAGACCAAACTTTTCAGTGATTTCAGACATCATGAAGTTTCTAAAGTGGGTACCATGATCAGTGACGATAGCCTGGGGAACACCAAAATGAGCTATGATGTGATTAAAAATGAATAATGTTACGGTATTTCCAGTATTGTCAAATGTTAGCATCGCCTCAGTCCATTTCGTAAAATAATCTACGGCTACAATAATGTATCCATGCCCCCTGACCGAGTGGGGGTGACATGTCATGAAATCGATACCCCATTCCGTAAAGGGACCAACGGAGACCATAGGGTGAAGAGGAGCGGGATGTGACCGTATCTTATGATTATAGGTCTGGCAAGCGTGGCTTTTTTGGATGGCGATTATGTAGTCGTTAAATAAAGAAGGCCAAAAATACCTGGCTCGTAATATCTTCTGGGCAGTAGCATACCCAGACATATGACCACCATAGGCTCCAGAATGGCAATCATTTAAGGCTTTCTTGGCCTCGTTAAATGTGAGGCCGCATCAAAAAACTGAGTCAATCCCACGACGATAAAGAGTATCCCTGAGGATAATATATTGACAGGCTTGGTAGTGTATTCGATGCCGGTGAGTACTAGACAAATGAGGCGGGAAAGTCTGGGTTTGGAGATATATGATGATATCTCCATACCAAATATCATCGAAACTAATGAGGAAAAGGGATTCATCAGGTAAAGAATTGGTTGCTACATTTTCCATTTCAGAGTAGGGAAAGTCGCATATCAACTCGGCAAACAATAAGGACTTCTTGGACATGGCTTATTCGAATTCCAAGTCAAATTCCTGGAGTATCACGATCCATTTGGAGTATTTTCTCCCTAGAAATTGACGTGTGAGAATATGTTGCATAGGGTTGCAATTAGAAATCACTGTAGTCTTGCGAGAGAGGATATAGTGCCGAAAGCATTGAACTGCTTGGATAGTTTCCAAGGCCAGTTTTTGGACATGTAAATACTTGGTTTTGGTAGGCGTTAGACTTCGACTCAAGTAGTAGATAACATGTTCGTCGTGAGAATCATCCTCTTGGACGAGAACCATACCAATGGTGTAATTCGAGGCTGTGAGGTAGAGGAAATAATCATGACTGTAATCGAGGGGGAAGAGAAGCGGATCACGTGTTAGGAACAGTTTCAAAGCTTCGAAGGCTTTGTTTGCAATGGTATCCCATAAAAAATAGGACCCCTTTTTGAGTAGCCGCATAAATCCAAGAGTAATCTCGGCGTAGTTTGGGATGAAACGATGAAGAAAGTTTGCTTTCCCTTGCAGACTTTGTAACTGGAGAAGTGTAGAAGGAGGAGGGAGATTAAGGATCACCTCAACCTTTAAAGGATCTACCCTGATCCCTTGACATGAAACAATAAAGCCTAGAAGTCGATCAGATTCGACGCAGAAAACACACTTGTGAGGATTCAAACGTATGTGGTAAAACTGACAGTGGACAAAAATGGCTCGGAGGTGGATTGGATGATCGACTCGGTGCATTGAATGAGTGGGTAAGTCATCAAGATATGGCTGCACGATGTGCTTGATATCATGGAAGGCATAAGACATAGCGCGTTGAAAAGTGGCACCAGCGTTCTTGAGTCCGAATGGGAGTTTTCGATAGGCAAAAGTTCCCAAAGGAAAAATAAAAGCCATTTTATGTTGACCCTTGGGAACAATATTGATTTGATTATATCTGGAGAAACCATCCATCAGAGAGAAGATTTTGCTTCTGGCACAATCGTCAACAATCTGATCGACGAAGAGGGTAGGAAAGTTGTCCTTAGGACAAGATTTTTTGATATCCCTACAATCAATGCATACACGAATCGTGCCTTGTTTCTTGTCGATCGGGACAAGATTAGCTACCCAATCAGTGAGGGCGACCGGGTAAATAGAGCCATCTTTAAGAAGTTTCTCGACTGCAAGTTTGATAGTAGCCTCTTTACATGGGTGAACTGGACGTAGGCATTGTCGGATGAGTTTAGCATCTGGGTATGTCTTGATCTCATGTATCACAATGTCGGGCTCGATACCCGGAATTTCGTCGTAGCTCTAGGTGAAGACGTCACGAAACTCTTTGAAAAGTGACGTGTAGGTGACGATTTTGTCAGGGGAACATGAATCTCTGATATGCACATTTTCGACAGTTTCAGGTTTGATGGATATGTTGAGGGGGATAGTGGGTGAGATATTTCTTAAGTTCCCTTCAGAAAACACATCATGTGTGGACTCGGGAATGGTGGAAATGACAATAATGGTCGACGGGGTCGAAATTCGTTGGTAGTTCTCGATGGTATGTTGCACCAGGAAGAGGATGGAACGGTGATGTCCATCGTCCCAAGGGGTGTCTTCCATGATAGACATGATCATCTCATCTGTGGCAAAAATGACATGAAAAGGATCTAGAGATAACTCACCAAGAGAGGGAGTAGAAGGGGTTGCCGATTGAATGGCCTGATAGGAATATTCAACCAAACTTAAAGGCATTTTGTTGTTGAAACGAAGATGATCGCCAGGGTTAGGTACCAGCCATGGGTCGTGAAATGTAGGGGTTTCATGAATCAAGGTGGAGATCATGTTAATTGAAGTGACAGATGAGTGTGGAACATCGGGCGGTGGAATGGGGAAAGTGCCCATTAACGAGGAGTCTTTGAGAAGACCTACACTGACATTCTCGTAACCCGGTGGGGTTTTAGCGATGAACGGTATGTTGCCAGTATGCGTATCTGAGTTAAAGAAGGTTAATTGGTCGACGGTGATTACCTTTCCTTGATGTGGGAAACGTACGACATGAAAAAGAGTCAACACAAATGCGTGCATGGAATCGATCCAGCTACGACCAAGCAGAATATTGTAATCGAGGGGAGCGTCAAAGACTTCCACTTTGACTTGGACCATTTTGCCTTCTAGCATGATGGGCAATTAAGGAATAACACCGTATGCCTTAAAACCAGAGCCATTGAAGGATTTTAGAGTGTTATGGGATTCAGTCGAAGAGGGAGAGTCGATGGCTTTCCAATAGGTAACAGAAATGACACACGTCGAGGCACCCTCGTCGATAATGGTTCGACAAATGTTTTCGTCAAAGACAATTACTTGGATTTGGAATGCGAGTTGAGGGGGTAACCTTGGAATGTGATCTTCCAAGTCAAAGATTATTAAATTCGTTTTTGTCGGGTCGATTCCACCGATAGCTTTCAACAGTGCCTTCCATTGTGTAGGACAACCTTGGAGGACTTCGAGGGCTGACATCGCAGAGGGTGCTTGGGCCAGATCTTCAACAATGTTGCAGTTCTGGGTAACACGAGCATGGGGATTGAAAGCCGATTTTCGAACGGCGCCCTTTGGAGGAGGTCAAAGAACTGTTTCAAGGTTCAACCGTTCGAGATGAAGAGGATTGTTGGTAGGTGGAGTCACGGGAGAAGGTTGTAACAATGAAGGAGGTAGATCATCAACCTTCTCTTTAGAGGGAGAATAATCTTTGGCTCGAGTGGTGAGTGCAATGTCATTGTTCTTTGAATCGCCAATACACATCAACACATAGGATGTAGTGGAAGGGGAAGGTTGGTCATGAATGACCAATTGGGCCTGTTGTTGAGAGGGGAAGGGTTGGGACAAAACGGTCGGAGTGGGTGGTTTGGGGGATCCTTGAAGGAACTTAGTAACCTCGGTGCATCGTGGACAATCCTTCGTGTAGTGATCATCACCGCAAATAAGACAAGGGTATCGAGGTTTGCGCTTATCCCTATCGTCAATAGGTGAAGTTTTGGTTCACTCTGCTTGAGAAGTATTTTTTTCCTCCTTATTCTTACCCCTTCCCTTTTTGGATTCTTTTTTACTGGTTGGGGTAGATTGAACCACATTTACCTCAGAAGTCTTGTCGGTGGGAGGGGCAGGAGACGAAGCATTTTGACCATTAGAAGAAGCAGGTTTGGGGTTGGTGCTTGAGGCAGAATGTGGTTGGGCATGGAAAGTGCCAATCAGACTGTCGGCTGCATGAGAAGTAGTTGGGGTAGTTGAAGTGGTGGAATTTGAAGGATGAGGTGCATCAGGTAGTAAGTCATAAAGGGTACCTGTTTGTGAGTAAACAAGGTCAAGGTATTGAGCACGACTTATGGCCTGTTCTTCCGTGACAACTCCACCCATGGCGATGTCATGACCGATGTTGTTCACAAATGATTTTGTGAACCACTCTACTAAAAACTGATCGGGAAGTTCGAGTTTGATGAGACATCGTCTCCGTCGCTGCTCATGAATGTGATCGGATATATGAGTGGCTTTGTTTTGTTTGAAAGAACTCAAAATCTCAGTCCCTGTTTCATAATAGATTGGTAACTGGTAGTGGTTGAGAAAGGCCATAGCTAGGGTGTTGAAGTTTGCGAAGAAACCTCTTGGTAATTCTATATACCACTCCGCAGCAGAACCTGTGAGAGTTCTTTGAAAAAGACGTAATCGGATAGAGTCATCCATCAAGGACTTGGATGAGCACCAGAGATGAAAATTCATGATGTGATTGTTCGGGTCCTCTCCCACTTTGCCATCGAATTTAGCGATGTCAGAGGGTAGCTTGGCTGGTATAGCGGGCCAATGGGGAGAGTGACGGATTAGATCGTTTAAAATCCTCGACAGATCCAGGAGATCCAAAGTGGCCATGAAGGGTAACTATCTATTCACATGTGGGTACTGGTGGCTTTGGGGAGGGAGTCACGTCGGCAACCCGGTGGGACCATAAGCAGTCTACATATAATGCGAAGACCCAAGCATATTTGGTGGTTGTTGTGGAGGAAAGTAACTCATGGGATTGTATCCTTGAATAGGAACGTGAGTTTGAACATTCGATCCCCAAATAGGATTGGACGTACCTGGATATGATTGGCCTATACTAGGGGGTATCACGGATGTAGCTGGAAGTTGTTTCCCCCCAGTCGATTGAGGATTATGTTCTATCAGATGGTTCCAATACTGGGCCAAAGATGGAGGTATGTTTTATCCATAAGGTGGGGTCAGTGGGGGTTGTCCTCCAATCGGGGGTTGAGTTCCAATTGGGGGTTGCGTTCCAATTTGGATTTCCATTCCAATTGGGATTTTTTTTCCAATAGGAATTTGCCCCATAAGGGGGGGTTGAGTCAAACCTCCTTGGTGAAATTGTTTGCCAACATGAATCTGGTAATTTGGTGTGAATGACGAAATAGTGCCACTAGGATTAATGTTGCTGGTAGAGGACAAGAAAGGTCCTCTGAAAGGGGGTTGAGGAAGTGTCGGGATAAAGCCGGGAGGGGAGTGCCCAAAAGAAGAGGGACCACCGGGAGTTCCGGTAGGAGTGGGAATAGAAGCATTCAATGCATGGTATCTGGGTGGAAGTGTCGGGCTGACACTGGGAGAGAGTGGTGTGTCGAAGGGGGATTGACTAGCCGCTGTAATCCCATTGTGAATAATCATAGTATCTGTGTAATAACCATTTCTATAGGGACGGTCAAGATGTGGTCAGATCGCGGAGCGTCTGTACCAGGAAAATAATAATCAGTAGTAAATGGTATTGTGTCTGGTTCAGAGGTTTCAGGGAACACAGGTGAGACGGTGATTTCAACACCTGATCCTACACCAAAAAGGTCCCATCTAAAAACACTCGTAGACCAAAAAGGATCCGATCGGTGATCCATAAGACACAACAACTAAGTCTCCAGAAGAATTCACTCACATAATATTTCTCTCAGAATCAGGGTGAAGTCAAAATTCATCTCGAGAATTGGTAATTTGGAAACGTTCTAGAGAGTCGGTTCTTTCCACTTGCCGAGTGGTAACGTCTTGGAATTCCCTCTGTTGAGGAGAGCCCTCAGGTGAGCTTGTATGCAGGTGTTGAGAACCTTCCAAATGCTCTGGAGATAAACCCTGCATTCTACATGAACGACATGGAGGATCTATCGTGAACGAGTTACAAACTTAAGAAGAAAGTCTTATGGTCAACTTGGGTAAACAAACAACATGCGCTAGTAAACAAAATCTAGGAAACAAAACCAAGCAAACAAGACCTTCTAATTCTGAAGTCACTAGTTGGTGATGAAATCCAACGTCGCAACAACGAGATGAGAAGGGGCTGGGCTAGGGTGGAAAAGTTACGTTGACGACCTGCTTAACGGACTTACACCCTGGTGCAAGCTACCACACATAATCATGGGTATACCCTCCAAGGAGCCCCACTGAGTTTGGCCAACATCAATTCTAGGTACCGTGAAGACTTGCCCCTTCAAATTCATCTTGCATGAGACCCTAAACAGATAGGCCACTAAGGTTACCACCAATAACAATAAAGCCTAGAGGGACAGTCGACAATCCGATCCACATGCAAGGGCAGGGTATCTAGCCCGAAATCAACTCGAGAGGCTTCCACTCATCATTGTGGGTATACCTCTAAGTGACCTCCGTAATACGTGCAATCTATACACTCATATCAACAAAGCAGGGCGAGTGACTCTGTCAATATCAACGTGGCCTCGTGTTTGACCCTTGTGTGAGAAAGGCTTCCCACGACAAAATGTTGCAAATGGACTTTGACACTCCTTAACACAAGATGCTATTGTGTGTTTTGTGCTTTGGAGAGTGTATCTCTCTGCCTATTCCAAAGCGCTAGCCTAGCTAAATGTTGGTGTAACAGAGCCCTAGAAAAGAGTTACTAGTTAAATTTTAAAATTTGTGCAATGTTATTAAGAACTATTGTTACTCAAAGGAAACGGAGATGAAACTAATGTTGTGTGAGACTCTGACCCAACAATGCATAGATAGGAATGAAATATATCAATTTTTGTTCCATGAATCCTATGTATGGGAGGGAAAGAGAAGTTTTACAGAACAATCTTGAACTACGATACACAATTTCCTTTAAAATGCAATCTCAACGACTCACGCAATAATGACAATTCTCTATTTGTTCTTTTTCAATAATTTCAACAATTGATTTTCAATATTTTCAAAAATGAAAATGCTTTTAAAATAAAAATGTTTTTTACTTTTCAAAAACAATCTACAACATGGTGGTGAAAGTAAGGAAAACCAATAACCAATGAACAAGCAATAAACAAAACCCAAACCAATCTTTCAATGGAGACAAAAACGACAAGCAGATAAAACTAGTCTTTTCAATTGCATGAGAACAATAATCTTCCAAATAATGAGAAAATGAGAAAGACAAAGAATCCCAACTTTCAAACAGATCATTGGCTCTTAACCGAACAAGTACTCAGATTCCAGGATCAGAGAGCATATCCTTGCCAAGAAAAGTCAAGAGATGAGAGTTGAGAAAAGATGGATAGGAAGAGCCTTTGATTTTCGAAGGCTGATTGTGCACAAAATCCAAAGAGAAGAAAACATCAACCAATGGTCCAAGAAGTTCTTTTAAGATACCTATACTGATCTGGGCAGCTGAACTTGCAAAAATCTTAAATCCAAAAATTTTAAAAGAGGGTTCGCAGGATATCGGTGTTGCATAGTGCAAGAATAGGTTATTCTCGTAGGCTAGCTTTGAGAAGAGTGTGGGAACCTCTCACTGAACTTAAAATTAGAGTGCGAACTCAAGGTATTCTCGCAGGCCACTGTAGGGTTCAGTGTGAGAATGCCTGAAACTAGGCAATTTTTTGGAAAAAGACAAAAAATTTGAAGGGAATTTTGGACCCAGACGGTCTATCAGGGTGTCCTGAAGACTTGGAGAATGATAGAAATAGAGAAAGGTAAGGCAAGAGAAAATGTCCAAGGAAAAACACCAGAAACCACAAAAAAATGGGTTGCATCCTCAGTGGAGTCACCAATTTTGTTATCGGACTAATCGGTAGTTGCAGACACTAACAGATCTCCCTAGATCCACCTAGATCTAGAACAAAATAGGACAGGACATGACTCTTTTCCTAAGTTATGACCATTGAAATAGCTACTAAGGAGGAACAAGTGACGTACCTTTATATCACTTTCTTGGGTCTCTGTTGCTCCCACTTCACTCCGGTGCTCTCGTGAAGTCAAGACCAAGACAACACAAACCAATCAAAGTGAAGATAGAAAAATGTATTCAATCATCAACTTATGTGTATGATCAAGGAAATACACAATAAAGTAAGAATGACTTTATGGGAAAAGGACATGTCGTTGTATCATATTAATCGAAAGTAGAAGATACAACCTGATCGCCTTGATGTCGCAAGCCTCCTTTTAGTGACTCTTGGTTCCAGCACACACACTTGCTCGATCATTGCATGAAGAAGATCCAATTCCTCTTGATAGACTTGCTAGAGTCTCCAAGTTCCTGTTCAAGCTAGGTTCTTCACACAATTCCTTCACCAATTCTCCAATTAATCTTGCTTAACCTTTTCCATGAGAATCCTTTCAATATATAGGAGAGGATGAGATGGTTACATGGATGAGAATGATCTGACCAAATCAGAGAAACTAGTAAGATGATAACCATTCGAATACCAACCCATACTCTAGAAGATTCCCTTATAGAACCATCGAGACTTCATCCTTTTTCCAAGCTTGAGAACAAGTTCACACCCTAGGTATGCATCACAGTGCGAGGAGTTCACACCCTAGCTGAAGGTAGCCTGCGAGAATGGGTCATTCTCGCACCCTAGGCTATAAGCAGCCTACGAACTCACTTTAAAAATGTGTTTTCTGGAAGGAGATGAATGTCACTTTTATCAGGATAAATTTCTTGTTGGGAGCTTGATTACACCATTGTTAATACACCACCTAGATGACCAAAATCATGTGTAACACATATGAAAAGGGAAGCAACCTTGAAGGAAAAATGAATGAATGTATTTTTTTTTTTTAAGATAGTGACCATCTAACTGTCCTCAACATAAACATAAGATAGTAGGATAACCATGTAACAAGAATCCAAGCAGAAAAAAAAAGTATGATTATGAAAGAGATGAGATGTATATATTGCTTTCGCCTTAGTTTCTTTACCAATTTAAAGTTGATATGAATTGGAACCATAACTTTTGAGAGCTCAATGCTCTCGATTTATGTTCATTGTAGACATGGAGAAAAAACGTTTCATAAAATTGAGTCGATGCTACTAAAATTTAAGCATGAAGTGGTCTAAGTACTAAATTTGACTAAAAGTCATTCAATGATCATTTAAATTTATGGCTAAATCGAACTGTCACCAATTAACATTTCAGTAAGTTAAAATTCTGGAAACATATTTTTGGAATATTAGTGCATTGAAACTATCTGTAGTGTCTATTCAGGCATAACCAAAATACAACCAAACAACAAGGATAATCCTTTATAGCAGAAAGGGATTTCCCAACGCAACCAAAATCCCAACGCAACCAAAATACAACCCAACAACAATGATAATCCTTTATAGCAGAAAGGGGTTTCCAATGGCAAAAGGCAATGCAACCTTTGAGGGAAAATGTTTCCAGATGGAATCCAATTGGGAGCCACCATTAGTGGGCATTAATGATCCGAAATCGGATTCAGAAGCCTCTCAGGGCATGAAAAATGCTCAAAAATGAAAGTGCTCGGAATCCGACAAAACCAACACCATTGCGTCCGGCTCGTCTTCCTGATTCCGGTGCTATAATTTTTTTGTCAAACGGAGTCCGTATGAGGAAGATATCGCATTCTGTCCGCCAAGCCAAATAGGCAAAATTTTGGGATGTTGACTGTACCTGTCCGTACAGTCCATATAGGACATGTGTCAGTCCGTACAGGGACATGTGGCAGGTCCATACGATGACACATGGCAGGTTCCGTACAGGACACGTGGCATCTCCAGAGCGTGACACGTGTCAAACTGATTTGAACTTTTTGGCACACAGTTGGACCAATCTCGAAGTGACACATGTCACCACTGGAAGGGTGACACGTGGCAGGGTGACGTTAGCAGGTCGTATGGTGGATGATGTGGCATGGTGACTGGATAGTACAGCTTCCGACGTGGCGCTGACGTCGCAGGTGACGTGGGCGAATTAGCAATGGACACGTGGCATCTTCTGGTTGGATGACGTGAACGAATCAGCAAGCGACATGTGGCATTCATCGAGTGGATGTAAAGGTGCCACGTGGCCCAATCATGGGATGCCACATGGCACCCCAGTTTTAGCCAATGTGGGCTATGTCAAAAATATTTGGAGCCTGGGGGATTCGAACCCCGGACCTCCACCTCCGTCTACGCCTTCACAAACCTCCACTAACTGGTATACCGTCCATTGGTTCTTGGTATGTATACGGGCGTGTATATATTTAAGTTGAATTTTTGTATGGTGTGGTGGGGGTTCGGGCCGGGGCTTGGCCCCGACCCGTGGTCCCATTCATAGCCATATGACCAATACATATGAAAACAGCGCGCGCGCGGAGGTGTTTAAATATGACCCACGGTTGTATTAAATTAAACATATAACCATATGTTATGTGGATTGGAGCGCGCAGATTTATGGTTTGGATTCAGCCCATGGTTCGGGCGTTATGCAATATGACCTTGTATAATGCGCACGGGAATTTTGTTTTGGGTTTTAATTTTGTTCAAACAGTTATGGCCGTGGCCATATGGAAAAGAGCCACGAGACCACGTGTTAATGAAGTTTGGGGCCAGCGCTAGCCCTTTGGGCTAAGCGCTTGGCCATATTAAATAGCATATGACCATTTAAAAGGGGCACGCGCCCAGGTTAAGGGGCTAAGCCTAGCTTTATAACTATAATATAGTTTTAAAAGTGGGTTTTTCAACCACTTTGTATTAATTTAAATGTAATTAACTCCTTTTTAATGTAATTGGGGGTTATTGGGCTTTTTTAGAGCCTAATTTTTGGGAGGAAGTTGGGGATGTGCAACCAACTTTCCCACTATTTAACCAAGGCCATTTTGAGGCCAAGGGGAGAGCCTTTGGAGAGCTTTTGGACGGTTTGGAGAGCAGAGATGCTGAGGCAAGCCAAGTCAAAGCCATTTTGACGCAGGGAAGCTATTGAGGAGGAGATGTTGTCGGACGATTTCTGAGAGCTCGGGACATCTGTTTTAGGTGCCGTAAGTTGTGCAAGATTATAGAGATCTAGGCGAACATGATCAGATCAGTATAGAAGCCATTCGGCATTGTAAAGATGTACTATTAAGCTTTCGAACAAAAATAAAGAAGCCTCCCTCACAGAGAAAAGGCCCGGAGACGTAGGCAAAGTTGCCGAACTCCGTTATCAACCTCTGTGTATTATGGTTTGTTGTTATTCATTGCATTTCAGATCTGTAAAAAATGTTAATGGCTGTATAATTCATTTTCTTTTCCCGCTCTTTCGTTAAGTTTCCCAATGGTTAATTAATTCATGCACAGTTAAAAACAAACTCAACCATAAGTCATTCAAAAAATCCTGACGGATCAATTAATTATGGTAAAACGGGCGTGAAAATAAAAACAAACTATGCAAAGAATCCTTGTCAGTCGATCGTAGTGGAATTCTGAGCAAAAATGATTGGCATAGAATCAGACATGGCAAAGAGATCGCAGAGAACCCTAAACCTGTAAATTTTGTGGGTAACAACAGTAACAGTCACAATTATTTTAGTTGGTGGATGGCGTTAATTACAACCAATAACCCAATCGGAGCATTCGATGCATTCCAAATGCAACGAAAGTACAAAATTAAGAGATCACCTCAGACTGGTTAGGATAATAATCAACACCTATGGGATCACGCCATCACTACACAGTCAAACGTTCATGGGCAACCTTTACATGCTTCTAAATGCAGAAATCATTACACGGTCAACAAATGGTTGAACGTGCCTAGGTGCGAAGGTTTCACAATGTTTTCTTCTCCTGAGGTACCCAACCATGCAACAGATATAAACAGTCATATTTCCTTGAGAAAAGGGGTAGGAGGAAAATCCATCCCAACACGCAGAGATGAATTAGTGGGTCGATTGTAAGGAATAAACCTCAAGTCATAGGCCACGAAAATTTGTGAAGACCGAAATCGTAAATGTTTTTTCTTTTTTCTTTTTTACATTAAAACAAGGGCATAGCAATCACAGGAAAAAAAAAATTAAATCGACTGACAGGAAATATCAACCCCTTTCCCCTTCCTCCCTTTTTTTTTTATTTCCAGCAAGCAAATTTTAAGGATGCAGACCAAGAATGGAGTCGTTTTCGTGTTTCAAGGATACCAACACCATGGTGTTAAAAAAAAAATTCATCCAAGAACAACGATGGGTTAAAATTGATCCCTGCAAAATACACACAAGGTAAATATGAGACAACAACGAGATAAAAACAACCAAGGATGAAGAAACACTTCGCCAACAATCAATTGGCAGAGTTAGATAGTCGCGCCAAGGTGCAAGGCGATAAACTGCCAGGGACAACAACAAAGGTAGACGGATGAGTTCGCCCTTCACTTCACCATCCTCGCATAGACTTCTCAGGCGAGGACTGGCATGCTAGGGATGAAAGGAAAACAATCGCAAGGGTCACAGTCAACCATAGGGTTGTCAAGTCATAGGGCTGTCGAGTCATGCGGGGACGAAGGCCATGGGAAATCTATCAACCAAATATACAGCTAGGCTAATAAAAAGGGGTCCGCTATCAATCTGAACATCCAATCCATTTACAATCAATAGGAATATCCAAGCATAAGTCCTAATGCATTCTACTTTACAAAATAAAAGAGCGTACCATTGCATGATCGCCCGCTTCGAATAACGCCCCGCGCTCTATACATCTCCCACTCGCCGACTGTCGAGACCTCACCGGTACCTCCCAACCAATGCTAGGGGTACTCTTCTTCCCCCTTAGCCCCCCGAGCTGCAAAGGGGCCACACACACTATCCAGAGGTTTCGTCTATCTCCCAAGTCGCCTCACAAGGCCAAGCTACCACTCCTCTCCGAGCTGGGTATCCGAACTTCCACAAGTAAATCAGTCAAGACGATATGTTTGCAACGTAACATTAGGCAAACAGAAGATGATCCTTCCTCCTTCTCCTTCCTTTATTTTATAGAGTTTCGAACTTCCCTTCTTTCCTAAAATTTCATTTAATTAAAGTTCTTTTAAAAATAAAATCCTAAATATTCCTCTCCGTACAAGTGTCCCCCATCCCCTACATTCCTCCATAAATTAATTTATTTAATTAAATAAGTATCTTTATTTCCCTCACCCACCTTGAGTTATTCCTAGAATCACTCCTAGATGTCCCTAGATTCCCTTACAAGTTTTAAAGGTTTTCCCTATTATGAAATTGTTAATTGAGTTAAAAATTAGAAATCTCTTAAATGTGGATTACTTACTAAGTTGACTTCCCGCTTTTTCCCTTTTGTGTTACCTCCTTTCCCTAGTTTCCTTTTTTTTTATTTTCCCTCTTTCCCCTTTTACTTAGAACTCAAAAAGGCAGGTGTGGAATATAACCCTTTTTCCCTTTTATCATTAATTTAGTTTCTTTTAAATTATCAAATGATAAAATAATTAATTCCCTCTTTACTTTTTATATCCACTGATTTTATTTCTTATGAACAATTTAATTTCTTACTCCCTTCATGTTACAAAATTTTATGAAGACCATAATTATTACTTAAGTGGTTTTTATTTTAAATTTTATTATTTTATTTCATTTTATCTATTTGTTTTATTTTATTTTATATTTTTAATTATTATTTTTTTTAAAGGTACACAAAATTTTACCCCTAGCAAAATTGTAAACTTATAAATTATATTTTATACTGGGCGACATTTAATTAGGGAAATTGTTTTAAAATTTCTTAACATGTTATTTGTCTTAGGGCCATCTAGGTTCATCCCTCTATCATCATCAATGCGACGTGCCCTTCAGGACGCACTAGGTGCTCCAAGGGTTCCACTCGCCTCATATGTTCCTTTGCGTGATGTGCCCTTTAGGATGCACTACGTGCTCCAAGGGTGCCACTCGACCCATCTATTCCTTTGCGTGACATGCCCTTCAGGATGCACTACATGCTCCAAGGGTGCCACTCGCCTCTTGACTGATTGGTAGACATCAATAACCCCTCGAGTCAACACTCCGCCAGGTGAACTTGTGGGAGACTAAGGACTTCTAAGGAATAAGGCCCCCGCCTTATTGCGCGCCCCTTAGAAACATAGTGAGCGACTGTCATAGTCTTCCCTCACGACATCATGGGTCCTCTCGAACTAGGTAATCGTTAACCTACAGTTCGAGCCACGGCGGGAGTGATAGTAGGCTGTGGTAGGGCTTCTATCCACACCTCTCCCTCAACATCTCTGGTAGTCTTGTGTGACCCCATTACTCCATATGTGAGTCTGGTCAGCAAGATATCGTCAGCCTGCATCATCAACAAATCATGTCAAAACATATCCATATCATATCACCCATTCAAATGCACTAATATCACATTAAAACAATCAAACCCCAATGGCACACTCCCTCACTTGATCCGGAGTCCAAGGGGTTCCATCAATTCCTCTACATCCTCAAGGTCCAAAACCCTGCACACTTAGTAAAACCGAGTCAATAGCACCTGTCTATGTTAATGTAGTAAAACAACATGTCATCTGCCCATAACGCATCATAATCAAAGTCAAATGTTTTAATAGCATAATAATCTGGATCACTTGCGAGCAAGTGCCTTCAAAGAATAAGTTCACCCAGTGCACCAGAGCAGGATGTTACAGCTTTGCGCTTTTCTTCTTATGATTGGGCTTCTCTCCAGACACTATGGAGAGGCTTACGTCCAGAGCTCTGATACCATGAAAAAATGACAATCAAAGAAGATAATACAGAGAAGATGAAATTGGAAAACAAGAATGAGCAGAGTGCCTTGATTAAAGGAAAAGAGTTGAGCTAAATAAGCTTTAGCAAATCAAGAAAATCAAGAAACAATCGTACAGCTGGCCATGACAGTTGGTAGTGTACAGTCATATACTGTTGAGGTTACAAATATAATTAACAGTTACCACTACCATCATAAGCATGGATGATTCTTCACGGACCAAAATATCCCAAAAAGGGGAGGTATGATCCAAAATTTGGATCTAATTAAGATATATTGGAGGTAGAATCCAATAAGGAATTTGTAGTAGAACAACTTGATTGACTAAAGGGAAACTAACCAAGAGAAGATAAATGACGAAGGAAGTTGACTAGACTAGAATCAACTAGTGTGTGTATGTTGATGACCAAGATAAAAGTCCAATTAGATCAAATAAACAATATTGATTGAAAGATTGACATGAGGTATTTTTAAAGTATAGTTTTAGTTAGACAGTTTTCAGTGATGAGGAAAGTCTATGTAGCATTTAGGGACTAAGAGATTGTTGGGTAGAAAATTGCATTGATTACCAAAAGGGTATTTGAACCATTGTGTAATTGTATGGACACAATAAGATTAACCATTTTAACTAACCCTTGGAGATGGATCGTAAGAAGGAACATTTCTAGATGGAGCATACCTAACTCTTGGATATGGACCATTAGAAGGAACATTTCAATATGGAATGAATATTATTTGGGTTGGATACTACAAGATTGACTCACAAAGTTGATTTAGGGATCACAACCAATGAATAGGTTTGATGAGGGGATAATACAAAAAAGGATTTTCTTGAAGGAAGGAAAGGATTTGGGTCTTACTACCATGACTAATGGGAATTGTAAAAGAAACCATATGAATGAAAAATATCATAGGTTGTGTATA
>ML801345.1:65558-83122 GCA_009831015.1 Picea engelmannii
ATTTACTGGATCCCAACACTCTTGTGCTTGTAAGAAGGATCTCATTCTAATAGACCAAAACTCATAATTCTTTCCAAGAAGAAGCAATCTTTGTGTTGGTCCTAAGTTCCTAGAGGTGGCCATCTTTGAAAAGAAATTTAACAAAAAACAGTGTTAGATATTTTTGGGCTTACATGTTTCCTGTGCATAAGACCAGGTCCGCGAAATCTCTTGTGTGACTTCGGGCCGAATAACACCGGGTATACTTCTTCTTTAACTTCGATCTGGCTAGATGTGACTATCGGAGCGCGATATCTACGGAGTTAGATCTCTCACCTCTATTCTTTAGCAGTTGTAGCCCCTCTAATGGCAGAATCAGGGCTACCTGAGTTTACTCGAGAGCCAAAAAAAAATTGGTGTTTAGCTTCTCATGTGATCGGGGGATGAAAAACAGGCGCTTTAGGATTTTGGGCTTTCAGGCTTCGGGCATTAAGACGTGTTAAGGTCACAGTTCCTTCGAATAGATGAATTGTCGAATAAAGGATTTGTTTCAAATATAAACGATGCTCGTTGGTTTGAGATTAACGGGCCTCAGTTATTTTTGGAATTCAGGCCTTTGGGGCTCCAAATGATATTCCTTTCTTACCTCGCAATCCTCTGAACTCGTGGACCTCTGAACAAGGGAAGAGATCGACGGTCTCAATTACTCGTTGAGATCTACAACTCAGAATTATTTCAGGAGTTCGGGCTGCCAATATATTTCACCTCCCGCAATCACAATACTCGCGAAGTGTGGAGGCAGTGAATTATCCGTAGAGGTGTATATCCAACGATTCTTAGGCCTCTCCAAATGAACGACCAATATCTTCTTCGAAACTCCGACATGAGGGAGTTTTCGACTACTAATATGCACTGACCTTCGAAGTGAGAGATCTTCCTCTGCGTGGCCTCTTGAGTGGATGACTCAGATTAACTTCAGAATCCCGGGCTTTGGGAGTTTCTACTTTATGTTTCTGACTCTCCTATGAAGTGCTCTAACTCTGAGGTGCTCTAGATACGAAGTGTGGTATCAAGTGATGTGTGTCCCTTCTAGCTTCAACGGTCCATATCTACTTCGAGTCTTTGTGCCTTCGGGACTTTGATTACCTTATTTTTCTATTTCTCCCAAACAGTGAACCAGGGAAGCACTGATTGTCTGACATGTGTCCACTTCTGGGATTGATGGACAGGATTTGTTTTGGACTTCAGAACTTCGAAAGATTTTGAATCCATTGCAACCTTTGCACTAAATCGTCGAATACCTGAAGCTCGACGGTTTAACCCTTCGCACATTTTATGGATCTACTCTAGCTCTTTGGAGGTTTGGGCCTTGAGGAATCCTTTACTCCTTAGCTTCTGATTGCTTCCTCCAGAAGTGCAAGATTGCCTTATGTGTGTCACATTTTTTAAGATCAACGACCACGAGTGATTGCAGAGACACAACTCGCTCACTCTTTAATTTCCTTCCTGATATTCGAAAGTGAAGATGCTCATTTGAGGTGGGATTGCTATCCATAGTTGATCTATTGATCTAGAAAGATCAACGATCCTAAGTGATAGCGTGCTCACAAATTTCTCATGCTTTAATTTTCTACCTGATCCCCACAATGCGAAGATGCGCATTCGTAGAGAGATCTATATCCGTCATTGATCTATTTATCTAGCAAGATCAATGATCCTTAGAGATAGTGAGTTCACAACTTACACAAAATTTAATTGTCTTCCTGATCCCCACAATGCCTCCCCACCGTCGATCTCTCTCTAATGAGATCTCATGTTTGTGGCTTAATATTTACTTGATCTAACGGTTGATCTTGCTCACGCTCAGGTCTTACGGCTGGAAAAAAAAATTCTCCTTACCTATGGGCTCGTCGTTTATGAGATTAATTAATGACTCATATTTGTTCAAAGGGATGATCTTATGGTTGCTAAGCTTATCTTTTTCTTCTTCTGGAAAAAATTTATCCTTAAGAAATAATTTTGCGAATCTTTCACAGATATTTAAATTTTTTTTGTCCTTCTGTTGCTTCTGATTCCTCGTGCTTTTTTTCTCCAATGATATTTTGAGCGTATTGTGGACTACAAACTTCTCTCCAATATCTGTGAAGAATATTTCATCTCGTGCTCTCATCCGCGAGACAATGTAAGCTTTTGTAACGACCCTAGTCTGTTAGTTACGACAACAACCTCTCATAACAAGTGCAATTTTTTTTGTGTGTGTGTGTGCGTGTGTACAAGGGTAATAAAGACATTGTACTCTGTGTCGCAACATGACAATGACACAACACATGCAACTCACACAACAACACATAACATCCTAACAAGCACAACAAGCATCAGGACGCAAGGAACAACAATCAACAGATAAAAATAAGACTAACTTCCCACCTGTCCTACCCTGCAATGGTTAGGACCTCTAGGATACATAAGAAATTCTCAAGCCCAGGTTCCCATCGATTTTGACCATTTAAGGTCTCAGGGCTGGCGACTATTCTGAGGAACAAGGAGGCGTCTACATCTCGCCCGACACAAGCAGACTAAAACTCAATATGCTAAGTCAACAACATCAACGATGATCAATGCACGATAGTGTTCTAAGAATCAATCACACATCACATAAATTCCAAGGTGCAAGAGAATTTGATTACTAAATTCATCATAAAACGCCATAAGTTCGTGCACAAATTCTGTTATAAACTTACAATTCAATCATACATCAGCATCTCCTAAGGGCGCAAGAGAATCCTACTTGATTTGAAGGGCGCTAATAGAACAATTACATAATCAACCATGATTCTCATTTATTCATGATGCAATGCAACTATCAAATTTCTTCAAGGTGCAAGTGAATTAAGAGCTACATAACCATGACTCCAACATTTCTCCAATCAACTGTAGTCATTATACATTCCAATTGGACATTCAAATTTTATCCAATCCTCAACCTACTAGTCATTAACATTAATTGAAACATTACTAAAATAAAGTAGSTTKCTATTTAGTATATGCTAACTAAAACAARGTAGACTRTTGTTATGAAACATTAGATGRATTGCTATTGTTAAACACTAACTAAAACAAGTAGATTGTCGTTGATGTTGTAGCATTGGTAACATATATCTAATATTGTTTCAATATAGGCTTACTTTCTTTCTACATTAACATATACTATCATGTGTACATATTGTTATCGGACTAATCAGTAGGTGCGGACACTAACAGATCTCCCTAGATCCACCTGGATCTAGAACAAAACAGAACAGGACATGACTCTTTCCCTAAGTTATGACTATTGAAATAGCTAGTAAGGAGGAACAAGTCACATACCTTTATATCACTTCCTTGGGTCTTTCTCCCACTTCACTTCAGTGATTTCGTTAATTCAAGACCAAGACAACACTAACCAATCAAAGTGAAAATAGGAAAATGTATTCAATCGTCAACTTATGTGTATGATCAAGGAATTACACAATAAAGTAAGAATGACTTTATGGGAAAAGGACATGTCGTTGTATCATATTAATCGAAAGTAGAAGATACAACATGATCACCTTGATGTTGCAAGCTTCCTTTCGGTGACTCTTGGTTCCAACACACACACTTGCTCAATCCTTGCATGAAGAAGATCCAATTCCTCTTGATAGACTTGCTAGAGTCTTCAAGTTCATGTTCAAGCTGGGTTCTTCACACAATTCCTTCACCAATTCTCCAATTAATCTTTCTTAACCTTTTCCATGAGAATCCTTTCAATATATAGGAGAGGATGAGATGGTTACATGGATGAGAATGATCCCACCAAATCAGGGAAACCAGTAAGATGATAACCATTCAAATACTAACCCATTCTCTAGAAGATTCCCTTCTAGAACCATCGAGACTTCATCCTTTTTCCAATCTTGAGAACAAGTTCGCACCCTAGGTATGCAGCACAATGCGAGGATTTCACACCCTAGTTGAAGGTATCTTGCAAGAATGGGTCATTCTCGCACCCTAGGCTATAAGCAGCCTGCGAACTCACTTTAAAAATGTGTTTTCTAGAAGGAGATGAATGCCACTTTTCTCAGGATAAAGTTCTTGTTGGGAGCTTTATTACACCATTGTTAATACACCACCTAGATGACCAAAATCATGTGTAATAAAATGCCCCCCAAAGTATGAGGTCGGAATCAATGATAGCAGAAATACTTTGTAAACTGCGTGTGTGTGTTGGAAACTAGGAGCGCACCTAATCGAAAACATGTGAACAACCAAGCATCTGCAAAATATCATACTATTTCTGAGGTAGGCATTCCCATACTCAAATCACGGACGGATGACACTATAAGCGTAGGTCTTGGCCACCAATCATATACTGTGGAACCATGCCATCAAAATATCACATAGCCACCAGGAATACACTGTGGATCTATGCAAGAAAATTCAAATTGAGATGACATAGCCACGA
This sequence comes from Picea engelmannii, assembly GCA_009831015.1. Lineage (NCBI taxonomy): Eukaryota > Viridiplantae > Streptophyta > Pinopsida > Pinales > Pinaceae > Picea > Picea engelmannii. Next base: position 70,021 of record ML801345.1, read on the forward strand.
GACATACAAAGTGGATCTATGTGTCAGCAAATTATACATATCCCATCGCAACCTGGACCAAAGAGATGAGATCCAGGGTCTTCAATCCCATCGTCCGAAAGTATGAATATAACCATGTGATTACATTTGTTGAAGTCGAACATGGTAGAAACCACTTGATTATCGGTCATTGATGAAACCGTTAACAAGTGCGAGGGAAATCACCATTAATGTCAATGACTCCCAAGGTACACTAGTACAATGCATTGAATGTAAATGAATGAGTTGAGGTCAAACATCCGAAAAAATCTTTCTATCAAGGGTCAATGATGTAAACCCACTGTCGAAAGCGAGGAAACCTGCCATTGAGGCATGCAAGTTCCAAGGTACCAAAGAATTTCTAATTCTTGTTTTCAGATAATGAGTTGGAGTCGACGGAACAAAACTTGTCACAGGAGGGCCTTGATGTATCCCCCATCAATGACACGAAATGAGTAACAGATTTTGAAGGAGAAACAGAGTATGATGTAACTTGGACTAGACAAAGGGAAGGCCGACATGGATAGAATGGACAACTGCAGATGGCCGACTCAATAGAGGTTTCGGATGGACTTCTCTTGAACATATGAATGACACAACCAATGATTTGGCAGCATTGGCTCAGAGACGACTCAGGATATGACCTTGTAGCAAATTGAATGAGAGACAAATTCATTTCCCAAACCAGATTCAAATAATGAATAGGGGGGTGTCATGTTCGAGAGCGACACTTACTGCTAATTAATATGAATACGAGAACACATCCCTTTCCTAAATTCCCCCCCACCATTTTTTGGCGAGTACCTCTTTATTTTTACGCAAGCTTGAGGAGGATAACATATGCTTGTTGATGTAAGCTCATCCTTTGGATGAGTCCTTCAGAGTATGTTTAACGAACCCTAGGAAGGAGTGGTTCGGTCCCATTATGGGTCTGTCGATGTTTGTTTAACGAGTCCAAAGATCGAAAAATTGAAGGCTTTTCATGATTATAGAGTCTGGAAAAACACTTAAAAGAGAACTCTCTCAGTTCGTTTTTCGTAAAATAGTCTAATGAGACCGAAAAAGAGATAAATTATCGCCCAATAGATGCTTTCTTCAAATACTTTATCGAGCGTGAAAATAGCAAGGTCGCTCAGCAATCTTTTCATGTTTAGAGAGTCTGAAAAGAGCTTAAAGAGGACTCCAAGGGGGTTCATTTTTCGTATAACCTTGTTGAGACTGAAAAAGTGATAAAAGTGTGCTCGATCACGTTCTCATGTATTTTCGAGCGTGAGAACGGACAAAGACCAAGCTCGAGTTTTTGTATAAAAACCATGAAAAACAATCAAAAAATGTGATGAAGAAGAGAAGAAATATCCGTATCCTTGTGCATAAATGTCGAGGTCATTCCATCTGCAAAAGTTGCACTCATAAGGGTATTAGGAATTAGGTTTTAATAAACAAATCAATCATAAAAACCAATAAAAAATGGTAAAAGTAAATAAAAATGGGTAAAAGTTCTTTTTACCATAGTCATTTGTAACTTTACCAATATTTTAGTCCAAAACCCCTCTTTTGCCCTTGAATTTTGGCACATGATTGTGGGAGGTATGAGCATCCATTCGACGAACGGTCTCCGACAGTGAGGTAAGCTCCTTATCCTCTATCTTTTCATGGTTCAATTTTGCATTTTCATTGGTAAAAATCATGTTTTTGGGTTTGTTTTAGGGGTTAAAGTTGCGCTCAGCCATTCTTGCAGGCCAGCCACACGGGACCTGCGAGAATGCCTCATTCTCGCAGGTGACCCCACAGGCACCTGTGAGAACCTCACACTGTGCCTAAAGGGAACCTGCGAGAACCGCAAAGTGAAAAAATTGTTTGAAGTTTTGCTAAATGAAAAAGTTACCAAATGCTGAAAAGAGTTGTTGACCTTCTTCTTATGTTTCTTATGCAGGTATTTGGCTATCACCATGGTTCTGGAATGGTGTGAAAGAGAGCATGAAGAAGATGATTTTATTTTCGAGAATAACCCAGGCACCATTGTCACTTTGCGAGACTGTGGTCTCCTGAAATTCTTTCGTATCCTGGGTATGAGGGCCCAAGTCAGGTTATTGGAGTACCTTGTGCTTATGTGGGACCCGGACCAACAAGTATTCCATGTAGGGGTCCACACATTGTCCTTGGCTATTGAGGACATTTACTTCTTGACAGGACTGTCACGGCGTGGGTACCACGCGAGCCTGACTGGTAGCAGAGGTGGTGGGCTAACTATGAGTGAATACTGCCATTTGCACTGTGTTCCAGAGGCGGAAAGGAGCAAAGGAAAGGTATCCATTTGGGGGGTGTGAGATTTGACCCTTCACACTATTTTATTTACCATTTATCGTATTCTTGGGAGCGCTAATCCTCACATGTCTCTCCAGAGCTACGTTTAGTATGCCATAGAGTGTATTAAGCCTCGGGTTTTTAACTCAGCAGACGCAGTGCTTCGTAGCGTGAAGAGGCAGTTGACCAAATGCAGGTGAGGAAACCTGAAGCAATTCGGGTACAGGTCTTTGTTGGTGTCCTTCTTTCTTGATAGGGTTCCCTTACTGAGGCTACAGGTTGAGTGGGGTTTACCGGCTCCAACATATCCAAGAATGTTGAGGTGGGGTCAGCTCATGGCCCAGCACATAGCTGGACCAATTATCAAATACAATTATGCCTTCTTCAACTAGTTGCGACCACAGATGCTAATGGTCGATGATTATGCCTATGTTGGATTGGACTTCTGAGGAGATCCAGACTTGGCCCTGCCCGAGGATGCTCAGTGGGGAGATCTCGATAAGAAGTACACCTTTTTACTTTTTAAATGTTTTTGTGAATTTTCTCATATGCAAATGTTTTTATGTTCGTCCAAGGTCTAATTACAAAAATTCTTTTTGATAAAACAGACGTGGGGCCTTATCGACCACCTGGTACTTCTCCCATTCAGGGATGAGGAGAGGTGGCTCCAGTGCCACAATGGGACGCTGAAGATTACGAAGCGGTGGACCAAAACCTGGAGGGTTTGACAGCAGACATTCCAGGCATGCCTCTTGGAGAGTTTCCACAACGTTATCAACGTCATACGGTGGGAGTGTCAGAGTCCATTGGCCGACTACTTCGTATGGTTGCTCGGGAAGTCATGTGTTACCGTGAACGTCATCCATGATGACACTTTGTAGAAGCTATGAGCTTCAGATTTTGAAATTTTTGTCCTCGGACAGAACTTTTTGTAAAAAACTTTTTGATCATTATATATACATACGGCTTCTACCGGTTTATCTTGTGTTGTGTGAAAATTGATGTGATTGATTTATAAATGACCCAAATGTCTGTCTAATACATAGTTAGCCAATGCATCAGTTATTGTATTTAGACATCTAGGAATATGTTGATATTCAATATAATCAAAATAACGTTCCAAGAGGCGAATTCGCAAATACACTCGTAACAAAGTAGGACTTCAAATAGCATAGACATTACTTAACTATAGTACTATGAGCTGCGAATCGAGTCGCACAGCCAAGTGACGGATACCGAGCGAGATAGCATCAATCAAAAATTCAATAATGGCGCTATACTCTGCAATATTTTTGGTCACACGACCGAGGCACACACCTCATAAAGTTACAAGTTCATTCGTAGGGGCGTAAATTGCCCATGCAGCAAAAGCAAGGTTCTAAGTACTACGGCTAGTGCCATCAGCAAAGCCAATGTAGAGTAGTGAAGACTCTCACATCTGGAAATCAAACACAATGTCACATAAGGGCAGAGACCAGATAACAACAAAAGCAAACTACAGTAACACACAAGTAGTATGATACAATAAAAATACAAGTACTCATGCACAGGTGATCTTATGCATAGTACTTCTTCAAGTACAACCCATTTCTGGGTTCACTCAAAGGGATACCATCGTAATCTACTAACTCATAAGCTCCTTTTTCCAAAACTCGTCTAACGATATAAGGACCTCGCCACATGGCTTCAAATTTTCCAGCTCCTAGCATATCTCGATCTTGTTCGTAGAGGAGAACCAGATCTCCTTCAGAGAAAATGCGAGGCTTGACATGCTTATCGTATTGGGCCTTGACACGTTTCTTATGGGCTTCTATGACTAGGGTAGAATCGCGTCGAGTTTCATCTAATCGCATCAGATACAATAGACATTCTTCCTCAGCAGAAGTGTTTGGTAGGAGTTCAACAGCTAGTTTTAAAGAGGGTATCTCGCATTGAATTGGGAGACTGGATTCCAAACCATAGACTAACCGGAAAGGTGTAAACCCAGTAGCGGACTTGGCAGATGTATGTTAAGACCACAATGTCGAAAACAACATTGTGTGCCAACTTGTTTTATGAATCCCTATCATTCGTCGGAGAATAGTTATGAGAACTTTGTTAATTGCTTCAACTTGGTCATTGGCTTGTGGGTAATAGGGCATTGAGTTTTCATGGCGAAGACCAAATTTTTCAGTGAGTTCGGACATCATGAAGTTTCTAAAGTGGCTACCATGATCAGTGACAATAGCCTGGGGAACACCAAAATGAGCTATGATGTGATTAAAAATGAATAATGTTGCGGTGTTTCTAGTATTGTCAAATGTCGGCATCGCCTCGGCCCATTTCGTAAAATAATCTACGGCTACAATAATGTATCCATGCCCCCTGGCCGAGTGGGGGTGACATGTCATGAAATCGATGCCCCATTTCGTAAAGGGACCAACAGAGATCACAGGGTGAAGAGAAGCGGGATGTGACCGTATCTTATGATTATAGGTCTGGTAAGCGTGGCTTTTTTGGACGACGATTATGCAGTCGTTAAATAAAGAAGGCCAAAAATACTTGGCTCATAAGATCTTCTGGGCAGTAGCATACCCAGACATATGACCACAACAAGCTCCAGAATGGGAGTCATTTAAGGCTTTCTCGGCCTCGTTAAACATGAGGCAGCATCAAAAAACTGAGTCAATCCCACGACGATAAAGAGTATCCCTGAGGATAATATATTGACGAGCTTGGTAGCGTATTCGACGCCAGTGAGTACTAGACAAATGAGGCGGGAAAGTATGGGTTTGGAGATATATGATGATATCACCATACCAAATATCATCGAAACTAATGAGGAAAAGAGATTCATCAGGTAAAGAATCGGCTGCTACATTTTTCGTTTCAGAGTAGGGAAAGTCGGATATCAACTCGGAAAACACTAAGGACTTCTTGGACTTGGCTTGTTCGAACTCCAAGTCAAACTCCTGGAGTATCATGATCCATTTGGAGTATTTTCTCCCTAGAAATTGATGTGTGAGAATATGTTGCATAGGGTTGCAGTTAGAAATCACTGTAGTCTTGCGAGAGAGGATATAGTGTCAGAAGCGTTGAACTGCTTGGATAGCTTCCAAGGCCAGGGTCAATGGATAGCTATTGATAGGAGCTAGCCAGTGGACAAGCTAGATAGAGAGATAGATGAGATCATAGAGTTAATGATGAGATCAACATGAGAAACTATCAGTAGGAGGAAGTTGAACATAAGAGGGCCTGCAAGAGTAGCAGGGAAGAAGCAACAACAACAACATATCAGAGGAGCAGGTGGACATCTCCAAGGGAGAGTTTGGGATCCAGAGGGATTTCAACAATGGAGCAGAGGGGGCCATGAGAAGGAGCTAATGATTTTTCTAGTAGTGGAGTATGATGAAAGAGCATCGCTCCACCTTAGAAAAGTGCCAACTATTCATCACATCAACGTGCATTTAAGAAGGGGAGAGGCTCCAAATCTCACATTTTTCCCTCAAATTTTAAAAATTCAATGTAATTAAAGAAAATTAAATGTGGTAAGGCTCAAGCATAGCCGATTCATGCCTTTGTACAGGCAGTAGATGAAGTCATCTTTAATGGCTGACAGTAGGTTGAGCTAGATCCAATTCAGACTAGATGTTCATTCAATGTAATATGCCTCGGTAGATAGGTGTTGTAAATGGTGATTAGACACCACTAGTGTAGCTTGGAGGGAAGGCTCAAGGAACCCCTCTTTTGTAAAAAAAAATCTTGTAATCAATTATTCATTATTCATAGAGGAGAAAGGGAGGAGAGAGCCGAGACTCTGTTGCAGTCTGAGCCTACACCCATTGTAAACAAACATTCATATTAATACAAAACGACAACAGTTTTTCCTACCTATGATATTTTTGTGTGTTTATGTGTATTTGATGAATGTTATATGTGTGTGTTTTATGATTTTATGTCGTAGATGTCTATGATAGGTTTCCATATTCAAAGATAAAGATATAATTCTCTATCTGTGAATTTGTTGGATTATTTTTGGGTTCTTTAGGCTAAATTAAAGGAGGGCATGACAGAGTATTGGAAACTCTGTGAGCCAACACAAGGAGTGTGTATTTGAACTCTGCTTTGAGTTCAGAGGAGAACGTTCTAGGTGGGAACACCAGGATAATTTATAGACTCAGAGAGGAGCCTCAATGTTGTTGAACACCTTGGAGGGAAAAAATTGTGTAATACCCCTTGGACGAACCCAATTGTAAATGTAAAATGCAAATGTACTTAATCTAGTGAGTTGTTTTATATCATTTTTGTATGCATCTTTCATAGAATAGTGCGTGCATGTACTGTGTAGTAAAATGATGATGTGTGCACATTCTAGGATACTGCGCGCAACAACTTAAGTGCGCGCAATTTTGAGGCCAGGGAGCCTTTGTGTATATGTTGTGTTTTTTAGGATGGTGAGCCAGTTTTGTGATGATTAGGTTGGAGAGGCTAGATGTTAAAGGCTAGTAAGCCTATTTTTGTACATGTCTTATCATTAATATAAAATGCATCGTTACGTGCATACCAACCACGATAAAAGAGTATGGGGGACTAAACTCCACTATTTAGGGAAATGGGGGGCTAAAAGTTAAAGAAAAGGGGCTAAGTTAGGGAGATTAAGCCAAAAAGGAATATTATATTAATATTCCTTAAAATATAAAGTATGGAAAATTATTTTATCCTAAGTTCTAAGGATGAGGACAAGTGGGCCAAAATAGCACCCAACATGACAAGTGTCAAGTTGGGGACATGCATACATATAGTTTGGACTTAGTTCATTTTCCCATCATCCCTTCCATGATTCAATCATCCATTCAGCCATTCTATGATCATTCACACACTCATTGAGTTATCCTACATACCTTTAGGTCACTGTACCTGAACCTGTATCCATACCCATACATTTTTGTGTAGATGGTTAGCTTGGGAGCTGGACTGAAGAAATAGGTTCTGAGGCCCATGGGATATTGAAGGGGTGGGTTGTCAATCCCGTGAGAAATCTCTCAAGGTGAGATAATTGCTAGGAATTGATTTCCGAAGGTGCTAAACTGCAGCTACAGGGCTCTGAGACTTCCTGCCCGGCCTATTGTTGAAGACCGGAAAGGAAGTGGGGCAGTCGAAGTACTGTTGAGCAGAGAAGGGGAACACTTTTTGGGGTGGAACATGCATGTGGGGAATGAGGGACTATAGGTTGTTAGTTTGAGTTCGCACCTGTGATGAAGTCTTTCATGTTATCTACGATCCATTATCCTGGTTAGGAATCCCTTTACCTAGGTGGATTTTAGTCCCATCTCGGGGGTGACCCACTAATGAGAGTGATGAGCAATGTGGTCTAAGGTTGGGAGGTTCGTGGATGGTCTCCATGCAATTGGTGATATTCTTACCAAGATAAGTGTCAATTGTGTGATAAATTTACATGTTGCATTACTATTTACGTGTTTAATTTTATGGCTTTATCCTATGTGTGGTTATAACTGTCTTTATATTTATGAGAATTGCTTGTATATGCTGCATGTATATGTATACTATTATTTCAGTATGAATCTGTGCATTTACATAATGTATTTATATGTTTATGTTTTATATATAAATTTCTACAAGACTTCTATATGTATATGTTTTAATTGCATGCAATTCAAAAAATTTATGTGGCATAGCTCAGTTGGATGTTGGGTATGTTACAGTATGTTGATCAAAGAATAAAAGAGTTTTATGGAGTAGCATGGCTCGGCATGGGTGGCCGGAGATGTTACAATATGGTATCAGATCTTTAGTTTTCAACACTGACCCTGGACCAGCCGAGCAAGTTTGAGTTGAAGAAAAATTTCACAGAGGATTTATTTTGAAGTGGCCAAATTTTGAGTTGCAGAGCGTCCATGGAAAAAACTAACAACAATTGTGCAGAATTGGGAAAAAACCCCAATTTATGTTGTTAAATTCATGGGAAAATTGAGAAATTTGGCCATGTGGTGAGACATTCTTGAATTAATATTTGTTCTAGCAAATTTAGACATGGAATTGGTCAAATTTGAAGTTACAGTGAAGCCATGACAGTTGGAGCGAGATTAGTAATTAAAAATCTCAATTTGTGACTTGAGTTTGGGAAAAAAATGTTCCAGAAATGTCAAACTGTAGTGATTTATTATTGCAGAGCTTGAACTGGTGTTATGAAGGTGAAATTGAACAAATTTCATAGTTGTAGAATGTCTATGGAAGAAATTGGGAAAAAGTTAAGAAAAATCCCCAATTTCTGCAGCGGAATTCACAAGGAATTGATATGCATAAAAATGAATGTGCACAGGTGGGCGCACTAAAAATGCATGATGCACAGTAAAAATCTTGTGATATGTAAAAATTGGGCACTATGCAGAAAAATATTGACGTGCTGATGAGCACGCTAAATTTTTGCGCCGCACAGAAAAATGTTGGTGTGTGGGTGCACTCGCTAAATTTAGCATTGTGCAGTGTGCATACACATAATAATGGTGTGTGTGGTGTGTTAAGTATTGGCAAAGCGTAGAGGAGTTTGGTTGGTGCACACGTAATGTGGGTATATGTTGTCGCGCAACAGTTTAGTTAATGGTGCACGCAGAGTATTGGTGCGCGGTGGGGGTGTACTAAACTTTGGCATGGTGCAGTGCATAGAGTAAAATGCGCGTGAAATATCAGTAAGCGATACAAAAATGGCGTGCAATAGGTAATAGTGAAAGAACCAAAACTTTGCACGGTGGATATTGGCGCGCGACACAAAAGTAGTGTGCACCAGTTATTGGTGTGACAGAGAAGTGATGCACAGTGGTTATAGGTGCACAGAGAACGATTTATGTTGTGGTGTTGTTGCACATGCTAAATATGGGTGTACAAATTGAAATTTTTGTGCAAAAAGTCATTTGGAGGGTGAACAACAGCGAAAAACCAGTGAAATTCTGTGACATTTTATAATATTTGAATGTCATCTTTTTGCAATGCGTTTTTGAGGCCCTTAAGAGCGTTTTTAGGTACTCAAAAACCATGAGAACATAGTATACCAAAGTACACTGTATTTATGTTTCTCAAATAAAATATCTCGGAGATAGATTTCTAATGGTGTAAATCATTCGTCAAACATATCTTTTATGAGAAAGTTACAACACAAACAATGGAGGGTAAATTTTAAGACCCAACTAACTTCAAAGAGCCATAACTTTCTGTTCCGGAATCAGATTGAGGCGCATGAGTAGTCAATGGAAATTTATTGAACCACAGAAGACATTCCTAGAGCTGAATTAAATTTTTGGGCATGTTAAAAATGTTTAATATGGAAAATAAGGTACATGTAGCATTCCATACCAAAAACACAAATTAGCCTAGAACTTCAGCAGGCTGTGTAACTAGCATCCTAGAACCTAGAAAGAGGTGAAACTTGGACAAAATTTTCAAAATATGTATATGAAGAAATTCAATTGAAATCCTACAAAATATCCAATGGACTAGGTGTGAAAATGCATAATTACAGTGCAGAGTTGCGCCAAGTTGAAGTGTGAACAAAAAAATTATTGGGCAATTTTCAAATAACCATAACTTTATGCTCAAGACTCAGAATTGAGCATGGGAGCAGGAGTTGGAAAGGTATCAGATAGTATAATATAATTATTCAACCAAAAAAATTATCTCAGCATTCAATTTTCCAGGAAATCAGAAGAAATAATTCTGATATATTATTGAACCAGAATGGTTCACATTTTTTCATGAAATTGTTGAGTCAATTAACCTGACACAGTTTTGTTGGATACACATTTTGCAGAGTTAACAACAACTAGATCAGATCAGGATCAACACAGAGTCTAGAGTAATGGAATATGCACAAAGGACTTACAACCAAGGACGTGATATCAAAGGGATGGATGTCCATTTGGGAATTGAAGGAACAAACTCCAATGGACATGGAGAAGGAAGGGATGAAAACATTAATATGGTAGAGACCATTAAAAATTTGTAGAAGGATGTCCAAATCCATAAAGATGATAATTAAAGGATTATGAGAGCCAAGGAAAAACAATAGGACTTCAACATGAATTTAATGTAGATCTTGAACCGAAGAGAAAATAAATTGGATAAGGAGAGTGGCTCAAGCAAATCAAGAAGTCGCAAGTCTCCTGATGAGAAAAGAAGAACAAGAAGTGTTAGCATACATCACCATCACTCCCCAATGCATTTCAATAAGAGGGAACACAACATCTCAAGTACATCCCCTATCAGGAAGCATAAGAGTTCTGGGGTGGATGAGCTACGAGGAGAAATGAACAAAATCAAACCTCATACATTTGATGGTGAGTACCAAAAGGATGAATATGTAGAGACGTGGATGTTGGGCATGAGAAAGTATTACCAATTGCATAATTATTCATCTCATGTAGAAGGAAGAATTTCCATCTATCAACTCAAGGTAAAGGAATCCATGTGGTGGGATCAGCTTGTGCAGGTGCGGCGCATTAAAGAAAAAAGTGTTACTTAGAGGGAATTCAAAAAGTATTTTGAGAAGAAATACTTGACTAAGAGATACTATGACAAGAAAATGAAATATTTCTTTGAACTCAAGCTTGGGAGTATGACCATAGATGAATATGAGAGAAGGTTTTTAGAACTGTTGAAGTATGTCTCTTTCATCAAGGATGAGACAGTTAAGATTCAAAGGTATTTGAGTGGATTGTTGTCATTTGTTAGTGAAAAAATACAATATGATAATCCCAAAACATTGGAGGAGACCATAAGGCATGATAAATGCCTATATGATAAGAAAAACTCAAGGCCAACTTTCAAAAAATCTTGGGAAGACAAAAATAAATTCAAGATGGATCAGAGGAAGAAGGGGACTAAGCCACCATTCTTCAGAAATAATCCTTAGGGATAACCAACTTCTAGAGAACCCATAATGATTGAGACAAGGGGTCAAAGACCAAGGAAACCACCTATTCAATGTTGAGGTTGTAAAGGAGATCATATGTTCATAGATTTTCCTCACAGAGGTGAAAAGGTGAGGATTGTTCACAATGTACATCAAGCTGAAACAATGGAGGACATGGGTAGAAATTTACCAAGGATCTATGCAGCCATGGACAATAAGAAAATAGAGTATCAGTCACATCTAATTGAAGTGGAAGGTATGATCAACAACCAAACCATTTTTGTTTTAATTGATTCTGGAGCTAGTCATAGTTATATAGATCCTAAGATGGTGGAAAGTTTGCATTTGCCAAGAAGAAAGCATGGAAAATCTTGGTTAGTGCAGCTGGATACCAAAGCCAAAAGAAAATTTAATGAGATGGTTACACTACTGCATTTGGGTCAAATTCCGACGGCGCGTTCGACGCAATTGCCACTTTCTATTGTTGGAAGACCGACAAACCTCGGACCCCCTCAAACATCGTTTCACATGACGTCGTTTTTCCGACGACCTAGTTTTAATCTATATTGCAACGTTTCAAACATGGCAAGAGAGACGTTGCAAACATGGCAAGACCGACGTTTCAAACATGGCAAGAGAGGCGTTGCAAACGTGGAAAGAGAGACATTGCAAACGTGGCAAGACAAACGTTTCAAACGTGGCAAGAGAGACGTTTCAAACGTGGCAAGACCGACGTTTCAAACGTGGCAAGTGAGACGTTGCAAACGTGGCAAGTGAAATGTTTTAGACGTGGCAAGAGAGATGCTTCAAAGGTGGCAATACCGACATTTCAAATGTGGAAAGTGAGACGTTTCAGACGTGGCAAGAGAGACATTTCAAAGGTGGCAAGAGAGACGTTATGAAGAAGGCAAGACCGACAAGAGGAGGTATTAGCTCCGACGTGGTTGCTATGGGAGCGACACTCTTGAACATCACAAGAATGACGTCCATCAGGTGGCAACAGCGATGGCCAGAAGTTACTAGCTCTGACGTGGTTGCTATGGGAGAGACAATCTTGGAGGTGGAAAGAGAGACGTCTTGGACGTGGCAATAGCGATGGGAAGAGAGTGAAAGACGTCACAATTGCCACCTTTGTGTAGGTATTTAAAAAAAAAATACAATATCAATATCAAGACCTAATATTCATTCCAAGCCCAAAGGAGGAGTAAGTCATATAGGTGTCAGCTAGTGATAGCATACATGGAAATTTCTTCCTGCTTCATTAACATTTTCTTCAAAATTAAATTTACGACAACGAAAAGACAGAACTTATTTTCAACCTTCAGTGCACACTTTATCTTCAGTCACTTCAACATCCATGCTATCTCGCCTTTCACTCTCAAGCCAAGTGGGAGATTGCATCTCCATTTCATTTAATTTCAAAGCTTCATTATCATTTATGACAACAATCTATTCATAAGGATGGTCTTTGAATTCAGCCAAATGATGCAAAACAGGAGGCACACATTCACTCAACAATTCTGATACATATTTTGAGCAATCCGCATCATTGACAGATTGTTGTTCATTGTTGATGAATAGACAAATATCTTCTTCTTGAAGCTACGCTTCATCTTGTTCTTAAAGCTTTGATTCACATTCAACATTCTGCCCAGCTAGTACACTATGAACTCTAATGTAGCAGTGAGAGAAACCCATAGAAGAGCTATGAGACTACATTAAATAGATGAATGTCGACACCCAAGCTCTAGTCAATCCCTCTGGATTAAGTGGTCGGGTTGAACAAGATACGGGTAGAAAATTACCATTTAGAAACTATGCATGAATCTATGTTGGCAAAGAAGACAACCCTATGAGAGTTTTTCCCCACTATATAGT
>ML801345.1:91115-111738 GCA_009831015.1 Picea engelmannii
TTATTATAGCAAACTTGTCGCAACATCCGTCAAATGCAACATATTTATAGATTTTGTAACGTCGCAATTCCGACGTAAAAAGTCCTAAGTGACCGTTGGTATTTTGACTTGGTGAACATACTAAGGTGACCGTTGGAGGGGAAAACCTAGTTTCCAAAACGTCACAATTGCGACATACATTTTCACAAACGTGGCAAGAGAGACGTTCCAGTGGAAAATGTGGCAAGAGCAACGTTAACGTGGCAATACCGACGTTAATGTGGCAATTGCGACATACATCTTCACAAACGTGGAAAGAGAGACGTTCCAGTGGAAAATGTGGCAAGAGCGACGTTAACGTGGCAATACCGATGTTAATGTGGCAATTACGACATACATCTTCACAAACGTGGTAAGAGAGACGTTCCAGTGGAAAACGTGGCAAGAGAGACGTTCCAGTGGAAAACGTGGCAAGAGTGACGTTAACGTGGTAAGACTGAAGTTAACGTGGCAAGAGAGACATCAACATGGCAAGAGTGACGTTATCAGGCAACATGAATTTTTTTTTTTTATAAATTTCCTCTATTTTGCGACAATATGGACAATTTTGTCTATAACGCCACAAATAAAACGTCAGAATTTTTACAATATGTAGTAGTGTTAAGTCATGTCTTATAGACATGAATGGATTGAACACCAGGCAAGATTTGAACACATTGCCTTTAGGTTCCTATGATTGTCTAATTGGGATGGATTGGTTGGACCAGCATCATGCTATCCTAGAATGTCATAACAAGGCATTTACTTGCTTGGATGAGGAAGGGAACATAAGGAAAGTGCAAGGAATTCTCAGGGAAGTAACCATCACATAGATTTCATCATTGCAGCTAAAGAAATGTTAAAAAAAAGGGTGTCAAATATTTGTAGATCATATGGAAGAGACACCTAAAGATAAGGTGTCAAATTTCGAAGATCATGCAGTCCTGGAAGATTTTGAAGATTTTTTCAAGGAGGTACCAGGACTACCCCCAAAGAGAGATATTGATTTCTCTATAAATTTAATGGTTGGAGCAGCTCCAGTGTCAAAGACTCCTTATAGAATGAGTACACCAGAGCTGAAGGAGTTGAAAATGCATCTTGAAGAACTTCTGAAGAAGGGGTATATATTCCCAAGTGTGTCACCTTGGGGTGCCCCAGTCTTGTTTGTGAAGAAGAAATATGGGACATTAAGATTGTGCATTGATTTCAGATAGTTGAATAAAGTGACTGTAAATAACAAGTATTCTCTGCCAAGGATTGATGATCTCTTTGATCAATTGAAGGATGCAAGGATATTTTCAAATATAGATCTCAGGTCAGGATACCATCAGGTAAGGATTAAATAGGAAGATATCAGCAAGACCACCTTTAGGACAAAGTATGGTCATTATGAGTTCACAGTGGTGCCATTTGGGTTGTCAAATGCACCAACTATTTTCATGTGCTTAATGAATGGTGTTTTCCGAGAATATTTAGACAAGTTTGTCATTGTCTTTTTGGATGAAATCCTTGTATATTCCAATTCATAATAAGAGCATGAGAATAATTTGAGGATGGTGTTGCAAGTATTAAGGGAGCATTAGTTGTATGCCAAATTGAGAAAGTGTTCATTTATCATAAACAAATTCATTATTTGGGGCATATCATTTCAGAGGATGGGATAGCAGTGGATCCTGAGAAGATAGAAGCCATTAGAGAATGGTCAACACCAAAGAATGTGACAGAGGCCAGATCATTCATGGGCCTTGCAGGATACTATAGGAGATTTATTGAAGGATTATCAAATATTGCACACCCAATCACTTCCTTGCAAAAGAAGGGTGTGAATTTTCAATGGACATTGGATTGTGAAAAGAGCTTCCAACACTTGAAACAATTATTAACAAGTGCTCCAATACTAAGGATTGAAAACCCAAATGAAGACTTCATTGTATGCATAGATGCATGTAAACAAGGACTTGGTGGAGTCCTCGGTTAAAATGGGTTTGTTATATTTTATGAATCAAGGAAGTTGAAGGAGCATGAAAGACACTATTCCACTCATGATTTGGAGTTGGAATCCATAGTGCATGCCTTGAGTAAATGGAGACAATACATCATGGGGAAAATGTTTGGGATGAGGACAGACCGTAATGGTTTGAAATATTTATTTGATCAACCAACTCTAAATGCTAGGCAAAGCAGATGGTTAGAATTTCTAAGTGAATATGACTTTGATATAAATCATATCAAGGGGAAAGAGAAAAAAGTGGTTGATGCACTCAGTAGAAGAGTGCATGAATTGCATGCTACATCCATTATCATGTACCAATCATATTTGAAGGAAAAAAATTTAGAGGTTGCAAATTTAGATTTGCAATACAAGGAATTAGTGGAAAAATTACAGCAAGGTAATTTGCAACAGAAAATTGAAGAATACAAGCCAGATAATGATGAAATTCTCATGTATAGGGGAAGAATTTATGTACCAAATTCCCAGGAATTGAAAAATATGATACTAAGATAAATCCATAATGTACCTTATGCTAGGCACCCAGGTTATCAGAAAATTGTTTCAGCTGTCAAAATCCAATATTATTGGTCAGGAATGAAGAAAGAAGTTATCGATTTTATAGCCAAATGTTTGGAATGTCAAAAGTTAAAGGTTGAGCATAAACACCCAGCTAGTGTGCTACATCCATTACCCATTCCTAAGTGGAAATGGGAAGTTGTAACAATGGATTTCATCACCAAACTGCCCAGAATAAACAAGAAACATGATTATATCATGGTAGTGGTGGATAACCTTACTAAAGTTTCCCATTTTATTCTAGTTCAGTTCATTCACAAGGCAACCAACATTGTTGATATTTATATGAGAGAAATTTCTCAATTACATGGCATACCCAAGACAATTGTGTTTGACAGAGATCCAAAATTTACCTCAAATTTTTGGAAAGGATTATTTAATGGATTTGGAACAAATTTGAATTTTAGTACAGCTTATCATCCAAAATCAGATGGACAAACAGAGAGGGTGAATCAAGTGATTGAGGATATGTTGAGAATGTATGTGATAGATAAACCATAAAAATGGGAAGATTGCCTACACTTAGCAGAGTTTTCTTATAACAATGGGTACCAAACATCTCTAAACATGAACCCATTTGAGGCACTTTATGGCAGAAAGTGAAACACACTGGTAAGATGGGATAACCCAGCAGATAGAGTAGTAGCTGGGCCAGATTTACTCAGGGAAATGGAGGAGAAAATGATATAAATAAAACAAAATTTAAAGGTTGCCCAAGATAGGCAGAAAATCTATGTTGATAAGGGAAGAACTCACAAGGAATTTAAAGTTGAGGACCATGTATTCTTGAAAGTGAAGGCCAACAGAAGTTCCCTGAAGTTGGGAAAGTGTTCAAAGTTGGAAGCTTGCTATTGTGGGTCATTTGAAATCCTAGAAAGGATTGGTCCATTAGCTTATATGATTGCATTTCCTGCATCTATGTTTTTTCATAACGTATTCCATGTATCATTGCTAAAGAAATATATACCTAATGATAATCATGTTATTGATTGGAATGTGATTCAGGTGGAACAAGAAGGTGCTTTCCAAGTGCATTCGGTATGCATTATGGACCGAAAAATCAAACAACTCTGGAATCGAGCCATAGAGCTTGTAAATATCCAATGGACCTGGTATAGTCCTGAGGACACTACTTGGGAGCATGATGATGAAATGCGAGCAGAATACCTTCATCTTTTTGAGGATTTTTGAAAATTTTGTTGTATATGTGTACATAATGCACTAAAGATAGTGCATAAATAAGGGGAGTGTATTGTAATACCCCTAGTCTGAAACCAATTGTAAATGCAAAATACAAATGTACTTAAGTTGGTGAGTTGTTTAATATAATTTCTATGTGCACCTTTCATAGCATAGTGCACACATGTACTGCGTAGTAAAATGATGAAGTGTGCACATTCTAGTATACTGCGTGCAACAACTTAAGTGCATGCGATTTTTAGGCCAGGGAGCCTTTGTGTATATGTTGTGTTTTTTAGTTATCCAGGAGGCTCCCCAGGTCCAGAAAATGCTCAAAAATGAAAGTTTTCGGAATTAAATGAAACCAAATCCATTGCGACCAGCTCGTCGCATTGATTCCGACCATATATTTACTTTCTCAAATGGGCTCCTTATGCGAGAGTTATTGCACTCTGATCAGATTCTAAAACAACCAAAAAGTCAATGGTCAAGCTGGAAAAAAGTCAATGTTGATGTCAGCGTGACAACACCAAGATATTTTCATGATGCTGAAGTGGCAGAAGTAGGTGGCGACATGTGACGTGATGATTGGATAGGTGATGTTGATGTGTACCAATATATGTTGGACACATGGCATGTGGTTTTGTTAAGGTGGAGGTTCCACATGGCCTGGGCGTGGGATGCCACGTGGCACCCCATAATTAGTTGTTGGCTATGTAAAAATTTTGTAGCTCATGAGAATGGACCCCGCAACCTGTTCATAGGGGGAAAGTAATTATGGACAGGACCAACACCATAGCTCCAAGGGTAGGACTTATGTATACAAACCTACGCAATTTCATTTAACGTGGATAACACCATGTAAACAAAGGAATGGGCTAGGGCCTAGCCCCAACCCTTGACATATCATGTGACCCTACCACAGAACCAAGTGGAAGGTGTAGTGCAGGGGTAAACAATAGGCTTAAGCCCTCGGATCTCAGGATATGTCACAAGACCGAAGCTTATCCACTTGAAAAGCACGCAGGAGGTTATCCAAGACCAGGGTCACATGTAAAAAGTGCTCGAATCCAGGAGCTAGCACCAATCATAATCCAGTGCGCAGACCAAAGGGTTGGCGCTTGGCCATATGAAGATCATATGATCATTTCCAAGGGGTGCGCGCCTTTCCAAAAGAGGATACTCTACATATTTTTAAATTTTTGTTACAGAGTGGGTATTTTACCTAAAGTTTTGTTCCAGAATTGGTTTTTTAAGGATATTTTGGCCATTTGAAGGGGGATTTGATCCGAAAAAGAGGCCATATCTTCAAGGGAAGTTTGGCTTCTCTTATTGAGCCTAAAAACTATATAAACAAGGCCTATTGAGCTAGAGAGGTAACTTTTTGATGAAGGTATTTTGAGGAGCAACTTGTGTAAATTGTCCATTTTTCATGTTTTGAGAGGAGATTGTTGAGGCATGTATGCTTTATATCATTGTGTCTGAAGGGATGATTGGTATGTTTTTGGTTCAGGAGCACGATGAGCTCCATGATCAATTCATCTACTACCTTAGTCGAAACTTAGTCAATCCTGAACTTAAGTAATCTCATGTTGAGAAGCTACACTTGGTTGTCGTACACGTGGTTCAAATATTGCAACACTATATTGCTTTGAAAAACTATTGTAGTTGTTGATTTCAATCCATTTCAATACATCCTTACTAGGAATATCATAGGGGGGAAATACAATAAATGGATTGTCATTTTGCAAGAGTTTGACCTTGATTTTTCTTCGGCGAAATCCAAGAAATCGCTAGTTTTTGTCGAGTTAATATCGGACTTCCCTCGACTAGATGAGGACGTCATTCATGTCGATTCATTCACAAATGAAAATATTTTCCTTATCTCGTCTTTGGACCCCTAGTATGGAGACATTTTGATATATCTTTAAACCTTGAAGTTATCTCAACATCTATCGAGAGACGATCGATGGCGTATATGGTATTAAGCTAAAAACTACCTTATCGTCAGTGAAACTTTGTGTCGCCGATGCATAGATATTATCTTACGTTGTTTCTTAACTCACGAAGAGGATGATTTAGTTCTTAATGACTATCACAGTGGGTCTTGTGGTGGTCATCTATATGGGCTTGCGATAACCAAAAACTTATTGCGAGTTGGTTATTTTTGGCCATCTATTTTTAAATATTGTGTCAAAGCGGTCAAGAAGTGTCACCCTTGCTAGGTGTTCACTCTGAAGATGCACTCACATCCATCCCCTCTTCACTCGGTCATCATCGTCGGTCCCTTCACCAAGTGGGGGGTAGATTTTGTGGACTGCAACCCATCTTTGGTCGAGAGGCATCATCATATTATTGTAGTCGTAGACTACTTTATTAAATGGGTAGAGGCCATGCCTACGATTAAATCCGATGGTAATACTACAGCATTTTTCATGTTCAACCAGATTATAGCTTGGTTCAAAATCCCGAGGGAGATTGTCACTGATCATGGAAGTCACTTTCAGAATGAAATGATGAAAGAGTTAGCATAAAAACTGGGGTTTAAACATGGTCATTATTCCCCTTAATATCCCCAGGAAAATGGACAAGTAGAGGTTGTGAACAAATCTCTCAAGACCATTTTGCAAAAAACTGTCACCCAGAGAAAATATGACTAAGATCTAATGCTTTACCTAGCACTTTGGGCATACCAAACCTTGATTAAGACTTCCACCAATTTTTCTCCTTTTCAATTAGCACATAGTGTGGAGTCGGTCCTTCTTATTGAATGTGAAATCCCTCCCTTAGACTGGCATTTAAGCTCCTACCTGACACTTCTAATCTTGAAGAACACCTCGTACACCTAGAGAGCCTAGATGAGCAGCGTCGAGATGTCGCTATGGCTATCAAAGCAAATAAACAATGTGTCAAGGTCTAGTATGATAATTTTGTATGTTCTTGGTAGTACGTTGAGGGTGAATTAGTCCTCTTGTATGACCAAGCCAAAGAACCACTAGGGGCAGGAAATTTCAACCCCATGTGGCATGGTCCTTATATCGTGCGATGTGTCTTAGAAAGAGGAGCCTATGAATAGGAATATTATGAAGGGAATATGATGGTTGAGCTTAGAAATGGTCTCTACTTGAAAATATATTATGCTTGATCCCCCAAGCTTGGGTGCAACTATTGGTATACTAATGTATCTTAGTGTATATATATCTTTTCCTTTGTGTCATCGACTTTCTTATCGATTTTTCCCTTGGTTGACAGATGTCAATGGAGTCTTTAGTTTACTTAGGATTCACAAATGGTGCCAGTAATCATACATGAAACTTAGCTTCCGTCGCTTGGGTCGTTTACTCACCCGAGGGTCAATTGGTGTCTTCAGGGGGCATTTTTCTAGGGCCATAAATGAATAATGTGGTTGAATATAGTGTCGTTATAGAGATTTTACGCGACGCCATTTCACATGGTGTTTTTTCTTTAGAAGTTTTTCTTGACTCCTAGTTAGTAGTATGCCATTTGAACAACATTTACCTTGTGAGAGACCCTACTCTACTCTAATGATTCCTATGGGTATGATTTTGGGAACAACATTTTGATTTTATTATTTATAATCACATACCTAGAATTTCTAATTAAATATCCGATGCATATGATAATTATGTTTTATATTGGAATTTGTCACATAACTAAAGTAAAAAAAAAACACATTCATCAATGTACACATTGTAACATAAGTGAAGCTGAAGACAAATGGTTTTTTATATATATTTCATCTCTCCAAAAAATATGGTGTTATACTACAAAATGGGGCTCACACCCTCAAAATACATATGCATCTGATAGATATAATGACCATGACATCTATGCATGTGGCACTAGATGCATGTCATGATAGCATACTACAACATTCGTGAGATGTCGGAAGAGTCGCACCCATGCACGAGGCACACCTACTACATGTCGTTGCATCGCCTCTGGAAGATCCTCTACCTGAACCATGGGAATCCTATGCATCAAACGATACAGGTTCCCCTGCACATTTTGAATCACTCTTTATGCATCTCCTCCAACTAGCTCATCTCCCTGGTTCCTCCGTCGATGTCATGGGAATCCATATGGTCGCCGCATGCCCACATCTACATAACAAAGCATTTTTTTTAAATACTTGACACCATCCAAAAATATTTGTGGTTTTTACTCTTTTAAAAAATACAAAAAAATGAAATATATAAAACTATTTCATACCTATATCACCGTAGGTAGAGCCTGGTGGAAATGGCATGTCTAGATTTCCTCTGTAGTTGATCCCTGCATAAGGGTAGTCATCTAGGGCTATCACCTTTCGATGCCACCAGAATAAGAACTCATCATTGTAGGGGGTTGTCACCCTACCACCTCCCAACTGCCTCATCACCTCGGTCCACTATCACATGGTTGGATCACATGGTCTATGTGGAGTGATATCGACTCTAGGGATCAATCCTAGAACCCGCTCATAGAAAAAACTACACAAGATAGATGTGAACCCTAAGTTCCTCTTCCTACCTTGTTTGCAGTCTGTCAACTGGCTCTTCATGTTAGCCAATAGTGAATAGAACATTGATGGCCTTGATTCATGGTGCAATGAGGCCAACCCCATGATCTGTGTAAGAATGAGAATGACAATATTCAAACTCAGGTTGTTGATCGCCCTAATGGGGAGTTGAATCCCTACCTTTTTTGTGCCTGCAACATAATGAGTGGCGGTCTAATCCTCTATGTTCATGCCACTCCCATCTCTCCATTCTTTGAGGTTCACCACCTCACCCCAATGAGACAATCATGTAAGGAAATATATATCCTCGAATTCAATTCTCAATGGTTTCCCATCGAGTTTGAAGGCCTCTGTATCTGGATCCCAAAAGTTCACCAACATTTGGAGAATCCTCACTTGAGCCCTCATTCCTTTGAGATCCCAAAACTTGTAAATCCCACATCATTTTAGTGCTAATTGGGCCCTTGGACCTCTTTCCACTGCAGCATCAAATTCCTCATGCTCTCTTTCTCTCAATTCAAGTACCATCCTACAAAAATAAATACATTTTTTGAGTCAAAACCTTTTAAAAAACCTATTTGCAGACTTGTACGTGGGATGATGTGTTAATAGTTGCATGTAGGGCTGCATATACATGGGCTAGTTTTTCCTTTCACAGGTACATTCCTCCATATACGCGACCTGGTGAACTACAACCCGCTTACACCCTAATTCCTAAATTGTGCCTTAAAAAACTCAAAAAATTGGGACTAATTTGAAACTCTAAACCACTAGAAATGAAGAGGAGGGAAAGAGTACTTACTTGGTCTAGACGGTTGTCAATGACGTTTCTCATAGCTCCCGCAATTGACACTTGAAAATCATGGGAAAATTGGTCCAAAATGCACTATGTGGGTTAAAAACTCAATTGGTATGGTAAAATTGGTTATTTTTACTATTTGTAGAAAAAAATTACCCACTTTTAATAGTTTTTGATAATATTTTGACCTATTGGACTAATTGTGCAGTGGAAGGAGTTGGTTTTGGTAGTTTTTTCCATGGATTTTTGCAGTTTCTAGTGTCATGTCATTCGTTCATGACTTTGGCAGGTATTTTCTTTTACCAAGAATATAGGATAGGTCGTCCCTCCATTTTGCATACTTGTATTATCCTATGACTGTGACTCGTATTCCTTAGGTACGAACCCATTTAGTAGTGACATAGAACATTCATTATGCTATTAGAAGTGTCATTCCTAAATGGTAGAGGCTTACCAAACATGGGTTCCCTAGTTAGAACCTTTGTGCCATTTGGTGCCCATGTAGAGATTTTTCCATAAGACCGGGAGTCCCTTATAGTTGCAATATGACTTTATGTTTGAACCTCATATTCTCACTCATAAGCATTCTAACCTATACTTATGGTACCTACTCTTAGTCTTAGTTAAGCTCCTTTCTAACTCTATAAAAAAGCGAAAATATTGCCAAATGAACTTGTCTCTTTCATACTCGTTAATTGGATTTGAAATGATGTCTTTTTGGTGTAAGTTTAATCCTTTTTCAGACCAAGTAGACTAATTTCAAAAAGGAATACTCTAGTCACTAGTGGCTAGAAGAGTTCTCCTGGGTATTGTTTTATATTTTTTCAGGCCTAGGGGACTAAATTTTCGAAAAAGGACATTCTTTGGCATTAAGTTGTAATTGCATTCCATTATCCTAATTGTAGTATTGAGCCTATTGTCGGTTCCCTCTTTCTCACTATAAGTTTATTACCTCAGCAATTTTCATCACCAATCAAGCAGAGCCTTATTTATATCCTTTGCAGCTTGACACCTTGTACCCTAAGAGGAAACATTCCCTCGAGTGTCCACATCCTGCATGCACCTCCTTGCATTTATCATAGGTATGTTCCACTATTGGAACCAATTTCTTACTCGTGATACTCGTTTCCTCTCTTGTATCATAGCATTCATTTGTCTATGAAAAAACAAAAAAATACAGGTGGGAAAAGAATATTATCTCATGTTGGCAGTAGTCATGTCGCCTTTGAATAGAGCATAAACTTTTGAGTCCACTTGTCATCCAAAGTTTGGGCTTAGCATGACCTTAGGAAGCTAATATCGTTACTTAGAGTTTACTTCTCTGACTGGTTACTCTTCAAGTCCCTATGGAGAGTTTGATTGGTGCCTCGTACATCACAAAGGTTCATTATCAAGTCTATGATGCCAGATTCCTCCATATGTCTCGTGATCTTGTTCAAAGATTGTTTATAATCTTGTGTCAACTATTTCTCATAATTCTTGACTTTGCATGTCGTCCATACCCTTAGTGTGTCTCATATTTACATGTTGTATTCATATCTTGCACCCTGGTCCCACTTTCATTATGGGTAGATAACCTTGAACCCAACAGTCAACATTTCCTCATTGGTCGTTGACTGGGTGGTTTCCCTTGTGTTCGACAGCAAGAAATCTATTCACACATTGGGATCTGTGCAGTGTCTTGGATACCATTGGCCTTATTAGTGGTTTCCTCACCTTTGTCAGTATTCTTCATTATTGGCTGCTATTTAGAGGGTGTTTTTCATGCATTGCTTGCATCTGGTGCATGCAAAAGACACACAGGTTTGTTAGTTTGTGAACATGTTCTTCATCCGAGTTCCTCCAAATCATCATGCTATTGCTCTATACCTTGTGTTGAATAATGAGAGATGCCTTAATTCTCTCCTTTCATCGGGTCTCCTTCCATCAAATTCAACTCATTTATTCTGGAAATGAGGTCTAGAGTCCTATGAGTACCTAGAGGCTTGCAGTCATTAGTGGCAGGTTCTCTCGCCATCAACAGTTGGGAATACATCAATGTCTTTTGATCGATGGATTCTTCAATTGTTCAACCTCAACACCTTTATTCACACTTGTAATAATGTACTTGGTTCCTTGATACCTACTTTCATTATCGGTAGGTTGTCTCGTGTTTGTTAATGGTATACATTAATGACCAGTAATCAAACGAAGTCTTGTTGTGTTCGACCTCAACTCCTTTATTCACATGATGTGGACTTACACCTTTGGTGGATCATGTAGAAGACTTGAAGACATCATCTTAAAGTCGCGTATTTCCTAGTTTTTTTCTATCATTCATTAGACCAGTACCTATATGACTTCAGTGATCATGGGAGATCATATTGTACTCCATTGTATACAGATATCTTCAAATTGATTTTAAGATTGGTTTTCACTGGGATTTATTCGTGACTATGACAGCCTATAGCATGTATCTACTTTGTATTGTCTACTCATGGCCATTAACAGTTGTTTGGTATATTTCCACATGGATCTACAGTGTAATTAAAATTGGAATCCATGTGTACAAAGTCATTATGGATTGTAATATTCTTATGAGCAACTAGCTTGTCTAGTTGGGTCTCCAATACTCCACTTATGGGAATTATAATGTATTGTATCCATCACAGATACTCCTCTGACCTCACACATTAGGGGACATATGTTATAGCAACATTTGCCTCACCTCATGCGACTTGATCAGAAGGTCTTTTACAATTACCTATGTAGACTTGAAGTCCCTTTTTGCACTCCCCAGAGCTAAAAATAATATTTTTCCACATATGCATGCCCTATCAGTTATACATCATGTGTATACATAGGTTGTACTATTATAGCCTATGTACATTGGGTTTTGTGCCCAAAATTAAAAATTGTGTCAGTTTTCCATGTCACGTCACGAGATCTATGATCCTTGACCTTCCATATACTGGAAACGTTCTGACTCAGCCCTTGAGTTCCATTTAAAGGCTATAAATGAGCCATATCCAAGTGATGAAAGAGGAGAAGAATTCAACTTTTGGGAGCAAAGTTACTCTGGAGAAATTACTCACTTCATATTGAGTTTTCATCCCTTTGTCCTTTAAAGTATGAACATATTGTTCAGCCCCCAAGCACTTACCTCTTTGATGGAGAATCTCATTCTCTCTCTTATATGAGCTTGCCTTTGGTGGAGGATTGAAGTGGTGGAGGCCATGCTGGAAGGGATTTAGTTTCTTGGTTCTGAGATGTGCTAACACGGAATTTTTATTCATGAATGTTAATGAATTATGTTATTGTATGTGCTAACTTTATATATTATCACCATATTCTTGTGTTTCTTGGTTGTTGAGGACAAGTTGCGGGTATAGATCTTTGAGTTCTTTGTTCAATGGTGGTCTTCATCGAACATCCGGACGAGGTAGGATATTTATCTTGTCTTGTTAGCATTTACATTTATATAACATACTTGGGATTAGATTCGATTTTTTCATTCACTTTGTCTGTTGTGGTTTACCCCATGCCATAGACTGATTTTCCTCGTAATAATGTGGATGAATAATCACAATTAATTTAATCTAAAAAGTTAATAATTTGTGCATGAGGACATGTGTCAAAGAAGAAATTTCTATAAAACAAATGGTGAAGAAGGAAAATGGATATCACTTGTTCTTGGTAAGGTTATGCTTCCAAAATTATTGTGGATTGTGTTTTACTCATGAGAGTTGGGATACCAAGCTTGAAGAAAGAGTGGAATCTCTTCCTTGCGAGGAAAGCCTAGAGCTATTGTTTTTGGTTTCTTATGTGTAGCCCCTTTGCGGCTCGGGGGGATAAGGGGGGAGAAGAGTACCCCTAGCGTTGGTTAGGAGGTACCGTTGAAGTCTTGGAATTAGCAAGTGGAAGCAAGAGGAAGGCACGCAAATTTCCAATTGAATATCAACCTTACATGCCACTACTTTTCTAGTTACGGTATTTCCATTTTTCTAGTTTTTTAATTTATGATATGTCGTTGAGTTATTGGTTAGCTTGGGATGAATGGTTAATTCGAAACGTTTTTTCCGCAATTTTATAATTAGTTGATTTTTTAAAAGTGTGGATAATTGGTTGATAAGGCCATATCCATCATGTTGAATAGATATATATAGTTATTTTGGAATTGTGCGTGAGTTCGTGATCGCTTTGAAGCTTCGAATCAAATAATGTCTATTTGTTAAATTAGATGGTTGTGACATATTCACATATTATAATTATGTTTTTTAGGAATATACATGTGGTTGTAAATTGTACCAAATTGTGTTGAAACAACAATTTCTTTTTTCTAGTTGTTTTGTTACCTTAAACGTAAGGTTTGCGTGCTTGCCTATTCCTTGGAGCTCTTCTTGAGTAGTCGAACCCTGACTAGGATGGGATTCCTGGTTTCTTCTTCCAATCTTGTTGTAATCGCCTTCTATTCTTAAATGTTTTGATAAGTCGAACCTTTCTCTTGGATTTACTAGAATCCTATCAGTCTAGTTGGGCTCGATCCGACAAGTGGTGCTTGGAAAAATTAAGGAGTATCCCTTATTTAATAGTTGTTTGTACACAAGGTTAGCCATTAAAATTAAATTTGGGAATATAACTTACTGTCCAAAATTTGTGGAATGGTTGTATAATATAAATGGCATTTGATTACAAGTGAAATAGTACGGAATTTCTTATTTGTATATAGTTGGTATTTTTATATTAGCAATGATTTGATTGTCTCTATGAATACTTTAATGTATTTAGGATACAAAATTTTAGTCTTTAGTTGAGCATCAATATAGAATATTATTTAGTGATCTTAAAGTTCGTTATATGTTGATTGATATTACCTTTGGGTTTGATATTAACTACGTGAAATCTTGTGTTGAGCCAAATGCGTGATCGTGTACTTTTAATATATATATATATATATATATATATATATATATTGTTACTTTAAGTGTAATGGATTTCTATGACATTCAGTTAATGAAGGTTTCTTATAGTGGGAAATTACTATTATGCTTCCTACTAAATTTATTTTGTTCTTGTTCATTATGCACGAAAAATTGTTAACATGCATTTAGTGGTAGTGAAATTTTATTGCGCTTTAAATTATGATGAGTGTGGTTGTTGATTTAATCTCGAAATTTGGAATCCTATTGTAGTTAAGGGAATTAGATATCTCCTTGTTACTAAGAATAGTCGCTAGTCTTGAGACCTTAAATGGTCAAAATCAATTGGATGAATCCTGGACTTGAGCGTTGATTATGTGTCTTGGAGGTCCTAACCTTGCAGGTAGGTTGGGTGGGTAGACATCTTGTTTTTACTAAGCGACTAATTTATTCTTTGGTTGTAGTGATGATGAATTTTATTGTTGTCGTGTTGTGATGTATATGATAATAGAATGTGTATTATTGAAGTGCGTTAAAACCATGTAATACTTTTCTAATGATGTTCAAAAAAAAAATTACCACTACTGTACTCACTTACATTGACGATGTAAAGGTGGGGTTGTTATAATAATCATATTCAAGAAGGGAAATATTTCAACAATCAAATTCATCCCTTACTTGAAAGTGATATTTCTGTTGAGGAAAATAATGGATAAATGGTGTTATAAACTCAAGTACAAGTCCCTAACGATAATTATCACTCTGATAACAGAGAGACATTTAATTTTTCCTGTTCCAACAGTGATTTTTCACTATACCCTGATCTTTTTTCTAATAGAAAATTATTTGATAATCATTTAATAGTTCCTCTTCACATAGATGATTTTTTACAAAATAGAGGGATTGTCATAAGTCAAACAGCTTATAGATCTTTAATGCATGATTATCACAGTAAGGAATCATTAATTGATCATTTTTTCAACAATTCTCATACATGTTCATCATCATATGTTTTTGGTTCTGATTCAAAGGAAAATAGTCAAGGTAATGATTGTGAAATCATTTATGATAGTGATTTGGAAATTGAAAATATTGAGGCACTTCACCCCCGGATGATGGTTATGTCAGGTCCTTGTTTTTTCAATTCTCAATCTATATTTCAAGATGTAGGGTATAATTTTATTGATCATACTAGAATTGAACAACATATTGATTCTTCTCATAATGATTTCAAATTTCAGGAAATAAACTCCATGCCTATCTATGATTCTGATGAAATCACTCAAGTTCCTATTTCCTATCATGATTTTGGACCTGTTACACAAGTGGATACTAATTTTAATTTTGATTACATTGTTTCAACTACTACTTGTGCAAAAGAAATTCTTGTAAATAAATTGCAACCATCTTGTAACATTATTGTACATAATACTAATATTTTCTTATCCACTCTTTCTTTAGATCTCCTCCAATCTTTAATGGATATTCATCCTTACTTCTATGATCCAGTAGAAATTTGGTTGGAGAGAATTTTTCAAGAGAGGATAAATAAATTTATTTATATGAATTCATTAGTGTTAGATGTATATAAAGTGTTTAAATTTTATTTTGTTAATTTAGTATTATTTTCACCATTGTTATTAATGTTTGATGTGTACATATGTACATGTATTAAAGAACTTGAATGGCTCCACTGGAAATTTGACTATACTTAGTCATATTTCTCTCATAAAGTTAGAGTAGGATTAGGTTTAGTTTAGATTTGGTTTGCTTTACTTTTAGATTCAATAAACTGATGATCTTAGGCATACATGAATGTAATGATACTCATATTTACGACAAAAAATATATATTGTTTAAACAGTTTCTTGGTGGAAAAGGGGTTCTAGTCATGCAACTCTGTTGTTGATTGGTTAGGAAATTCTATAATAAAACTTTACTTTAAAGTTCTATTATAAATTCCTTGATCCAAACTTTTGGTTCTCTACATACTACAAGATTTCTTATTCGTGACATGCGTAGAAGGTTACGAGGAAAGGTTCCCTAGATTATTGGTAAACCCCCTTACGTATACCTATAGGCTACACATATAAGACTAGTTTCACATACATGATGTAACTCATTTTTAAAATAACACAAGACTTCAAGTTCGCACACATATCCACCTGCGGTGTTATGGCAGGAAGTCTTAATTAGTTCTTAATCGTAGTAGACATGGGGGTCGGGTTCTCTCTTACATTAGACAGCTAACCTAACTATCGAGTCCTGGTTAACTTGTAGTTCTTTAGAATCAGTGGTTGATTGAATGGAAGTACGAGATCCAAAGGCCAGTGGGATGTTGACAACTAGGATCTAACTGTTGTCTTGGATTTACACAGAGGGTGAAAAAATGGTTTCACTCAAGTCGTGACAGTGTCCCATCGAAACCTTCTTTAAGTGGACGAGATGGATTATTGTCATAAAATTTAAAGTTATGTAACTTCATTTAAGGTCGTTGTACGAAACCCTTTGTAGTTATTGGCTCCATACCCAAGGTGTTATATTCACTCTGCCAGTGTCACATGCCAATCCATCCTACATTTACTACGAGGTGACAAGGTGTTGCTTAGGGTTAGAATAGGTTTACCGATTTGTCATTTCTGAGTTTTCTCGAAGAGGTTCGGCATACCCCAATTTCAGAGGCAAATACTGTTGTGAGTGAAGGTGCTTTCTCTAGGGCGTAACTTCCGACGCGGCCCTAGGCCCTAGTAAGTTCTTTAAACACAATACTAAGATAGATAAACAACAAGGAGATGTAAATCTTCGGAAACAATGTTAGGTGTTATGTTGTTCTGTCAGTTTCTATAGTGTTTCCCTTTTGTTTGTTGTGTTCTTCCTTGCAGCACTTTTTCTGCAAAACTTTTGAAAATTCGCCCCGTTGTCCTGGGAAAACGATTTCCTCCCTGGGATTGTGGATATCCATTCTTGGTTAGGCGTTTTGGATCCCTCTGTAGTAGCCACCGGAGTCTTTCGGAGTTAGGGTTGTTTGAAGCATACGCCTCTCCTCTAATAAGTGATGAGCCTTGTTTTTTTTTTCTCTCTCTCTTTTTATTTTATAAAAGTTTCACGGTGAAAGGCCTAAATCGTAGTATATATACTGGCTTGTTTTCGTTATTCTTATTATCGTTCTTCCTCAAATAATCTTGCGGATATAGATTGGTTCTATGTATAGTTCAAAGATGTCAACTCTTTCTGTTTGGTAGGTAATATGTTATATTTCTTTTATTTATCTCCCCTGAAATGGATGGAGTCACCATCCTATAGATTTACCAGACCCTCGGCTAGTCCTTCTATTACCATTGTCATGTCTCGTTTCTGTGATACCTTGAGTAATTTACTGGGAGTCCTATAGAAAAAAATTTCCATGTGTGTCACGAAGCCATGTTATCTTGATAGGCGGTGATTTATTTCCGTCCTTTGAGCACTGTAGCGCGATGACTCTACTCTTACTGTTGATTTTGTATATTTATTCGTTATAGTTTTGGTTCAGAACTGATTTAGACATAACTCTTTAATTGTGTCAATATGTTGTGTGAAAATTCTATATTATTACTTCACTTTCTTCTTATGGAAAAGTTTGCACTGGTTTCAAGTTAAGGGTTTCATTATAAAAAAAAGCATTGTCACTAATGATAGGCCTTGTCGTTGCGAGGACCCATCATAGATGGTACTGCATCCTCCTCCCTTGGCCCGAACATCTAAACAGATAGCAGGCAATGGCGCAAGGATTCAAACCCATGCATTAACAAGATAAGTATCTTCCTGAAAGGGAAACAACGGTTTAACTTTTATAGTCTTAATACAATCTACTTTTCTTGGATACTTATTTCTCGAATTAAGACTAATTTTTACCAAATTTGATTACTTGCAAGGTATCCATCCGTACAAGTCTCGGATACCCATCACTGCCTCCTGCGCAAAAGGTATTCGGGTTTCGAACCTCTCACACCTCGGCTAATTCTATAGGTTCTACCATCGTCTAAGGAGATCATGATTCAACTAGCTCTATTGTAACTAGTTTTGTGTCTACTATAATGCCTGTTGGAGTAATCCCTTGGGGTCGTTCTTCCATTAATGGAATAATTCCAGTTCCTGTATAAGTATTGAGTCTGTAAATAATTAAAGAGTCTGGTCAACTATGTAATGTATTGCTTTTCTTTTAATTATTGAAAGACAACCCTATTCGAATTCGCTTGAAAAGTTAATCTGTGTCAAGTAATTATGTCCTTTAAATTCGAACAGTGTACTCGTTATTCATGCAACTCGACTATATTCTATACCATTGGTCTATCCCATCATAGAAAGGAAAAAAATTTCCATAGTTTAACAATGGATTTACTGGTACCTTTTGGCCTACTGTATTCGCTTTAAATTGAATGAAGTATATCAGTTGTTGCTTTAACTAGAGTATTCCACCTCTTATGCAATTGAATTATAGTTATGGTTGTGTGTCTGTCAGAGGTTTATCATATTAAAAGTATCGGAGAAATTTCTTATGAATACATACATGCATATAGTTATATATACGTATTTGTTTATGTAGACATTAGATTTCGTAATTTCATTATCATGCCTACCAATAGTAATTAGATATATACTAATTACCAACCTATCATGGAATTTTGTTGACTCGGAGTGGCTTAAATCTACACGAAGTGGAAGATAGAGTCTAGATTGCATTTATGAGCCTGAATTTGCACTTGCCAAAAATACTTACTTTGTATATATAGACTAGTTTCAATCTGTTCATGCCTAGATGTTTTACACTAGAAATTTCGATGTACAGTAAATACCTCTATTATAATGGAAATCCAATCACAGAACAAAAGTTACTTCCAGAATTTAATCACATAAATCCATTTAATTATTCTAGGAGGAAATCAAATAATTTCTAACTTTCATACAGATTCTAATTCAATCATAAAGGGTTGCCCAGGAAATAATTTCAGAAAATGATTTATAAACTATTATGTAGGAAACTAGGTTGCACATATTCACATAGTTGAACAGTTTTCGCTCAGGTTATTGTATCCATACAAACTTTAATGATTACGCTACATATATAACTAATTCCCTCCACAGAGATAAAAATAATTCAATTTAGATACAACTCAAAACATTATAACAGATATACGGTCATCAAACAGATGCATTACAGAAATTAGATGTAATCACTCAATCAGAGAAGGGAAGATTGCATATCTGAAATAGCTTTCGGGAATACAAAAGGAACAGCCATGTACCTTCCAACCGTAGAATAGGGCAGACAAACTACTTGCCTGATTCACCCCCTGGCCTGACCATGAACCCATGAGGGCGAACTTGGAACCTCCTCCTCAGAAATGTCTTTCAATTTTCACAATTTCTTCTTGCCTCACACTCAATTAGTAGTGTTCATAACAACAAGAAAACCAATAGTATGTTTCCCAGCATACTCGACAGTGTCCTGCCTCCCCACATATGTTATTTATCAAAACAATCCCTTTTTGCCTAGGTCTTTTCCCTCTCTTGGGAATTTTCACACCTTTCTAAATCCCTGATTTTCAGAGGCTGTCAATGGCCAAATCCCTGATTTTCCACTTGTAACAATCAGTCCTAAGGTAGTTCCAACATGTTCCCCACTCATGGAGTCATGGTCAGCTGATTTTAACATGGTTGTTCCATTTGACCTCCTGCAATAAATATAAAATATTATGTTTTTATACAAGTGTCATAATCAAATAGTTAGTTGGGTCAAATCAAATCTTTGCTCAACATTCATAATAATTAATTACAATTTACCAAATTCGAAATTCGGAATTGCCATAAATGAAAAACATTTTCCAAATTCGAAGTTACCTAAAACGGAATAATTTTTTCAACAATTTTTTATTTCAAGGATAGTTTATTTTTGGGGATGTCACATCCTTTCACCCTTCAATAAAACATTGTCCTCAGGGTTTGTTCCTTTCTTGGAATAGGATTGGATGAGATTTCTACAAATCTCCCTCCTACTCCCAAGTGGCCTCCTCGGGACTAAAGTGCTTCCATTTGTAACGACCCCCTTCGTTACGTCTATGAACGGCGAAGTGTAATAGGAAATAACAAATAAGAAATTAACAACATCACCTAATACATATAAATGCAAAGCCATGACATCATAGATACGGTGACACATGATCAGAATATAAACAAAATCTACCATATCGTTGCGGATCGAAATTTCAACCATAATGCCGACCAATCTCATCATATTATCACCTATAACAATCATTTTTCCGAATATAAAACTACTTTCTACTTTACCATTAAAATCATACCTTGGCCACACGCCCGCTTCGGAGACGTCCCTCGTGCTGTGCCGCTCCCCTTGCTCCGTGCCGCATCTGCTTACCAACCAAAGAAAGCTCACCGGTACCTCCCAGCCAAACGCTAGGGGTACTCTTCTTCCCCCTTAGCCCCCCGAGCCGCAAAGGGGCCACAGAAGCACCAGAAATAAAATAGCGTCTCAGCCTGCCTCAACAGGCGGAGCTACCACTCCAATATAGCTGAGATATACCCAACTCCCACAAGCAATCCGTCAAGACCGCAACTCAGTAGCGAATCGTTACGCTAACCGT
>ML801345.1:112817-131324 GCA_009831015.1 Picea engelmannii
CATCGTGGATCCCCTCGAACTAGGTAATCGTTAACCTACAGTTCGAATCGTGAGCGACTGTCGTAGTCTGCCCTCACGTATCGTGGGTCCTCTCGAACTAGGTAATCGTTAACCTACAGTTCGAGCCATGGCGGGAGTGCTAACAGGCTGTGGCAGGGCTACTGCCACACCTCTCCCTCACTCTCTTTGGAACTCGTGTGTGGCCCCTTTACTCCATATGTGAGTCTGGTCGGCAAGCTATCGTCAGCCTGCATCATCAACCATCATGTCAGATCATGTCAACAACATATCATGAATATCAATAGCATATCATCAAAACCACACAATATCACTGTAAAYGAAACAACTCAAATAGCCCACTCCCTGACTCAATCCGGAGTCCAAGGGAGTTCCACCGATGCCTCTGCATCCTCAAGGTCCGAAACCCTGCACACTTAATGAAACTGAGTCAATAGCACCTGTATATAGCAATAGTAAAACATCTTGTCATCAATCATGACGCATCATCATCAAGGTTAAGTGGTTCATCATCATAAAAATCCAGATCACTTGCGAACAAGTGTCCTCAAAGAATAAGTTTGTCAGTGCGCCAGAGCGGGATGTTACACCATTGCACCTTTACCTGAACGACGGCTCTGTTCCGAAGTGTTATTTCTCTCCGGTCCAGAATACATAGGGGTTCCACCTGGAACTCACCTTCTGGTTCCACCTGCACCAAGTTTCAATCAATCATATGAGTAGGGTCATGAACATATTTTTTCAATAAAGAAACATGAAATACATTATGAATTTTTAGATTAGCTGGAAGTGCAAGTTGGTATGCTATGGGTCCAATTCGAGCTAGTATCTTGAAGGGCCCACAAAACCTGGGTGCCAACTTGGCACAGTTCCTGAGTTTTAGTGAACTTTTTCGGGCTTTGACTTTTAAGTAAACATGATTCCTCACTTGAAACTCCAAGTGTCTTCTTTTCTGGTCCACATAAATCTTTTGTCTGTCATGTGCCTCTTTTAAGTTTAGTTGTACCTTTCTTACCACATTTTCCATTTCTTGGAGCATTTCTGGTCCAACCATAAGTCTGTCAATCGGGTTGTCTCAGCTAATTGGAGTCATACACTTTCTGTCATACAGTACTTCGAAGGGGCTCAGCTTAGCCGAAGTTTGGTACCCATTGTTATATGCAAATTCTACCAGGTGTAGATAGTATTCCCATTTTCTTGGTTTTGTTCTTACGTACATGCGGAGCATATCTTCTACAATTTGGTTTGTCCTTTTAGTTTGTCCATCCATTTGTGGATGATAGCTCGTACTGAAATTCAAATTGGTATTTAGCCCTACAAACAATTCCTTCCAAAAGGCGGATGTAAATTTTACATCTCTATCTGAAATCACCATTTTAGGAATACCATGCAGTCTAAAAATTTCTTTCATAAATATTTCAGCAATGTTTATAGCTTTAAAAGTAGACTTTACTGGAATAAAGTGTGCAGACTTACTGAGTTTATCGATTACAACCATGATAGAGTCATTATGTTTCTGATTTTTGGGCAAACCTGTAATAAAGTCCAGCGATATGGTCTCCCATTTCCATTCTGGTACTAGTAATGGCTCTAATAGGTCGGCTGGATGTTGGTGTTCGGCCTTTACCTGCTGACAATCTTGGCACCTAACCAAGTATTATGTTGTTTCACCCTTCATATTAGGCCAATAGAATAATTTCCTGAGTGTCATTATCATTTTCTGGTATCCTGGATGACCAAAATACGGTTTCTTATGCACTTCATCAAGAACTGTTATCTTCAAATCTACTGAATCGGGTATGTAAATTCTATTTTTAAATCGTAGTAACCCATTTTTATCGATACTCGGGTCTGGTTTGTCTAAGTTTGTTGTAGTGTCTTGTAATTCTGCCACTAACTTAGTGGAATTTTCATCATTAATACCCGTCATCATTATTCTCTGTTCCAGATCGCTTTCTTCCCTGCTGACGTTTATCTCAAATATCATGTGGACTCTTCTACTTAAAGAATCTTCTACCTTATTTTCCTTACCTTTTATATGTCTTACCTCAAAGTCGAATTCGCTCAAAATGACTAGCCACCTTGCTTGCCTTGCATTAAGATCTGGTTGGTTAAAAAAATATTTCATCCCGCTATTTTCTGTCAATCGTAGAAACTTTCTGCCCATTATGTAGTGTCACTGCATTTTTAAGGCATGTATTACTACTGCCAATTCTAAATCATGAGTGACATAGTTTCTCTCATGTTCCTTTAACTTTTGGGACTCATAGAAAATAACGTGTCCTTCTTGAGTTAGGACACCACCTAGTCCTTCTTTACTCGCATCGACATAGACCGTAAAGTCTTTATCTAGGTCTACTACCTTTAAAATGGGTGCGGTCGTTAATAATTCCTTCAACTTATTAAAACTATCTTGGAACTTTTGTGACCAGTTAAACTTGGTCGCTTTCTTTTGTAACGATGTGATGGGGTAGGATATTTTGGAAAACCCCTCTATAAATCTACGATAATATCCGGTGATTCCCATGAATGACCGGATGTCCGCTACATCCTTTGGTATCGGCCATTCCATAATGGCTCTTACTTTCTCAGGGTCGACTGTAATTCCCTCTACATAAATTACATGTCCTAGGTATTGTATCTTCTTCTGATAAAAATCAAACTTTTTGAATTTAGCATACAGTTGGTGCTTCCTCAAAGTTTGCAAGATCATTCTTAAGTGTTCTTCATGTTCTTCTTCTATTTTTTAATATACCAGAATATCATCAAGAAAAACCAGCACAAATTTGTCCAAGTATTGACTAAAAATATTTTTCATTAAGAACATGAATGTGGCTGACATGTTAGTGAGTCTGAAAGGTATAACCTCAAATTTGTAATGTCCATATCTTGTTTGAAAAGTTGTCTTGCTTATGTCCTCATCTTTTATCCTAACTTGATGATATCCAGATCATAAATCCAACTTCGAAAAGATCTTTGCCCCACCTACTTGGTCGAACAAATTGTTTATCCTAGGTAAGGGGTACTTGTTTTTAATAGTCACTTTGTTCAATTGTATATAATCGATACATAGTCTTAGATTACCGTCTTTCTTCTTCACAAAGAGGATGGGTTCTCCCCAAGGTGAAACACTCGGTCCGATATATGCTTTGTCCAATAACTCCTGCAATTGTATTTTCAATTCTGTCAATTCTGGTAAACTCATTCGGTAAGGTGTTTTCGAGATAGGGGATGAACCAGGTAGTAGGTCTATGGAGAAGTCTATTTCTCTTCTAGGGGGTAATTCAGGTATTTCATCAACAAATACGTCTCTAAAATCATGTAAAACAACAAAGTCTTCCAAGTTAGGTTTGTCTTTCTTTTCTAACAGGTTTGTTACTTGGATGGCATAAACTTGACATCCCTTTCTCATACATTTCTTGAATTGCATCGCAGAAACTTGTCTAACTGATACATGTTTTGGTATACCTTGGCTTGTTCTAGTAGTTTCATAATCATATTTATAGTTAAGTGTCTTTGTATAAAAATCGAGTACTGCCTTGTGCTTTTCCAACCAATCCATTCTGATAATCATATCATAAGATCCTAGTGGTAGGATGTTCATATTTGTTCTTATGTTTTGACCATCTAAGCTGAACTCAAAATCAGAAATAAAGTCAACTACTTTCCTTTTGGTTCTGGTAGCTAGTTGTACCAGCCATGATTTTGTGTGCTTCAGTTTCTTAAGTGTATTTGACTCTACTACACCAAGACTAATATAACTTAACGTAGCTCCAGGGTCAATTAAAACATAAATTTGAGTGTTATTGATTTTACCTTCGATTTCTACCACAGAGGACTGGTGGTCAGCTTGCCAACCATCTATGGTTGCATTTATCCGATGCAGGCTTCTGCCCACATCACCCACCGTCAAGGCTTCCTGCAAGTTATGAACAACAGTTTTGTTTGCTAAAATTAAATGTGGACAGTTCCTCCTTAGGTGAGGTTCTCCACATTCCCAGCACTTTAATGGTTCGCGGAAGCTATCCTGAAACTTCTTCATTCCTAGATTTACCGGTATACCGCTGCCTTGCGTATTCAGATGGTTGGAGTAAAATATTTTCTCAGAAAGATTTTTGTTGCATTCTGATAAGGAGTTGGTTAGTATCCCTTCTTCCATTGGTTCATTCGATCTTGTTTCTTTTCCTTCCAGGCTTTGGGAAACTCTACCCACTGTTTGTACTGGTCATATCACATTTGTGCTTTCCTGAATACTTCACTCAAGGACTTGGTGTTGTCAAACTCAATTCTGTCCCTGTAGGACTGTGGTAAACAACTTAAGAATCGTTATATTTTCACCTTATCCTCCCAGATGTAAGGTACAAACCTTAGTAATTCCAAGAATTTATTTATAAGGTCCTCCATTGTCATATATCCAAGTCTTAACTCGTAAAACTCTTTTGTTTTCCTTTCATAGTAGCTTTCATATAGGTATTGTTTCTTGAAATATTTCTTAAAGTCAAACCATTCCATCTATTTCTCCTTTAGGCCCTTGGCCAATTTCAAGTACTGCCACCAAATACTAGCCTTCCCTTTCAGATTGTATATGGCCATTCTGACCTTCATATTGCTGGAGTAGTTATATATCTGGAAGTATGTTTTGATGTCCAATAACCATGCCTCAGCTTCTTCTCTTGTTATGGATTCTCCATCAAAGGTAGTTGGTTTAATTTTCTTGAATTCTCCTTCCAGGTGGTCTATTGGTTTTATGTTTCTATCTGTTTTTGTTTTGTCCTCAGCTGAAGGTGTACCTTCAGAATAACTGTCTCATTTTTCTGTTTCAGGTCCATAGTTCTTGGAATCCCTCTTGCTAACTTCTTTGTCGTTATTATCGTCCTTTGGGATTTTCTTTGTCACTATACTGCACAACAAGACTTCATTTATTTCCTGTTGTTCCTGCTGAACTTTCTTCAGTTTTTCATTGTCTTCTTTGAAAACCCGCAGTTCGACGATGATATTCCTCATTGTTTCCAGTACTTAAGTAGGTGAGCTTCCATCACTATTCTGTCTCTGATTTTCAGGAAGTCTTTGTTCAGGATTTCCATCGATTTTGATTTCTCCATCATCCTATGTTGCCATGATTAACACAAAACAGAAAAGGTTTTATGTTTGTAACAATGAAAGTTTATTAGTTTTGCGAAAGTAAAAATATATGCCAAGAATTTAATGTGGCCTTGTTCAAGGCCCAATGTTGTAAACTTTTCTCTGATACCATATGTAATGATCCTCATATTTACGACAAAAAAAAAATTGTTTAAATAGTTTCTTGGTGGAAAAGGGGTTCTAGTCATGAAACTTTGTTGCCGATTGGTTAGGAAATTCTATAATAAAAATTTACTTTAAAGTTCTATTATAAATTCCTTGATCCAAACTCTTGGTTCTCTACATACCACAAGATTTCCTATTCGTGAAATGCGTAGAAGGTTACGAGGAAAGGTTCCCTAGATTATTGGTAAACCCCCTTACGTATACCTATAGGCTACACATATAAGACTAGTTTCACAGTACATGATGTAACTCATTTTTAAAATAACACAAGACTTCAAGTTCCTACACATATCCACCTTTGGTGTTATGGCAGGAAGTCTTAATTAGTTCTTAATCATAGTAGACATGGGGGTCGAGTTCTCTCTTACATTAGACAACTAACCTAACTACCGATTCTTGGTTATCTTGTAGTTCTTTAGAATCGATGGTTGATTGAATGAAAGTACAAGATCCAAAGGCCAGTGGAATGTTGACAGCTAGGATCTAACTACTGTCTCAGATTTACACAAAGGGTGAAAAAATGGTTTCACTCGAATCGTGATGGTGTCCCATCGAAACCTTATTTAATTGGATGAGATCAATTACTGTCATAAAATTTAAAGTTTTGTAACTTCATTTAAGGTCATCCTACAAATCCTTTTGTAGTTACTAGCTCCATACCCAAGGTGTCATATTCACTATGCCATTGTCACATGGAAACCTATCCTACATTTACTATGAGGCGACAAGGTGTCACTTAGGGTTAGAATAGGTTTACCTCTTTGTCATTCCTGAGTTTTCTTGAAGAGGTTCAGTATACCCCAATTTCAGAGGCGAAGACTGTTGTGAGTGAAGGCAGTTTCTCCAGGGTGTAACTTCCGGCATGGCCCTAGGCCCTGGTAAGTTCTTTAAACACAATACCGAGATAGATAAACAACAAGGAGATGTAAATCTTCGGAAATAATGTTAGGTGTTCTGTTGTTCTATTAGTTTCTATAGTGTTTCCCTTTTTTCTGTTGTGTTCTTCCTTGCGCAAAAGTTTCTGCAAAACTTTTGAAAATTCACCCCGTTGTCCTGGGAAAATGATTTCCTCCCTGGGATTGTCGATATCCATTCTTGGTTAGGAGTTTGGGATCCCTCTGTAGTAGCCACCAGAGTCTTTTGGAGTTAGGGTTGTTCGAAGCATACGCCTCTCCTCCAATAAGTGATGAACCTTGTTTTTTTTCCTTCTCTCTCTTTTTATTTTATAAAAGTTTCACAGTGAAAAGCCTAAGTCGTAGTATATATACTGGCATGTTTCCATTATTCTTATTAGATTTCTTCCTCAAATAATCTTGCGGAGATAGGTTGGTTCTGTGTATAGTTCAAACATGTCGACTCTTTCTGTTTGGTAGGTAATATGTTATATTTATTTTATTTATCTCCCCTGAAATGGATAGAGTCACCATCCTGTAGATTTACCAAACCCTCGGCTGGTCCTTCTATTACCATTGTCATCTCTCATTTCCATGATACCTTGAATAATTTACTAGGAGACCTGTAGCATAAAATTTTCGTGTGTCACGAAGCCATGTCATCTTGACGGGCGGTGATTTATTTCAATCCTTTAAGCACCGTAGCACGATGACTCTTCTCTTGTTGTTGATTTTGTATATTTATTCGTTACAGTTTCAGTTCAAAACTAATTTAGACTTAACTCTTTAATCATGTCGATATGTTGTGTGAGAAGTCTATATTATTACTTTGGTTTCTTCTTATGGAAAAGTTTGTACTGATTTCAAGTTAAGGGTTTCATTATAAAACTTGTTATTGTCACTAATGATGGGCCTTAATGTTGTGAGGACCCATCAAAGATGGTACTGTGTCCTCCTCCCTCGGCCCGAACATCTAGACAGATAGCAGGCGATGGGGCAAGGATTCAAACCCATGCATTAACAAGATAATTATCTTTCTGAAAGGGAAACAACGGTTTAACTTTTATAGTCTTATTGCAATCTTTTCTTGGATACTTATTTCTCGAATTAAGACTAATGTTTACCAGATTTGATTACTTACAGGGTCTCCATCCGTACAAGTCTCGGATACCCATCATTTCCTCCTACGCAAAAGGTAATTGGGTTCGAACCTCTCACACCTAGGCTAACTCTACAGGTTCTACCATCGTCTAAGGAGATCATGATTCAACTAGCTATGTTGTAACTAGTTTTGTGTCTACTGTAACGCCTGTTGGAGTAATCCCTTGGGGTCATTCTTCCATTAATGGCATAACACCAGTTCCTGTATAAGTATTGAGTCTGTAAATAATTAAAGAGTCCGGTCAACTATGTAATGTACTGCTTTTCTTGTAATTATTGAAAGACAACCCTATTCGAATTCACTCAAAAATTTAATCTGTGTCAAGTAATTATGTCCTTTAAATTCGAACATTGTACTTGTTATTCATGCAACTCGGCTCTATTCTATACCATTGGTCTATCCCATCATAGAAAGGAAAAAAAATTCCATAGTTTAACAATGGATTTACTGGTACATTTTGGCCTACTGTATTCGATTTAAATTGAATGAAGTATATCGGTTGTTTCTTTAACTAGAGTATTCCACCTCTTATGCAATTGAATTATAGTTATGGTTGTGTGTCTGTTAAAGGTTTATCATATTCAGAGTATCGGAGAAATTTCTTATGAATACATACATGCATATAGTTATATATACGTATTTGTTTATGTAGACATTAGATTCTGTAATTTCATTATCATGCCTACCAATAGTAATTAGATATATACTTATTAGCGACCTATCATGGAATTTTATTGACTCAGAATGGCTTAAATCTACACGAAGTGGCAGATAGTGTCCAGATTTCATTTATGAGCCTGAATTTTCACTTGCCAGAAATACTTACTTCATATATATAGACTAGTTTCAATCTGTTCATGCCTAGATGTTTTACACCAAAAATTTCGATGTACAGGAAATACCTCTATTATAACAGAATACCAATCACAAAACAAAAGTTATTTCTAGAATTTAATCACACAAATCCATTTTATTATTCTAGGAGGAAGTCAAATAATTTCTAACTTTCGTACAGATTCTAATTCAATCATAAAGGGTTGCCTAGGAAATGATTTCAAAAAATGATTTATAAACTATTTTGTAGGAAACTGGGTTGCACATATTCATATAGTCAAACAGTTTTCGCTCAGGTTATTGTATCCATACAGACTTGAATGATTACGCTACATCTATAACTAATTCCATCCATAGAGATAGAAATGATTCAATTTAGATACAGCTCAAAACATTACAGCAGATATACGGTCATTCAAACATATGCATTACAGCAATTAGATGTAATCACTCAATCAGAGAAGGGAAGATTGCATATCTGAAATAGCTCACGGGAAGACAAAAGGAGCAACCACGTTCCTCCCAACCGTAGAATAGGACATCCAAACTAATTGCCCGATTCACCCCCTAGCCTAACCATGAACCCATGAGGGCGAACTTGGAACCTCCTCCTCAGAAATGTCTTTCAATTTCAGCAGTGTCTTCTTTCCTCACACTCAATCAATAGTGTTCATAACAGTAATAAAACCAGTAGTATCTTTCCCAACATACTCGGTAACATCCTGCCTCCTCACATATCCTATTTATTAAAACGATCCCTTTTTGCCTAGGTCTTTTCCCTCTCTTGGGAATTTTCGCACCTTTATAAATCCCTAATTTTCAGGGGCTGTCAATGGCCAAATCCCTGATTTTCCACTTGTAACAATCAGTCCTGAGGTAGTTCCAACATGTTCCCCACTCATGGAGTCATGGTTAGTTGATTTTAACATGGTTGTTCCATTTGTCCTCCTGCAATAAATATAAAATATTATGTTTTTATACAAGTGTCATAATCAAATAGTTAGTTGGGTCAAATCAGATCTCTGCCCAACAGTCATAATAAATAATTACAATTTACCAAATTTGAAATTCGGAATTGCCATAAATGGCAAAAATTTTCCAAATTCGAATTTACCTAAAATGAAATAATTTTTTCAACAATTTTTGATTTCAAGGATAGTTTATTTTTGGGGATGTCACAATGAACTTCATTAAATTTGCAACTTCTTTATGATTTTATTTTTATCATAAAAAGAGGTTATCTCTTCATGGTAAGTCTCATATGTTTATCTTCATCCTTGACTTTTTTCTTTGT
Source organism: Picea engelmannii (assembly GCA_009831015.1). NCBI lineage: Eukaryota > Viridiplantae > Streptophyta > Pinopsida > Pinales > Pinaceae > Picea > Picea engelmannii. Next base: position 122,326 of record ML801345.1, read on the forward strand.
GTTTTTAATTTCAATCTTGTTTTAGTTTTTGCTGATGTAAGCTCTATTATTGGAGGCCTTCGGGAATTTCCAGGAAGTCTATCATCCCTGCTTGCTTGGAATTCACTCTCCTTTTTCTACCAGCTTTCGAGTTAGGAAAATAGTGATGATATTGATCAAATTTCAAATAAGCTAAATCGGAGAATATATGAACCTATACTTCATTTTCATTTAATATCTTTATTACCTCATTGTTAAGATTTTTTCCATGCAGGCTTAGTTTTGAAACAAGACATTTGTATGGAGAGGGAAATCTGATTTAACTTTATTTTTTTAATCATCATTGTTGCCTATATTTTGAATTTTTGGTTTGTATAAAAAGCCCAATTATCTTCAACTTTGCAATATTTAACCTGTTAAGATCTCAACTTTAGTCAAATAAGCATGCTTTCCTCACATTCATTCTTTTGTTGAGAGATACTTTCATAAGTTTTCTTATTAGAGTTTATTTTTAAAATTGGCTTTTAATTTATCTTTTCTTTCAGATTTTGCATTTTTCTTCTTTGTTTGCAATGATTGAAGTTTTTTGTTTTTGGTTTGTTTTGTTTGATACCCAACATTAGTTTTCATACATGGGGAAATATTTTACTCTGTCCTTTTAATAGGATTTCATTTACCTTAAGGTCATCTATATCAAGTTTTCACTTTTTCTTGTACACCAATCATTAGCCATGGGAAACATTAAGTTATGAGTCAAGTATCATAAGATTACCTTTATAAAGAAAGAATTGCCAAAATTATTTACTTTGAATCCCTCCCATCCCTTACACATATAAAATTCTCTACTTGGGTAGATAAAAAGAAACTAGTGGGGTCAAACTTAATGGGTATTGCATCCAGTCCTTAAATTAAAAACCTCATGTACCACCCCGCTCTCTTCACTCAATTGCTAAAAGAATTTTTCCAAATATATTTATCAAAAGGGTGGAATAAGAGAGTTGAAAGCACATTTGTGTGGAAAATGTATGAAAACTCATGGGGGTGTTGAACAGGCTCACTGGCAGTTGGTAAATACATGCATGGTACCAAGACAACTTTGTCGAGGTACTAAATAGGCATGCTGGCAGCGAAGCAATGTTACGAAAAGAGGTAATTTTATAAAAGATGCATACTAATATCTAATAACCTCCTAGCTAGCCAATAGTAGATATGTAATTAAAAGTTAATAAATATTCTATATATTTGGATTCACTGTTTGGAATTGGGTGTTCAAGTACTTTCATCTTTAAAATTTTATTTTTCTTTGATTCTCTCTTATGTGGGACCTTTGGGAATGGTGTCGTGTGTGAGAAATTTTTGAAAGATTTCTTTTCAATATTTAGTAAATTTAGTCCTATTATATTAACCAACGATAACTATTTCTTCCCTGTGTGTCGCCAATTGTTGTGGCAAACAACCCACCCGCCCCCCTCCCCCCAACCACATTTATGTTCTTGTATGGTTGATTGAAAATTAGGGTCCTTTTGTATTTTACTGTCGATTTTCCCTTTATTTTTGTTTGAATTTGTCTTATTTGATTGGTTTTCTTATGAAATGGATTGTTTTATTTTCACTGGACATTCAAACATCATCACAAATAGATTAATGTTGAGGATGCTCCTAATGTTAATTCCTCGTGTTTACTTTAATTTCGATGATTTTTAATATTTCAAATTTCGTGATTTTAAGAATGAAATTTAAAATATGATTATGAGGAATATTTTTATATCATTCAATTATTAACATATGATCTAGTCATGTTCTTACTCACAATTATTGCCAAGATTTTTAAGTTTAGGGATTTAAACTTTATTTTGAGTAAAATGTAACTCATATCCATTTTTGCTCTTGGATATATAAACATCTTAATTATATCATTTTAATTCAATGTTGTGATTTTAATTGGTTGATTAAAATTTATCGACAATTGAGTGATTATTAATTATTTTGGATTCAATTTACTCAAATTTGCATAATATCCTCAATTTCAAAACATAATGTACAGTTAAGTTACACATTTATGCTTTATCTAGAATGTGTGATATCAATCAAATTTGATTTTATTAATATTTGGTTAATTAAGATTTGGAGATCTTGTAGTTCATCTTTTAATAGAATTTTTTTATGAATTTAATTTATTTTTGTTATAGGTATCTATTATAGATCTGAAGTTCAACTATAGTCTCCAAAATAGTTCATTCAATTAAAATTATTCAAGGCGTAATGATTGGGAAACATCTATTGGTAAATTTGTATCAATTTTAGGAGATGATCTTTCAGCTTTCTTTCTGAGAAAATGGTGAGGAATCGCTTAGAACGGTTGAAAACCCATTTCCAAACTTGGGCTATTTACCTTCTTTGTGAGTCATTTTCTCATAAAATGAACATTTTGGGAGAAATATTATCGGATCCAAGTGGAATGTTTCATAATTTATGTGTTTTCAATTTCCAAGAGGCAAACTTCCAAATTCATTTCTGCCCCAATAGTGACAAATTTGGAAAATTGGTTAAAAAACCACTTCATAATAGAATCAATTACCTTATCCTAAAAGGATGTGCTCAGAATCCAAATCGTTTGGGAGAAATATGGTCTGGATTGACACGGATTTTTCCAGATCGTGCCAATCCTCAGGAGATGGTTTTGCAGATCAATTTCTCGGAAAACCAAGCAGGATTTGGTAAATTGGTTGAAGACATTCTTTGAAAATAGGCCCAATTATCTAACCTCCAAAGGATTCTGCAAAATAATGGATATTTTGAGAGATATGAGGCATTTTCTGTGTGGGTTTGAATTCTTTAATTGGGTGATTCTATTACGAATTATGTAGTTGATTCATGATAGCAAATTTTTGTTGTCTAAAGGAGTATTTGACCTAAGTGAGGAAGATTATAAAAGGTCTCATATTATCCTTGTTTTGGGGGGTTCCAGATATGAAACTATGAGGGGAAATTTATGAGTTTTTGCAAGGGAGAGTGATACACTTTTGTAAATTTATCCTTGATAAATTCAAAATTTCAAAGGACTGTAACAGGAATTAGAGTTAATGATAATACGTTTTCTCTTCTTTGCACTGTTGTATTCGATTTGTAGACTTATTATTATTTATTTGATGATTGTTTTAAATTTGGTTTAATTTGTGTTCACATTAGTATACTCATAAGTGTTATTAGCACTATTCTTAACTACACTTGTTGTATGCTAGTGTATGTTCTGTTTAAAGCTATCTTTTGCAAAACTGAATAGGATTTAGACGAGAATTGATAATGAATTCATGGAGGTTTTCTAGTGATCACTGATAACTATTTATTGACTAATCACAACCTTATCTTGCATTATTTTATGTTGAATTAAATGAACTATTTATTTAGTTCAATATAAATCTTATATTGGATTAATTTTACATGATTGGATTTAGGTATATGCATGAGGTTTTCTGGTAACTATTTATTAGAATGATTTCATTGCATATTTTATTAAAAAACTTGTTAATCATTGAACTTTTTTGATGATTTATAAGTACATCTAAACCTTAGATTCAATCTTAGTCCTTTCTCCTTTTTATTACTTTCCTCTTGAATTGGATGAGATATGCATCTTATCCTAATTAAGATAGGTTAGATTAGATTTCCTTGTTGTCATAGATTATATTTGCATTTATTTTTTAAGTCTCCTTATGTAGGAGAAAACCTCGGCTTGAATTTTTTTATCCCTTTTTTCAATAGAAGATAGTATTCTTCAAGCGGTTGCAAGAAGGTAATTCCTTCTCTTATGTATGCTGATAAAAGCAAACAAATTACATTAGTTGATAGAAATTCGTGTACATATAGTTTATCTTAGATTAGATTAGTAATTAGTTTTAGATAAGGGTACCTAGATTATCCAGGAGGATCCCAGTGGCCACCCACCTTTTCCAACTAGCTCAAAATAGTTTTTTGGAAACTTACTATTTTTAGCAAATTTTTGGTTCCCAAACTTTCAGGTCCATTTGAGGGCCCAAACGATGTTTTTTCATGATCGGGACCCTCAATTATAGCCAAAGGATTTTATTAATCCCCCTTAATTAATATCTGCATCAACACATTTCCAATGAGATATCGTGCACCCAAAACGGAGATCGTATGCAAAAGTTACGACCCTAGGAAGTTGATGTATTAACTTACCCCAACGGGGCCCACATGAATTTTGGCACATCATCTCCTAGGGTTAGGTTTTTAGATGTCTATGGTTTTGGAATTCATGTTTATTGTAAAAAATACTTCAGAGCCTCATTGTACTCATCTTCTTGTGAATGAGCATAGCTATCACATCTCTTCTCAGAGATAAGCTGCCACCATTCTAGCAAGCTTGTTTTCAGTCTACATTTTATAGTTTTCATCATATCTCTTATTTCATATAAGTCAAGTTTTACTGTATCTCCATTATTGTTCAGTGTCTCTCTTTGGTAATGTTATTAATATTTGGTTTAATTTTGTTTCGCTCGTAAATATGGATCAGTGGTATCAGAGCGGTTTTCTCCTTGTCATTTTTTAATGCATGTCCCTGACACGCTCAGGGTATAGAGAGTTGGGTCTCAAGATTGTTTCTCTTGAGGAAACATTCTCTTGCATTCCCAATAAATCATCCATGGCAAGATCGAATAAAGATGATGGGACACGAGATCCTTTCAAAATGTTTCTCGAGGAAGCTCTTAAGTGACAGAGGAACGATATGATGGAAAGATTTGCACAAATCCTTTGACAGATGCCGACAACCAAAGAATCCACCTTAAGATGAGGCGTCGTTCCCTTCAAGGTACATATCAATTTTGATATTCCTATATTTTAATTTCAAATAGATGCAGATGTTGTATATAAATGGTTAAACCTTCTAGAAGGGTATTTTTTTGTCCACAACTTTTTCGATAGGGAAAATATTACATTTTCACTCCCCAAGGTTGTCCCCCATGTCAAAGATTGGTGGGATACTATGTGTGATCAAAAGGAAATAGAGGGATCCACATTATTTGCAGTTGCACCCACTTGGGGTTCCTTCAAGGATGTTATTAAGGAACATTACTACCCTGTTGGAAGTTATGACGACTTGTATACAAGATGGGAAACACTGGGGTAGAAAAGAGACAAAACTATACTAGAGTTCACCAATGTATTCCATACCTTACACACCAATATGGGTATCAAATATTCTAAGTGACATTTGGTGCTCAAGTACCATGATGGTTTGCATAGATACATCTATAAAGAAGTGGAGTTTTTGGACATCTCATCCTTAGGTGTGGCCTATCAATATGTCATCAAAATAGAGAAGAAGCTTAAAAATAAGACGCAATAGTTTGGATATGGGAACCCCTCACAATAGAAGTAGGGAAAGGGAAGCCCCAACCTGCAGAAAAAAGGACAAAAAATATGGGAAACCTTAGAACAACTAGTCCAAGCAGCAAGAAAAGAAGGAAAATGAGAAGACGAAGAAAGATACATGGAAGTGGTGCGACTTCCATAAGATTCCCTGGAATAATACTGTTGATTTCCACTCAAATAAGTCAATGGTGGATGAGGTAAAATCCTTTGAATCAGATGTAGGTTCTGAATATGATTCAGAACTAGAAAAGGGAAGACAGATCATTGACATGGAACCCAGTGCCACCGTTGCTACCACAAATATCTAACTCAGCAAACATGATGAGCCAGAGGAAGGTGAGCACCTCTTTCATTCACAGATGTGGGTGAAATTCAATCCGATGCACTTCATCGTTGATAGAGGTAGCCAGAAGAACCTCATCTCAGAAAAGGTCATCAAGCAGCTAGCCCTACTGACAATGTCACACCCACGGCCCTACACCATTGGATGGCTCTGTCAAGGAAGTGATCTTCGCGTCAGCCAACAATGTCGTCTATTGTATAGCATCAAGCCATTAAAATATGAGGTATTGTTTGATGTTTCTCCCCTTGAAGTTTATGATGTTCTTATGGGCCAACCTTATTTATGGAAACTTCAAGATGTATATGAGTATAGGCCTCACAATGTTATTATAACTTTGAACAGTAAATTGTACAGGATACCCAAGGTAGTCCCACCTAGTGTTCTTTCCTTGATCTTTTCTAAGCAATGCATGAAGGTCATTTCTCAGACCGGGAAGTTTGATTTCTTCATGATTCACTCTTAGAGTGAGCGAAAGGTGGAAACCACATCCATGACCTTTGTGTCCGACCTCTCCACATAGCATAAGAAAGTGGATAAGGTCGTGGAATATTACAAATACATCTTCTCATCAGCTACTAGGGTACCTCTACACTGTCAGGTCAAGCATCCCATTGATCTGACCCCCGATGCACCACTATCCAATGGGCCAGTATATCATCTCTCTTTGCTAGAAAATGAGGAGAAAAAGCTTCATATCCAAGAAATGCTCCACAAGGGCACATTCGACCCAGCTCATCACCTTGTAGAATCTCAATCACTGGTGAAGAAGAAAGATGGGACCTAGAAACTCTGCATTGATTAGTGGGACCTAAATAAAATCACAGTCAGAAACCTGTACCCAATTCCCCGAATCGACGATCTCCTTCATCATCTCAAGGGGGACAAATACTTCAGTAAGATTGATCTTAAGTCTGGCTACCATAAGGTCCCAATAGAGTAGATAGTTGTATGAAAAATGACCTTCAAGTCAAAAGAAGCTCTTTTTGAATGGTTGGTCATGCTCTTTGGTTTGAAAAATGCCCCAACAACTTTCATGAGGATGATGGATGATATCTTGCGTACTTTGACTAATTATTTTTTGGTGGTGTACCTAGATGGCATCCTCATCTATAGAAAGACTTAAGCAGAACACTTGCAACATATTCAACAGGTTATGCACACTCTGCTATAGCACAAGCTATATGCCAACTTGTAAAAATACTACATTTTTTATGTGCATGGTGTGCATGTTGATCCAGCCAAGATACAAGTCATTTTTTACTATCCAGCCCCAACCATGCCCACTGAGCTTCAGAGATTCTTAGGCCTTGCCAATTTCTATTGCATGTTCATGTTGGGATTCTCCCATATTGCATGGGCCCTCATCCAAATAACCAGGGGTGGTGGTAAGGAAAATGTTTTGTGGGGCATGTCCCAACAGAAAGAGTTTGATGATCTGAAGTATCATTTGTGTTCATCCCCAGTGCTTTCATTACCTGACCTGCAACAACCCTTTCAGATCGAGACAGGTGCTTCAGACTATGCTATGGGCATAGTTATCACTCAACACGACCACCCTGTGGCCTATCATAGTGAGACATTATCATATGACATTCGTAATTACCATACTTACGACAAAGAAATTTACTCCATTGTGTAAGCCTACTGCTAGTGGAGGCATTACATTCTCGGGAAGGAGACAGTCATCCACATTGATCATAATTCATTGCAGTTCATGCAGACACAAGGTAAATTGTAGAATGACCTCCATCAGAAGTGGTCCACATATTTGCATCAGTTCCACCTCAAAATCAAGTATAAACCAAGAAGTACCAACCGATTCATTGATTTTCTCAGCTGAACTCCAATCACAACACTCACCACACTGCTATATTCTTGTGGCCATGAGACTAACGGATGGACCCACCTCTATGAGATAGATTCTAACTTCACCAACACTTACCATATGTTGGGCAAAAAACTGTCATTAATTTTCATCTTCAGGACGGGTTGTTGTGCCATATGGGCCATCTATATGTTCCATAAAGCACGCGAGTGAAGCTGATTTGGGAATCCCACTACAGTCGGGTGGCAGGACACTTTGGCGTGAAAAATGTAGTGGTAGTGATGTAGTGACATTTCTACTGGTTGAAACTTCGACATGATGTCAACAATTATATCAATCTTGCATTGCTTGCACTATTTCCAAACCGAACACTAAGAAACAAGGCATGTACACTCCTCAACCTACTCCCGACAGGCCCTGTGAATGCATCTCAATGGAATACATGTCGGGCCTTCCATCCACCAAGCAGGGAAATGACTGTGTTTTTGTGGTTGTTGATCACTTTTCCAAGATGAAAATTTTGGTCGCCTGCAAGAAAAGAATCATAGCAGAGGACACTACCAATATCTTCTTTGAACAAGTGTGGGTACACTTTGGGATCCAAAAAAACATTATCTCAGATTGGTACAGTCGGTTTCTCATCACATTCTGGTTGATCCTTTGGTCATTGTTGGACACCAAGCTCACCAAGTCCACTGCCATCCACCCCCAGACGAATGGCCAAACTAAGGTCGTCAACTGGATGATCGTGCACATACTGCGCATGTACAATTCTAAGCACCCACACACATGGAATGAGAGTCTTCCCTATGTTCATCACATCTATAATAGATCCATACTGTAACATCCCGCTCTGGCGCACACGCCAAACTTATTCTTTGAGGACACTTGCTCGCAAGTGATCTGGATTTATATGATAAAACTTTTCTTTCATTATGATGCATTGAGTTATATGACAGGATGTTTTTACTACCTTGGTGTAGACAGGTGATGCTGACTCAGTTTCTTTGAGTGTGTAGGGTGTCAGACCTGGAGGATGCAGAGGCATCTGTGGAACTCCCTTGGACTCCGGATTGAGTCAGGGAGTGGGGTATTTGAGTTGTTTCATTTATGATGATGTTGTTTCATTTTGATGATGTACTATTGATTATATGATATGTTGCTGACATGATCTGACATGATGGTTGATGATGCAGGCTGACGATAGCTTGCCGACCGTGCTCACATATGGATTAAAGGGGCCACACACGAGATCCAGAGAGATTGAGGGAGAGGTGTGGACAGCAGCCCTGCCACAGCCTACTAGCACTCACGTCGTGGCTCGAACTATAGGTTAACGATTACCTAGTTCGAGGGGGTCCACGATGCCGTGAGGGCAGACTGCGACAGTCGCTCACGATGATTCTAAGGGGCGCGCAATAAGGCGGGGGCCTTATTCCTTAGAGCCCTTAGTCTCCC
>ML801345.1:131424-156153 GCA_009831015.1 Picea engelmannii
ATTTCTCGGAGTTTGTAATAAGGATTGTTGTTCATTCAAGTATTTTAGATTTGGTTTTGTTGTCAGAGACCTCTTATCACGTGCCTTCCGTAAGGAGCGTATTGTACCTCACTTTTCCGATTGTTCTAGTTTATAATCAGTTAGTTGCTTAGTGTGTTGCGTCGGGTGGGATGTAGATACCTCCATGTTCCTCATAACAGTCGCCAGCCCTGAGACCTTAAATGGTTAAAGACGATGGGAAACCGGGCTTGAGCGTTGATTATGTGTCTTGGAGGTCCTAACCTTGCAGGGTAGGACGGGCGGGAGGTCAGTCGTATTTAGTGGTCAGTTTTACTTTTCGCTGAATGTCTGTAGTGCGCACCCTTGCCTATGGTTGTGTTGTGATGGTTCTCATTGAGGCGTTCAGCGTTCTTTTGATGAACCTCGTGTTGAGTCTTGTTGTTAGTCAAGTGTCATCGTACAGTTCTTTGTGTTGCTACTTCCACATGCGCACACACCTTCAACACAAAATAAATAAATAAATAAATAAATAAATAAAATTAGCCCCTGTTACTAGAATGATCGTCGTAACGAGGCGGTTCGTTACACATACATAGCTCAAACGACCACAACCCCTTTCAGGTGGGATTGGGATTTCAACCATTGGGTCCCATGGACGTTGCACTACCCTTTGCGTCCACCTAGGAAAACTCGTCACATTCTCCAAATGGAGCTGACAAAGAAACCTAGTTCATGGAGTGGATCTAGCACATCTGCCAACATGTTCAATATATTTTATAGAAGTCCAATGCCAAGTACAAGTAGCGCCATGATCAACACTGGTGCCACACTAGTTTCAGGTGAGAGACAAAGTTGGGTTGCACTTGCAAAAATAACACCTTATAGGGCCTCATCAGAAGCTGCATCCACTCCATTGTGGATCTTACACCATCACCAAGGCTATGGGTGACAATTATTTCGAGCTCAACCTTCCCCTCTTCCTTGGCTTGCACCCAGTGTTCAATGTGGACCTCCTTCGACCTTATTTTCCACCATTTTTTGACACCTCAGAGATAGAAGAATAGTTGACACACATAGAAATCAACCCTAACTGCATGTAATATGAATCCATAGATCATATCATGGACAGATATGTCAAGGGCACTTGCCAGCAATGAATCCATCTTTATCGGGTTGTCAAAGAAGGGAAACTCCTGCACCAGGGCAAGTGGCTCACCCAGAGACAAATTCAACGAATTTTTCCTCATCTGATGGGGGAACTCAATAAAATGGAGACTATTTCTTCCTAACGGGGGAGGATTGATCCAGGAGGATATCAGTGGCCACCCACCTTTTCCAACTAGCTCAAAATGGTTTTTTGGCAACTTACAATTTTTAGCAATTTTTTGGTTCCCAAACGTTCGAGGCCATTTTGAGGTCCAAAGCATTTTTTTCTCATTGATCCCCCTAAATTAATCTCCTCATCAATACCTTTCCAACGAGCTACTGTGCACCCTAAAAAAAGACAGTATGCAAAAGTTATGACCCCGGGAAGTTGATGTACTAACTTACCCCAACATGGCCCACATGACTTTTGGAGCTTGATCTCCTAGGGTTAGGTTTTTGGATGTTTATGGTTTTGGAATTCATGTTTATTGTAAAAATGCCTTCAAAGCCTCAATGTACTCTTCTTCTTGTGAATGAGCGTATTCATCACATCTCTTCTCAGAGATCAGTTTCCACCATTATAGTAAGCTTGTTTCCGGTCTACATTTTACAGTTTTCAGCATGTTTCTTATTTAATAGAAGTCAATTTTTATTGTATCTTTGTTATTTTTCACTGTGTCTCTGTGATAATATTATAAATATGTGGTTTCATTTCGTTCCACTCATAAATCCGGATTACTAGACCCATAGACCCAATCAGAATCACCATCCCAAACGGAAAATGGCCTAATTCGGATCTGACCATGTGATCTCCCAAATGTTGATTACGGTCATTTATGTCCATCAATAGGGAGTTAAAAGGATAAATTTGATATAAAATTTTTATAAAGAGTCTAGTGGGGCCCCACCTACTTTTAGTTGAAATATTTAAAACACATTTGTGACCTTTATCATAAAACAGTTTTATTATATATCAAAATTAAAACTTTAGTTAAATTAAAAGGTAGTTGAACTACCCAACTACTTTGTGCCAAGATAAAATGGGAGAGAAATAATGAATGGAGAGAGGAGGAAAATTTTGGTGTGAAGGTATGCCTAAGTTTTGAAAGTGATTTTATCATTCTTATTCATTTACATTATGAGTTCCTATAGAACTAAATTGTCTTGTTGACAGTGAGGATATCTTGAAAAGTGGCAAAGAAATATTGAGGGGCATTGACATGTGGTGTTCTTTGAGTTTGTTTATTTCATTTGTAATTTGCTTGCACTTTTTAGAAGTTCAGGCTTGATTCAATGCTAATTAGTGTTAATTTTCCAGAGTTTGATGATGATATTTATGTCTCTTGAAGTGATTCAGATGTGATCTTGTTATTCTGCCTGTTGATTAAGGTTGGTTTTCATTGATGTCAACCCTTGAAGAAAGTTGGAGAACCCAGGTTTGGGTAATGGACCCAAGTTTGTTTGGTGGATAATGGTATGAGTTTTGATATATTTTCAAGTAATACCATTCTATATGGATAGTACATGTCATGCCATTTCCAATGGTATGTGGAACATCACATAACTCCTCACAGTTAGAGAGTTATGGCCATGTGAAGTTGGAGAACCCTCATGAGTCATCTAGAAGCCCCAAAAGGTCAAATTAGTCAAAGTGGTTTAAGAGATTTTTAGAAGGTAAATAATAAAGTGAATAGAAAATAAATTATTTAAATAATAAAGTTAATGGATAAATTACTAAGTTGGCAAGCGGTTAGAAGTGGGTTAGCCCTAAAATAAGGAAAGTGGTTTAAGATGGTTAGAAGGTAACCCCTTAAGGTAAAGTGAAGTGATGAGTGTACTATAAATCAAAGTGGATACAAAATAAATTATTTAAAAAATAAATTTAATGGATAAATTACCAATTGGACAAGTGGTTATAAGTTGGTTAACCCTAAAATAAGGAAAGTGGGTTAAGATGGTTAAAAGGTAACCCCTTGAGGAAGCTACATGAAAGGATAAATAAGAGGCAAGGATCTCTCATTTTAATTACACTTGAGAATATTGAATATATATAGGTGACTAAGGTAACCAAATGATATATAAGCTGAATTTCATAGAGAAGTTGAAGTAAAGAAGGCTGAAATTCAAGGGAGGATAAATTCTTTTGATAATGTTTTCTAAGGTATGTTATTTACAGGTCATCTCACCATTTTCGCAATAAATTTTTTTCTAGAATGATTCAGACCGTGAAATTGATATTCCATTGAGAAAACATATCCAAGTAGCTTTGGTACGAATTTTTGCTTGTGGGTCATTGTATTTTTGGAGTTACACTCCGTTGAAAATAGGGTTTGTGGCTAGTCATGAAACTAGTCTAAAACAGGTGTTTCGAGTAAAAATGTCATAACTTATTCCTAATAGATCAAAATTAAGTAAGACAAAATGTGTTGGTTATAGTACAGTCTATAGTATTCTGTGTAAAATTTTCAGATCCATACAACAAATATTATGTGTGGGGCACGCTCTACAATTGCTCTCTCTAAAATAAGCCAGAATTCAAAAAGGTATGCCATTTTTGCTATAACTCCTTTTCTAAGAGGTTCCAAGTAGTGACACCTAGAGGAATTTCATAAAACACATTGAAGAATATTGTGTACTATTTTCAAATCTTTATTCATTACAGGTACATAGTTATGATTATTTCAAGTTAGGGTTGTTGACTAATCCAAAACTAGTCATGTGAGACTAAAGAAAAGTTTGATAAAAATGATAGTCTCTTGTTGTTAAAGTTAAATAAGGTTTGCAAGTATGTAATCATATACACCAAGTCTATTACAAAGTTACAAATCAGATTTGGATGATGAAATTTATGAGGGATTTTGGTTGAGGTACATGTTGGGTACATGGTTGAGACAAGTAGTTCATGAGTTGGCACTTACATGAGGTGTATAGTTGATGATGTTGGTAAATATTTATGAGTCATAGTTGATGAGTAGTTGATACATGATTGGTACATACTTGGTACATGGTTGGATGCACTTTTTTATGGTACATGTTGATTACAGGTTGTTTGGTACAGGTTGGTGCATGGTTGATGCATTGTTTATGGTACAGGTTGATTACAAGTTGAGGTACAGGTTGATGCATGGTTGATGCATGGTTCAGGTTATTGGTACAGGTTGTTTGGTGCAGTTTCATTGGTACAGGTTTACAACATTATATCTCAAAGTGATAGTGTGACAGTGGTTTGATCATTCTACTTATACATTAGGGCAGTTGGATGGGGCAAGGATAGGTAGTTGTAGCCACCTTTCGGTTGTAGTCAGAGAAAATAGGGGGTTGTAGCCTCCTTCTGGTTGTAGCCAGATAATTGGGGAGTCGGAGCTTCCCTCGGGTTGTAGCCTGAGAAACTAGGGGGTTGGAGCCTCCTTCTAGTTGCAGCTGGAAAACAAAGGAAGTTGGTGCTTCCAATGAATGTAATTCTTCAAGACATATAAGAAAAAGCATTATGTGGTTTTCGCCTGCTTTGGGTTTCCAGGTAAAACACTGGTTTATTGTGTATGTGTATTATTGTTCATTTGTTCATTGCTTATTTACTCTGCAGTTATTGGATGATAATGCTACATTGATATAACACTTGGATTATATGGTCAAAAAGGATTAAATTTATCTATTACTAAGTCACCACCCCCCCTATTTTAGTAATCCAACACTACCTCTTTCTTTTGTAATTAGTTTCCTTTGTATGACTCGTATTACATCTTTGGCTTCTAAGGAAATATTTGGTTTTGATCCGAGAAAGGATCTGTAAAGATAGATTGTTTTTAATTTAGTTTGGTTTTTAATAAAGTTATTTGCTTATTACTTTCTCATACTTTGGCTTATTGGAATTCTTTGATTTTAGACTTATTTTTGTTATTCAATTTACATTATTTTCAGCATGTTTTGAAGTTCCTTTTATTGAGTTTTAATGTTATATTATTTAATTATTTATTCATTGGTTGATATAAATATTTCATATTTTTAAAATAAATTCCAAATATCAAAGATTCAATTCTAAAGATTGTTTTGTAAGAGTAAAGGGTTATAAACTGAGGGAAACATCCTCGTCTATCTCTCTTAGCTTAAAGATATTCGAGATGTTTTTTTTGAAAATTATCAAATATATTCTCACATCAACGAGGGGTATCCACTCTGCAACAAAGGAATACGTGATACTCATACAACAAAGATGAAAGCTCAAATCCTCAATTTTGCAGGTACAACAAGTGCTACAAATATATACCATCAATGAGGGTGCACTCTCACGACCTTGTACCTTCATTTCCCGTTAGTTATTGTTGCAACTAAGAATTTTGATCACACTAGAAAGACCTAACTTGGGTACCATAGCACTAATTCCCTTGCCTAAACCCTCGGACAAGGAAAATTCATAAGGATTTGGCCTAGGAATGAAAGAAACTAAATAATAAGTGATTCTTATAACTAACACAAAGTTCATTAACCTATCATAGGAGGAATTCCATTTGGACACAAGTTATGGAGTGAGAATTAAGGAGATTCTAATTAAGATGACAACACCATCATGGCCAAAATTAAAAGCTATCCTACTCTACACACAAGATAGATAATGTTAAACAAGAAAGAGATGTTAGTGGAAAAGGAAAAGGAAATGTTGAAGGCCTTAGGATAATATTTCATGTGGGCAACCATCCTGGGTGAGAAGGAGCAAGAGAAAATAATTGACAAGCACTGATGTTTTCATCCAAAATTTGGAATGGTGGAGAAGTTATTGTGACCTCACCCAAAATTCATAGCCAAAGGATATCCTATATCAATAGCTATTGTTAATCCTCCTACAAATACCACCCCACTATCATAGGCCCGTCAAGCACAATATAACCCATTAGCCACAATGTGTATGACTAGTTTTGGGTTTTAATTCAAGGGTCAGACTGGACAAAAAGGGTTCTATAGTGTGAGTCTTTAGTGAAATAAAATGATAGACAAAACTCATTCAATAGACCCCCAGGTATCCCTTACGACATAATGATTTCTAGAAGGATATTGTGTCTAGACCTAACATGTTATTGACCTATGGAAGATGGATCTACCCTCACTCACTAAGGTCATTACATAATCCACTACACAATTATGACTAGGGCTAAGGAAAATGTTGATTACATAAGGGAATTTCATATTTTGAACTTACAACACAAGGAATACATAGATTACAACACAAGGAATACATAGAATAGTGGGAAAACGAAAGAGAAGTGTTGTGGATGCAAGTTGAGCATGTTATATTAAAGGAAAATCAATGGAGAAAGAAACTAGAGGAAGTCAATGCAATGTTGGATAGGGAAGAAAAGGATATATTTGTTGCACTATAGTGATTAAATAAATAAGTTGTGGATGCCCAAAAGTGTGGAGAAGAAGTTCACGACATCACGTCAAAGGTAGGAAAATACATCTCAACATGCTTTTAGGAGGTGCTCCAACACCTACTTGGGGCACTAGATATCACTCAAAAACAATCCACTACCATAACTAAGGTAACACTAACTCTGCAACAAATTATAGAAAACAAGAAAGGGTTTTTGGAGTCCACCGCAAATGTAGAGGCAAGAAGAGAAAAAAAAAAAAAGTATAACATGCAAGGTTAGAAGTCAAACCGAGGCAGGAGTTGGAAAGAAAAGAAAATCTTTGATCATTTATCCTATGATAATTTAAGCTTGAGCACAAATAGAGAATTTAAAGTGGCTACAAATGAAATGAAAGAGTTTATGGATGAAATTCTAGAAGCAAGAAGACATCTTGGTAACACTAGAGTAGAAAATCATGATAGGAGATTAAGCAATTGCAATAACAATGTGAAAGAGTTTATGGATGAAATTCTAGAAGCAAGAAGACATCTTGGTAACACTAGAGTAGAAAATCATGATAGGAGATTAAGAAACTGCAATAACAATGTGAGAAGGTGTATGCTATGGCCATCATATCGGGCACTCTAGATTAAAAAATAAAATAGATTTAGCACATAGCAGTAAGGAAGGATGCTTTAGAAGTTTAAAAGAAGAGGCTAAGAAATCTGGTAAGATAAATCATGAGGAAACCATAGTCCCGGTTTAAAACAACCAAGAAGATGAAGAAAAAATAAGATGTTGAGTCAGATATGTTCACATAGGTAGTACCCACTATGGAAGAAATGGAAAACTTATCGTGAGAATAATATGCTTATAAAATATAAGAAGCAAATAAGAGTTAGGATCCAATTTTGGGGAGTTCAATAGATTCATAAATGCAATCATAAGAGAAGTTCCAAACCTAAATCCCTTTTTTTAAGAGAGAGATGGGTAATCCAAATCGAAGATGATTTGGAAGGTATGGTTAAGGACTTGTTGTGGCTCAATTTTGACTAGTACTAGTATAGAACAAAGTTTAGTAGAAAGTGACACCACAAAATATATGAGACTATAAGAAGCTCGAGTATGTATTTATGTCGAAGAATGAGTATGTGAAAGTTAAAGAGACATCTTATTCATCCTATATGCCCAATACATCTAACCCTCTTTTCTTGTATTTAAAGGTGTAGACTCCTTTTGTATGAGTGGGTTACAATGAAAATTTCTCTAGTATATTTAATAATCTTTTGTAACCACTATAGTCTCCTATTTATATGAGAATTGTAGTTATTATTGTAATAGTTATTAGTAGTTGGTAATTATAATGAGAATATTTTTTAGTTAGGTGATATGTCATGAGTTCTACGCATGAGCTATATTGTAGTGTTAATTATGATAATATAATGGAGACTTGTTATATTTATGTGTTTTCTTTCATGATGTATCTTTTTTTTAAATGGATATTTTTTTATTAAAATATGGTTGCAAATGAATCATCCAATTGAATATACAAAATTTATAGAGTTCAAAAACCAATAGAACTAAATTTTTTCACGAAAAAACAACATTACTATCTATTATATTCCCTACTCTTAAGATTATAAAATTATATATATACTACTAATCATTCAATAGGTATAGAGCCAAACATACTAGCCTAACAAAAAGACTATTTTCCAAAACATAAGAAAGTCTAGATATTTAGGATGTTTGCTTGCAAGGGGTCTTCATTTTTCTACGTTCAACCTTGGAAGATTGAATGACCGAGGATTTCATCTTTTATTGTGCTAAGTTTTGTTGCATTTTTTCTTTGTCCTTTTCCATCATGTTGTCAAGGCCAATATAGCCCACAAAAAAAAACAAACAAAAAAACGGTAGGCCATTGATTGATTTAGCTCAAATGATGCTCTTTTCTCCAATTTCAATTGTGCAATTATTTCCTATAGCATGCCCATTCTTTCACCCCGTTCTTCATACCTCTATGCAATTGTTTTCTATGTTGATTTCAATTTGCCTTTGTTGGACTTTGAATGATTCCACCTATGTTTTGATAGTTTTCATTTTCCTATGCATTTCTTGTACCTCCATTTTTTTCCTCCTTTCCCACTCTTTCCTCCAACCTTCCCACTTTCATGCATACAATGAAAACAATCATAAGCTTCCTCAATGTGCCTTTCACACCTTCAAATTCCTTTGTGCATTTCAAATTTCTAATCGATGGAAAATCAAGTTGAGTGTCCATGTGGGTTTTCCATGGTCCTAATCCCCAAAACTTCTTTTTGGTTGGTGTATTGAACCAATCCTTATTTCTCCTTGATGATTTGTCCTCCAACACTTTACCACACATAACCAATATTCTAGAAGCCACAAAAATTCCAACACCCAAAGTCCTCACTCAAGCAACTAATGGAAGAACCAAACAACCTCCAAGGAACTTCCAATATCCTACTCCACACAAAAGGGAGGGAAAAAATAAGGAAACCAATATAATTTTCTAGTAGGCTTGATGAGTCATACCATACACGCACATACAATCGTCCCTTGTATGGATTCAAATGACATCTGCAAACATTTGTGCAATGGAACAGTGGAGGAAGGGGTCTTTAATAATTGAGTACTATTATCCATTGGTTCTTACCACTTGTTCATTGATTTCATGGCTCTTAACCTTAGTTCTTTGTATAACATGCGTTTAATGGGAGTTGACATAATATAGGGTCCCCCTAATTTATTCTCAATTATCATAGTTATAGATGAAGATTGACTGCTTCATTGGCTTTTTGTCTAGGAGGGTGTTGTTATGTCCCAAGGCCTAGAAGAAATCAATGAAATCAAAGATTTCCACAAACCTTTGAGCTCTAGTAATTAGCCTTCTTAGGTGAGGGTCTTGAGGTAATGAGAGGTGGCGCTTGCGTCGGATAATTATAATAGAATCCCTAGTCATAAATTCCTCTCTTACTTCCTTCTGTTTCATAATATTGAGATCTTGAATTAAGGCTATAGCCTTTGCTTGGTTGTTCATGGCCTCACCTATCCCCCAAGTGTAATACAATTCTTGGTGTCCTTCGAGATCAAGGATGATTCCCCCTGCACATGTCGCACATGACCGCCATGATGTAGCTTGATGATCTATATGTGGTTATAAATGATGTGCATGTTTTTATTTTAGTTGGATTAAGTGAATGTGATTAAAGGATTGATGGAATTCACCCCAACTAAATATTTAATACTCTACACCTTAATCATATGGAAACTATCATAAACACATTGGGTGAGACCTCCTTCCTCGTAGAAGGTTGAATATGTCGGTGTAGTAGACTACATCGGGCCTGTGTTGGACACCTTTTGCGGACCCTGAGTCTATCATAAAACCAACAAATGGAATAAATATTTGTTCCAGTTAAGTAACATTTTCAGTAAGGAATTATTCGCAATATTAATATGATTTTCCAAGAAATAAGTTGAATGATTTTCCTGACTTACAATTGACATCAACATAAGTATGTATCTCTCTTTATTCACTTTAACATAAATAAAGAACCCTTAAAACTTTTTCTATACTCTACAAAATTTGTACTCAATTATAGATCTTGGTAACTACTTAGGAATCATTCAAGAATTAGTTACAATTGACATCAACATAAGTATGTATCTCTCTTTATTCACTTTAACATAAATAAAGAACCCTTAAAACTTTTTCTATACTCTACAAAATTTGTACTCAATTATAGATCTTGGTAACTACTTAGGAATCATTCAAGAATTAGTTCTTTTGTACTCAATTATAGATCTTGGTAACTACTTAGGAATCATTCAAGAATTAGTTCATATCTTTTTTATGTAAATATGTTTATAATTTAATGGGTTTTTGGTTTAAGATCATCTTTGTAACTTTATTTTATGAAGTATTTTACTTTTAGTTCCTTACCAACTATGGTATATAGCATGATTAGTGTGATTGTGAGTAGCACAAATGTAAAAGATATGGGTAAAACTGGGATAATTTTTTGTTTATGGTTATAAGTCCTAAAACGATGAATATCAACCATTCACTTTTTAGTATTTTTTTTATTTAAAATGTTGGAATTAGTTTGAAGTGGAGAACACTAATACTTATAACTATAATTCGGAACTATTCACATTGTATTTTAACATCGAAAATGTGTTCATCTTTATATATATCATTGAATGGATCATTAATCTTTTGAAAAGTTTGTTAGTATGTTTTATTTAATATATTACATAAATAATTTTAACTAATAATAAATAATTATTAACTTTATTCTTCTTAATATTAAAATCTCATGATATAGAAATATATAGAATGTCCTGAAGTACAGAGATACATGGATACTTATTTTCATTTATAAATAAAATATAATTAATTACTTGAATTATACATTATGCATGAAGTACAGAGGTACATGGATAGTTATTTTCATTCATAAATAAAATATAATTAATTGCTTGAATTATATCATTATGCAAGTTACATTTCATTTGACATTAAAATACTTCCACCATCCTTGTCATATTTGAAAATTTCTCACCTATCTCAAATGCTCGTTCACTAAGAATTCTTTATGAACGAGATACTAAATTGTTTTTCTTTTTGCATGTGGGTTTCAAGAAATTCCACATCCTTAACTAATATTTTGGAATATATTAAATAGTTTTCAGGAACACGAGATATGTCAAATTTTAATTATTTTAATTGTCGGAAATATATTAAAGAGTTTGCAGGAACATAAGATATTTTAAATTTTAATTATTTTAATTATCATAGTTTAAAAGTGTTATGTTTTGGTTTATTGGTTTAATTTTGGTCGAGAAATTGTTGGATGAGTAGATTTGAGTAGTTAAGTTTATATAATTTCGGTGCTTTAGGGATTTTTCAAGACATTGAACTATTTATGTATTCAGAAATACAATTTAAACAACAGAAATTTGTGATTTTATCCATATTTATATAAAAATACCAAAACATAGAAAGTTTACACTTTAGTCTCATGAATTAAATCAAATGAATAAGTATTGATTATATATCATTGTATAGATTGTTGAACCTAACTAAGTATCCCTATCAGATTAGGTCACACTGAAAACCTACTAAAAATAAAAATAAAGTCAGAAATTAATAAATAAAGTGAGAAATTAAGAAAAACATTATTGAATAGTGAAATCTATAATTTTATATCAAAATCTCATAAACACTTAACATTTATCTTTCGTGTATATAAAATGTGTTTTTATATATGTAATGTACTGTTTCTATATTATATATTCTATATATTTGACATTAAATTAACATATACAAACACATACATTTTTTTTATTTACTTGGATTGGTTTAGAAATCAAATTCAAAATAATATTAGTTTGTAACATGGATTAATTCCATACACAAATTTATATTGTTTTTCTTGTATTAAAAGTCAATTTCAGAACATCTTTTCCTTTCTAAGTTTATAGAAATTTTTGGAGTTCAATAAATATTTGGATATACATTTATTTTCTGGTTTGACATGGGATATGCAAATTTGAAGTTGTCTTTTTTTCTCTGATTTTCTCAGAGAAAATTATGTATAAACAAAAATAACATTTTGTTGGCTATATTTTTAAGAAGGTTTATCGAATGATAGTTCATAATAATGATGTTAAGGTGTTCATTTATAAATGGTTTGAGTGAGAATGTTTGATTTTCATGAGTGAAATCTTAGTTAAGCATTATAGATAAATATTAGGGTGTAGATCCAGAGGTATTAGTTATAGAATGATGCTTATTTTTTTTATGAATGATATGGATATCTTTTATTGTATTTTGTATGTCTTTTTTCATGGAAGGTTTTCTATATGAAATATAGTTGTAGGTTCATCTTTCTTTCCAATACTATTATTCTTGAGTTTATGTTTAAATATTTACTACCAAGACTAATAATCACTAATGTAGAAGTAATGTGAACAATGAGAACTACACAAGTAGTAAGGTACTTAAAATCGATGAACTCATATTGCTTCAAAACTATCACATGAGGATGCAAGTGGCCAAGTGAATCCATGTCTAAAATAGTAGGGTAATATGACACACTATAACGAGCAAGAAGTCCCCCCTACACTATAACGAGGGTAATATGACACACTATAACGAGTGAATCCATGTCTAAAATAGTAGGGTAATAGATCACATGCACTAAATGGGAAATAATTGAAGAAGTCAAAGATTATGAGAGAAACTCTAAATGGAAAAAAATAGGTGGGTCCATTGAAGGAGACAAAACCTAAGATGATGATGATGTGGAAATGGAATTTGGAGTAGTCTCCAAGATGATAGGCTCACCCTATAGTGAAGTTGAAAAAGTTTGTTGCATCTCAAATGTTCGCGCAACTGGAAGCACAGGTGTCAAGTGTGTTCTTGAAAAATAGAGGCACGAGAATGAACTCTAATGGGATTTTTTTTGGCTCATGAGACTCTTTAAACATGTTGGCATCTACAAGAGTAGAATCAATCGAGAAGGAAGACGTTGGAGCATGGTGATGATCATGAACAAAGTCAAGAAGTGTGGACATTGCAGAAAGTGTTATAGGGATACAGAGAAACACTTGCTAGAGAATTGATCATTTGTTTTTTTGTCATGGCCATCACAATGCTCTTCAGGTGGATCTGAAACTTTGTTTTGTTGCACACATCTACGCATGAAATGTTGATTCTATTTTGTCACTATCTCAATCATGGACATCATGTGTTCCATTATTTTGGTCCCAAATTGTTCATTGGTGCATATTAGTCGTCATTTTTTATATTCTTGAAGTGGAGTAACATTGATAGCCCAAGATTTTTCAAAGTATTTAAAAGAATGTCACATATACATGAAGCAAAGAACTTAAATATAGAGTTATAAAATTGAATAAGAGAAGCTTACAATTAGTGGATCTTCCTTTTCTGTGAGGGTTTTGAAGTTACAAGTTAAAATGCTAGTGACTTATGCATCTATTTTTATAATTGTTATTATGACCCCAATCTAGGGATGGAATCCAAACTATGTTTCTAATGCAAATGATAGCAACTTCAATCAATTTCCTAGATAAAAAAAAATAGGGTAAATTCATGGAGGTGGGTAACACTTTCGTGACAATCGGATCTCCAAAATTACAAAAGACGTTTTTTCGGCCGAATTAATATTTTTTTCGGCCGAAAGATATTTTTGAACGGTACAGTGATGATGCCCTCGATTTTCATGTAGAAGTTTAGGCGGACAGATTTTTTTCATCCGGTCAACTCTTTTCGGCCAAAAGATATTATGGCCAAAAAGATATTTCGGCCGAAAGAATATTTCGTCCGAAATATATTTTTCGGCCAAAATATTTGTTCGGTCGAAACATTTTTTCGATCGAAATATTCTTTCGACCGAAAAAAATGTTTATATATTTACCGCACATCATGACTGCTACTCTTTTATGAGCTCTTGGTGAGTGGGTTCTTAGCGAGTGTTAGTGAGCGATAGTGAGTGATAGTGAGTGGGTTCTGAGATCTTGGTGTGGTCATGTTGGTGGGTGATCCTGCGAGCGGACGGGCGGTCGAAGTTGCAGGTAAGCCTAAACTTATGTTTTGAATTTAAATTTAAATTTTATAATTTTTAATTTTAATTGAATTAAAATTCCTATTGTCACTGTGACTTGGCCACAGGGTTGGCCCCCCGTGGCCAAGTCACAATCTACAGGTTGTGACTTTTCTGTGCGGAGCTCGTCCCGTGGCCAAGCCATGGGCATGCCCACTGCTTGGCCATGGGGCTTGCCCCCTACGACCAAGTCACAGTGACAATACGAAATCGTGTGCATTTAGTGATCGCCCCAGTTGTAGTGTATTTACATTGTTGGTGGATATGTTGTTCGTTACCTCTGTTCCAAATTGTTGGTGGATAAGTAACAATGAAATTGGACAAATTCATAATGAAATTGGGAACCTGAAAACTCTCATACATGAAATATAATTAGAATCTAGCCAATATAAATATGGATTAAATTGTTATTAGTAATATCCTTAAACCTGAACTTTTGTAACTGCTCTTATGTAATTGTTTTAAGGACGATGTGTAACTGCTATCTTCAGGATGCATAAAATTTATTTTCTAAAAAACACGCCCAATGTTCAATTAATGTTCAATTAGTATCATTAAATATTAAAGAGTAAAAGATTTATAGAAATAGCACCTAAAAATGATGCAATCCATGCTCTAGCTGCCAGATACAGATAAGGCACCATTTGTTGCATATCGACCACAATTTTGTATTAGTTAACCAGTAACAAATTAAAGCTCAATAAAAATAATCTAATCTTTCACCTTGTTCATTGTATGCACAAAATCACCATAGTTCAGAGCTAGAGGATCAGATCTGAAAGTATTTCATTATTGATCTCTTGGGGAAATACCATATTTTTATGCTACCAACCCATGCGCCTTAGTAACAAATTAAAGCTCAATAAAAATAATCTAATCTTTCACCTTGTTCATTGTATGCACAAAATCACCATAGTTCAGAGCTAGAGGATCAGATCTGAAAGTATTTCATTATTGATCTCTTGGGGAAATACCATATTTTTATGCTACCAACCCATGCGCCTTAGTTGTAGTTGGAACTATCTTGATCTCATCTCCTCTGTCTTATAGAGGATATCCCCAGATTCAGAATTGTGAGTTCTGTCATTAGAGATTATCTTTGATTGATCACTTGTTCATTACCATATCAATGTCGACCTCTGTATGAAGTTAATGTATGTTTCCCTTAAGGTCGGTATGAAGTTAATGTATGTTTCCCTTAAGGTCGGAACCCAAAATGTAAAATTCCTCCAATTTAAAAATAGTTCACCCTTAAGATTGCTTATATAACCCACGAGTCTTTATGTCAATCTTATAATTATGGTATGGATTGATTGATCTACTTGTAGTTATTTTATTTGGACATGTAATATGACTTAAATAATATTTAGATATTACTTGTATATAATCTGCTTTAATCCTTTTAAATGGGATATGTATAGTAGAGTGAGTCGTTACATATTATTGTTGTGATATGATCTCTTATAGCCTTTCGTATGGATAGGACCGTTGGTATGAGTTCTTATTAGTATTTAATTACACAGTATATTTTTTATTTATGTTAGTTTTAGATTTGTTAATTAGTATTAATTTCATGGTATTGTGTAACATTTATATTTATGTTAATTTTAGATTTGTTAATTATTATTTAGATTTTAGATTTTCTATGTGCCCATTTGTTCTGGTCTAGTTTAGATTTAAAGACGATATTTTTTTTACTGGTTATAGTTATGGTTTATTGTGAAACCATATAATTTATTAAGTGGTTTAATTCAATTAAATTTATGCATAGAAATAGATTTTGATATATTGGTTTTATGAAAATATTATCCAACGAAAATCATCTTTCTCTTTTTAATAAATAATATTTCTTGTGAATATAATACAAATAAATATGTTATTCTATTTCTTTTTCTTTAAATATAAATATGTTCTTCTATTTTTTTTTCTTTAAATATAAATCTATTCAACTATTGCATTGCAAATTGCATTCTTATATTAATTACATTGCTCTGAATCTATAGCGATTCTTAGTCAATTAGATTTATACATATAGAAAATCATTTGATAATTTGAGTGCCCAACAAATATACATATTCATTTGATCATTTGAGTGCCTAGCAAATATACATATAATGGGTGCACTGTATTGTCTATCTTATAATTTATAATGGAATATTTGTGAAATATACATACAATGTAATATTTTTAAAACATACATATTTAAAAATAAAATAGGAAGACAATTTTAATGGGTGCACTGTATTGTCTATCTTATAATTTATAATGGAATATTTGTGAAATATACATACAATGTAATATTTTTAAAATATACATATTTAAAAATAAAATAGGAAGACAATTTAAAAATTACATGTTTATACGTTCAAATTATACACACAAACAATAAATTTATAAACAATATGGATTTACTTAAAAATGTGAATTTGATAAAGACATTAATAAATAATTTATAAACAATATGGATTTAGTGAATTTGATATAGACATTTAACAATCAAATATTAAGTTTTTAAATTTGATAGACATTTAACAATCAAATATTAAGAATAGAGTAAGCATTTAGGTGATTAGTCTGTGCCTGAGCAGTCGTCCAGGAGCCGAATCGACTGTCTTTCACTCCGGTGTTAAAGATTTAGATTCAAATGCTCTGTTTTTCTGTGCATAGATAATATCTTATTAAAATTGGTTGTGACTTGGTTGTGGGGGGAAAGCCGTTGAATATTTGTGAAATATACATACAATGGAATATTTTTAAAACATATATATTTAAATTTATTTTTAATAAATTTAAAAATAAAATAGGAAGACAATTTAAAAATTACATGTTTACACGTTCAAATTATACATGAACAATAAATTTATAAACAATATGGATTTACTTAAAAATGTAAATTTGATATAGACATTAATATATAATTTATAAACAATATGGATTTAGTGAATTTGATATAGACATTTAACAATCAAATATTAAGTTTTTAAATTTGATATAGACATTTAACAATCAAAAATTAAGAATAGAGTAAGCATTTAAGTGATTAGTATGTGCCTGAGCAATCAGCCAGGCGTCGAATCGACTGTCTTTCACTCCGGTGTTAAATATTTAGATTCAAATGCCCTGCTTTTTTGTGCATAGATAATCTCTTATTAAAATTGGTTGTGACTTGGCCACGAGGGGCCAACCGTGTGCACGCCCACAGCTTGGCCACATGGTTGGCCCCTCGCGGCCAAGTCATAGTCATTTCAAACGTTTTGTATTTCATAAAAATTTCAAACTATCCAACTTTTTATTTCAAACGTTTTTATTTTATAAAAATTTCATATCTTCAGGAATTCAATTTATAAATCCATTTTTACATATGTAATATTAGAGTATCATAAGTTTTTTTTTTTCACACAGGAAAAAACAGATACATTGTTATTCTATTAGAATCAAGTGTTATTTAAATTTTACAAAAAGGATCTATATGATTAGAATGTCTAATATCTCCTCAAAATATTGTTTTTGTTCTATACTTGAGCTAGTTCTATATAGATGATATTGACAACTTTCAATTACTATAAAATATTCTTATGTATCAAACATTAAAAATGTAATCTTTCTTTGGAGACTTAGATGCATTGTATAGCATCATTAGAAGATCATAAAACTTCTTGAGCTAACAACATTTTCTTTGAAGAATTTCTTATAATAAAAACAACCCAGTGCGCTGACCAAAGCTACTGAATTGAACTCTCTATGGGCATGCATGAATTGTATTTCTTCAAACCTCATCTTTAAACTTTTAATTTTATCTTTCCAATTGTGTAGATACATCAGATTCAATTGTGACTTTGGATTCCCCAGCTTCCATCATTTTCCTTATGGATAGCTTCTGTGAAAAAATAAGTAGTCCCCAAAGTCCCAGGATTTCAGCCTTCATGTTATTACCCTTTCCTCCTACAAAATAAGATTTATAAACATGTTGTGCACTTATTTTTATTTAGATTCTAGAACCACAGTTGTCATTCACAACTGCACCATCAAAGAAACCTATTGGTTTCTCATCAAAGAGAATTGGGTTTAGTATATAATCCACTTTTTCCTCTTCACATGTACCTTTGTGTTCTTTAATATCAAGTAGAATACTGGAGATAATTTTGGCATCCTCTCTTTTCCAATTTTCAAACAACATTTTATTCTTGTATTTCCATATTCTCCAACTAACCAGAAAGGGGATAAATTTCAAACTTGGATATTTCGTAAACCAGTGAAATAAGTTTCTTTCTAGAGTACTCTTCCTCCATGCATCTAAGAAATTTAGGGATTTTAAAATTTATTTCCATATGTTTTGTGTGACTTCACATTGTATTAGCAAGTGATATATTGTCTCATTATCTTGAAGACATAAGGTGTAAACAACAGGTCCAATTCCTCCCATTTTCTTATAGTTTTCACCAATGAAGATGCTGTGTTTTAAGCTTAACCACATGAAGAAAATAATTTTTCTTGGAATATTAACTTTCCATATTGGTTTATACCACCAATTAAAAACACCATTATGTGAAGAATTTGCAATGCACTGATAAGATAAATCTTTATAAATTGATCCTACTACCCTGTTCCATGACCACACAAGTTGATCATTTGATTGATTAAGAGAAATTATGTTGCTTTTCAAAAATGCAATGTAATTATTCCATTCACTTGACAATTCTCTAGATAATTTTAGTTGATTGGTATTTAACCAATACTGAGAATTGACGAATGAATTTGGAACAGCTGCTTGTGCAATGGAATAGATATGTTTCTTATTTAGGAGATGAATAAGAGATTCAAAAAGTTTATAAGAAGAGTTATCTCCAATCAAGGGATCCTTCCCAAGAATGACATGTTTACAGTTCCCTATTTTCCAGGCTAACCATTTCTTAATGGTATGGAATGAGATCATGAAATTTTTCCAAAAATTTTAGGCAATTGGGTACTTCAAGTTACCTTTTCTTATCCAAGATATCAAGTCAACTCCTTTTAATTATTTTACTTTAATAATTTGACTCCAAAGACTATTTCCAAAAATCCCCCTCCAACAATATTTAATAGCTAAAGACTTGGCAAAACAATAAATATTCATTATTCCCCATCCTCCTAGTTCTTTGGGAGATGCAGTGGTTTTCCACTAGGATAAATGATATCTTGTTGTTTTATTTTCTCCTCTCCATAGAAATTTTGTCATAAGTTGTTGGATTTTGTGAATGATAGAAGTGGGAACCTTTTCTAAATTGAACCAATACACATGAATACTTTGGAGAACAGCTTTCACTAACATTAGTCTACCATCGAAAGAGAGCCACCGTGAGGTCCAATTGTTTATCCTTTTATCAACTTTCTCAATCAGCCAATTTCAGTCCCTTATTATGTAACCATTAGGTTTTAAACAAAAACCTAAATATTTCATTCCTTCCTCCAGGTTAATAACCGGAATGTTGTAAGCTGAAAATAGACTTTGTTTAAGGTTGGAGTCGATGTTTTGAGCTAAAAAAACTAATTTGTGAAAATTAATATCCATACATGTTGTTGTACAAAAGAATGTTAGAATTGATTTAAAGAACCACCAATCTTTATAATCCCTGCTTCCTAGGATTAAGACATCATCTACAAAAAGTAGATGTGTCACAAAGTTGGAGGAGGCAACTTTGAGTCCATGAAAAGAAATTTTTACAATAGCTTACAAGAACCCCATTCAGGAAAGCCTAAGCAGAGTCCCCAGATTTATAATAATGCATGTACTCTTCCGCAATATGGGTACATTCCTGTAGAAAATCTGTAGCAAATAATTCATGTAGAAAATTTGGGTGCATTACATGTTAAACTATTGCCTTTCTTAGACAAAATATATTTGAAATGGGCATGGGTAGTGGAATTATGCATCACCCTATTATAATTATGTCTAACATAAAAAACATTTCTATTAATTTTGTCTTATTTTTTTATCTTTATTCATAATTTTTGTTGGTGAATGTTGGAGATATTAACTCGTACTTGTCTTGTGCTTAACTTTTCATGAATTTTCAAAGGATAGATCTTGAGGCAAGATGTTGATATGGGAGTCTCCAAACATTCCTCGCAAATTCTCTAGGCTCTCCCAAAAAGGAAGAAGATGAACCCCTTCTACGACTAAGACTCTGAGTGACCAATGACAATCTCGTCAGAGGAGATTATCAAATGAGCCTGTGAATAGATCAACTCCAGAATGTGCTCAAGCAAGTGCTATGGATGCAGCCTTCTTATATAGGTTGTGCATTAATACTCCTACACCTGAGAATGTAGGGAATACCTCAGGACAAGAGAATATTTTTGGTAATTTTCTTTGATTTTTTTTTGTTTTTGTTTTTTTGTGTGTGTATTTAAATTTATGTCAAATTAAATATTGTAATTACTTTCAAATGTGTGTGTAGACAATGAGTTTAGAGAGAGGGATGATAATGAAAGAGAGAGTGGGTGTCACGAAGATTCTAATGCTGGTGCGGAGGGTGAAGGTGGATTTAAGAGGCAATGTTATCAAGAAACATAAGATTACACACCTACGTCCACCTATCATTCGAATGTTGGTGATGAACTTCTCTAGGAATGGATTCTTGAAGCTATGACCCTTGAGCAATTCTCAGGTGTTAAAAGGAGGTTGGAAAATAATTTGGGGATCTTGAATCTCCCTCAGGAGAGTAAACAAAGCTTGTAGATTGTTTTTCATTCATTGCAAAACTTTATGGACCCATATCAAAATATGGGGCCAACCACTAATAGTTTTTTCAATTTGATGAGGCAGCGAAAGTCAGAGGTGATGGGCCCTGATAAATGGGACACAGTAAAAAATAAAGTTTCAAAATAAAACACAATTTCGATGTTCAATTTCAAAGATGGGCCAAAGTGGAAGATGTTGAAGGTGCAATATTTTAAGCACCCCGACATTGCAAGACATCTGTATAACAGATTTTTGGCAGCATATGGGAAATTGTCGTGGAACAATGAGGTTCCACATTATTTTGCAAGACACTTTTCTGCATATTTTTTCATGGATATGCACCATGATTATACTATTCTACCGTCTGATTATTATGGAACTGGTAAAGGATGAACATATGATCAAAATTGGGCATATCAAAATACAACATTGCAGAGGCCTCCACGGCCTTTAGTATCTCGCCCAACAGGGGAATTTTCTTCACATTCAGAGTTGTGAGCTTCATCAGAGGTTGGCAAAGAGACTAGGAATGCAATCGGGGGAAATTTGGAATCATTTTTTTATGGTGTTGATGTTGGTTTGAACCGTCAGCGAGCGGAAGCCAATTCTCGAGCAATATTTGTTTATAAAATAGATTTGGAGTTAGATACCATGTCAGTAGAAGATCTTAAGGAGTATGCAAATTTTTTCCATGATGGTTGGAAGGAGGTCATTCAGAATGATGAACCGAATAGAAGATTGGTATGTGTTCTAGTTAGTAAATTTTTGACGCATTTTAGGATAGTTTACTTCTAATTCTATATTTAGATACATATCATTGTATCTATAGAAATAATTGAGTTTTTAAATTGTCATTAATTGCAGTTTGGAAATATGTTAAATGAATCTCTAGTAAATAGTGGACTTGATTTCACAAGTTTAAATTTGGATGGGTTGAATCAGGTATGTGTTTTCTAATATCCACAAATGAGCACTTTAGTTGTCCAATCTTCAATATTTTGGATAAGATCAATAACATTTATAATTTTGTATAAATGTGAACACATTGAATCCTAGATTTA
Source organism: Picea engelmannii (assembly GCA_009831015.1). Lineage (NCBI taxonomy): Eukaryota > Viridiplantae > Streptophyta > Pinopsida > Pinales > Pinaceae > Picea > Picea engelmannii. The sequence goes on from ML801345.1 coordinate 153,353, forward strand.
GTTCTTAGTTGTGTTGTTCACAGATCCTTATTCCATCTCCTACTACTTGGCAGGCTTGTCTCAATTCTCATTGGGAGAGTTTGAATATGGTGGGAGTTCACAGGTATCATTGCATGTGTTAAAATCATTTAAATTTAATGTGTTAAACTCATTTAAATTTAATGTGTTAAAATCACTTGAATTTAATTTTTAAATTTTCAAATTTGAAATGTGTTATATAGGGTAATGTGGAGAAGAGAGTACCTGAAAATGCGCTTGGGAATGAGATTGGGATTTAGGAGGAAGCAGAGAAAGCACCCATGCTTGGGAGGGAGATTGGGATTGAGGAGGAAGCGGAGGAAGCACCCATACTTGGGAAGGATGTGTCCATTCATGATAATTAATAAATGTATGTTCATTGCACATTAGTGAGTTTTAATTTTCTTTTATGTTGGGGTTTTATATAAAAGTGTTCAAGATTCTGTTGAATAAGCTTATATTTTTTACTTTTATCAAATTTTTGTTTTCTCAAATTTTTAGTTTAGTCTTTCCTATTCAACGCTTTGATCAATTATTTTGAAATATATAGAACCCCTATATAAGATTATCATTTTCTTAAATGGTACATTCAAACTTATTTAAGTTTAGATCATGATGAAGACCTAATTTTGAACTTGAACATTTGATCATTTGAGAACAGACTCTATCCCACATCATAAAATGGGAAATTTATAAATTTTCTTCGATTGCATTCATTTCCTTCTTGTCCAAGAATGGCATAGTATGGAAATTTGTGTTTTCTACATACAACGAAGTGAATTCCTTCTTGTCAGAGTATTTTCAAACTATTAAATAAATTGGTTACTAACCACAAAAACCAACATTCAAGTAGATTTACAAATAAGCTATGCATATGTATATGTGAGCTAGCTCACAGATAATTTCAAAGAGAATTTGATTATATGTAATATGAATACATCCCAAAGATGAAAGATTTAAATGGTTTTTGAATAATGACTTAATATATGTGCAGATTTTTGTTTTCTTCATGTACATGAAAGATTATATGAGAACATCTATTCCACCATAGAAAGAGGAGATAAGTATTTTCCAGAAGAATGGTTTTTAAAATGGATATTTGTGAACTTTCATAGATATAAGTAATTTTTTGGAAGAATGGATTAATATGGAGATTTATGAGTCCTTTAATTTGAAAGGGCATTATGGAATTTGATTATATGACCACTGCAGAAGAGGAGAGAAGTATTTTACTACTGAGGAGATTAGTATTTTACTGCTGAGTAATAAGATCAAATAAGATCACTTGGGATGAGAATTTCACCTGAAGGATTTGGGAATTTATCCACAAGGAGATAAGTATTGCATTGGAAGAATGACTTAATATGGAGATTTGTGAACTTTCATATTATTATCAGATTATATATTTATTTTTGGATTATTATCTAACTTTGAACAGAAATTTTTTTTACCAAGAACACAATTTGTCTCTTTGAAAATTTTTAAGATTTTAGATAAGATTTTACAAATTGTTTAAATCATGTATGCTTAATGTGGAGAGTAGCTATTTTGGAAGTTTCGAAACTTTGTCAAGGAAAATCTTAAATCTGTTTAATTGTGGTTGAGTATGTTATTATTTCTTATTGTAAATATTTAATATTTAGTTAAAGTATATATGTCAATATGTGTTATTTGTTTTTTTTATTATTGTTTTTTATTGTTACAGACATGTCTAAATTATATTTGGTGGAAAATATGTTTACATTATATTTGGTGGAAAGGAGTATGTTGAAGGATGAGACTTAACTCTTTTGGTATGTATGTCAATTTTTCTTTAATCACAACTTGTTTTATTTATCTAAATATAAAATGGTACATGTGTACATTTTATTTTAAATTTGTACATAAATTTTATTGTAAATTTATAATTTTTGAATTTTGTTTTATTTTGCATGTTTGAATTGTAAATTTTTTATTTTTGAATTTTGTTTTTTATGCAGGTTTGAATTGCAGATATGAAGTGATCTATCTTAAAGTGATGGCTTAGAGTCCAAAATTTTGGAGTTAAATGTCTTAGTTTTTGTTATCGTCATAAAATGGTTGTGGAACCTATGTATTTGGTGGTGTAACTATTCAAACTTTGATTATATATATATGATATTTTTGGAATTCAAAATATCAATTTATTGTCTCATATTTGAAATCTCTTATATTGTTTATATGATAATGTTAATTTATGCTAATTTCTCAAAATATCAATTTATTGTCTCAAATTTGATTTCTCAAAATGGTAGGCTTGTGGTGTTTCCATTTCACCAGATGAGAGTCTCTATCTTTACTATGTTAATGTTGAAATGAAATTGCTTTGTTGTTAATCTGTTAATCATCAATTTACTAATGTAAGAATAGCTTTGTTTTGGTTTGGTTCAAGACTTGGCTTGATAGATTGTGTTGTTCTGACCAATGCTCAAAGGTGTATGCACTAAGTTGATGGAAAAAAAAGTGGCAAAGTTGTTAGTTTTGAACTAATGTTTTGTATATTCTCCTTCTTACAATGCATTAAATTAAGCATCAAACTCTAAAATACTTTCCTACTATATATTAATTTAAATGATTCCTTTTATATTATAGGCTATCAAAATTCAACATAATCATGTGTACGAAAGAACTAAGAAAATTAGTGTAACAATGGGTTAGAAGACATAGAAAGAAAGAATCACTTGAACAAATGGAAGAATGAAGAAAGCCACTATAAATATTACAAAGTAAGAGAGACATGGTCTCACATTTACATCAACATTTTA
>ML801345.1:159986-175393 GCA_009831015.1 Picea engelmannii
TTGACAAGTGTCATATTTAAAATTTCCTTAAGATCACTAGGTTGTTTCATTCCCTTCTTAAATGAAAGTATGCTTATCCTAAAATTTACCCACATTAGTATGTCATCTTAGCTATCCTTCAAACATAACTATAGTACCTCACCCAAGGATCCCCCACATCTACCATCATAATTTAATCAATACTTAGTAATGATTATGAATGCATCAGAAACCATTCCCTTATACTATCTTAAAATATTGTGGGTCACTTTGATGTCTAAAATTTATTGAACTCAACTGCTAAATTAAATAAAATTTTCCCCTTAAAAGACAACTGGTTTTAACACGCCTCTCAACCCTTAATAGGATAATTTCAGTTCCTATTTAATTCAATTTAACTATGATTAGATTTTAACTACAATACCACTTGAATTACCATTAACTGGAATTAGAATTAAAAACCATGGCTGGAATTAGAATATAAAATGGAAATAGAATAAAAATCCCTTAGTTGGAATTAGAAATTTAACCCGAAATGTGAATTAACTGGAACACTATTAAAAATGAAATTATCAGAATTAATCTAACAGACATCTAACCCCCATTTTACTGCGTTAGAACTTCTCCCTTACCACTGTAACTAAAATGTAATTCCAAAGATACAATTTGCACAGAGTTGAGTCGATCTATGAGTTCAACATAAAGGATTTCAAAGGAAGAAAATGTTAGGCCACCGCATGGCAAGTTGTACATCAATGCAGTTTCAGGGAGCGCATTAAGAGGGCACGCGTAGGGTCGACTTGCAGTAACTCTGGAAAAATTATAAAGGAATGGGAAGTGGGTCAAGGTGCCAGGAAAGACACATAAAGGTTACCCCAAGAGAGTTGATTGAACCCAACATAAATAAGAAACAACAGTCTGGTACCCAGGGTTCTTAATGAGGCACCGGAGAGCACAGAGTCACTGTCAATAAAATAAAATCGGGATCTAGGTGAAATCGTTGTGTAAATACTAGGTAAATCACCTAGAAAATCGTGGTGTAAAATGTTGTTTTAATACGCAATGAAAATTTCCTAGGGGAACTACCTTTGCTGGGAAAATCGCCAAGTAATTCTTTGTTTGATAACTCGAATTTTTCTAAGGAAAAGAGAACGAATAGATGGTTGGTACGAGACACCCAGATTCGTTGGGGAATAACACGGTTTTTTTTTCTTCGAGGAAATTACAAGGTGTTTGTTGAATATTGACCTGGGGATTGAGCGACTCAATCAACGATTGGCTTCAGTCAAATAACCCATCAAAATTATATATTATCTTATAAGTATAAACCGGAGAGAAACAATTCACAGTAAACGGTAATGCAAGAATTAATATTGTAGCCATGAAATATCATGTAAACAGTAAAGAAAAACATTTCTGTGAATGCGAGCCATCCGCCATCGCCCAACCATTCACTCAAAATCACATAAATCGCTCAACAATTACTCAACAAAACACTTAAAATCACTCAACAACAACACAGTAATTTTCTCAACAAAATTACTGTAAATCACTACTGACGGGAGGGTTTACCAAGAAAATGAGTTTTAAGTGTAAACATCACAATAAACGCAAAGGATAAGGAGGGTATAAATGCCCAGGAGATAATTTTATGCTGGGCAAAGAAAGATCATATAGTTATTATCCATGCACAGGAAAGCAGGGCATTTGAATCTAAATCTTTAACACCGGAGTGAAAGACAATCGATTCGGCTCCTGGTTGACTGCTCAAACACAAACTAATAACTTAAAGGATAAAGGAAACAGAATATAAAAACACAATCTGCATCCATACCTTCCCCGTGGAGAACAAAATAATTAAAAAAACGCAATCAAGGACTAAAGAAAACGCAGGCAGGAGATACAAAGGCACAGGCAAGGTTTTGAGTCTGGGGCTCATTCTGGCCACGTTCAATTAGACAGTAAATCAAAGATAAAAGATATTGTGGATAGAAAGGTTTCTTATAGGATTAATCAAGTGACAAAGGAATTACATTGATAATAGAATTCTCAAGGAAAACTCATGGCAATGAAGTCGTCATCTGATTACAGTAAATTAAACTAGTGTAAATTAAATTTTACTACAAGTAACAACTTTAGCAGGCGTACCTATACCGACGACGACAAGGTGAAGAGGTCCTCCCACGCATTCTCTCCATCCAAATTTCTCTTTTCGACCGATGTGACCTCACCGGTACCTCCCAGCCAACGCTAGGGGTACTCTTCTTCCCCCTGAGCCCACCCCCCGATATGCAAAGGGGCCACTCACACGATACCAAAGAATACTACCACCCATATCGCCTCCCAAGGTCGAGCTACCACTCATTACCCGAGCTGGGTATCCCAAATCCCATAGGAGAAGTTCAGTCCAGATAAAATTTCAGCAGCGTAATGTTACACAAGCCAGATGTGATCCATACTCCTCCTCTGCCATCCCTTTTATAGAGTTTATTAGTCATTATTTTCCCAAACCTTCATTAGATTCCTTTTTCATTTATTTAATTAGGAAAAACCTCACCCATACACATGTCGCCCTATCCCCTAGTTGCACCAGAAAATCAATTTTATTAATTAATTAAAAATTCCTATTTCCCTCTCCCACCTAAAATCATTTCTAAAAATGTTCCCCGGTGTCCCAAAATTCCCTTACAATTCTTAAATAACTTACGCCTTACTTAATTCCTAGTTGAGTTCATAAATATAAAGTTCCAAAGGCTAGATTCCTTACTAAGTCAAACATTCATCTTTTTCTTTAAGTTTCCTCTTTTCTTTAAGTTTCCCTTTTTCTTTAAGTTTCCCCCTTTTTTCCTTTTTAACTAAAAATCAATTTAGCAAGTGTAGATAAAAACAACCATTTACCCTTTTAATAAATTTAATCCTCCATTATAATTTTTACTTTAATAATTGAGTTTTCATTTCTTACCCCCCCATTCTTGTTACATGTTTATTTATCTTTTTCTTTAACCACATTTTCTACTTAGACCTAAGTTTTAATTTCCCTAGGTTGGGCGACAATTTTTAAGGGAACTTTTAGTTATTAAACTTCACTCATACCATCATCTATTTTACGATCGAACAGGTCCTAAGGGGGCATAGTTTTCTAGGCACTAGGCTTATTAACTTATCATAGTTAAAATCACAACATGCCCTTCAAGATGCACTACGTGCTCCAAGGGTGCTACTCGCCTCTTTCCATTTTCTTTGCACAAGGTTCCCTTCAAAATTCACTACATGCTCCAAGGGTGCCACTCACCTCTTCATGTTTTCTTTGCATGACATTCCCTTCAAGACGCACTACGTGCTCCAAGGGTGCCACTCGCCTCTTGACTGAAATTGGTAGACATCAAATCCCTGGAGTCAATACTCGATTAGGTGATCTTGTGGGAGACTAAGGGTCTCTAAGGAATAAGGACCCTGCCTTATTGTGTGTCCTTTAGAATCATCATGACAGACTATCACAGTCTTCCCTCACAGCATCATGGGTCTTCTCTAACTAGGTAATCGTTAACCTACAGTCTGCGCCATGGAGGGAGTGCTAGTAGGTTGTGGCAGGGTTGTTGCCACACCTCTCCCTGAATGTCTCTGGTTGTCGTGCATGACCCCTTTACTCCATATGTGAGTCTGGTCAGCAAGTTATCGGCATCCTGCATCCATCAATAAATCATGTCAGCAATAACAATCAACATCATAATATCTAATCATATATACATATTTCACATCAACAAAATTCAAACCCTAACAATCCACTCCCTGACTCGATCCAGACTCCAAGGGGTTTCATCGATGCCTCAGCATCCTCAACGTCCAGAGTCTTGCACACTCAGGAGAACCCAGTTAATATCACTTATCAATGTAAATACAACAAAAATAACATAACATCAAATCCACAATGTCCCATAATCATAATCAAAATATCCAATAGTATAACGACCCGGATCACTTGCATGCAAGTGTCCTCAAAGAATAAGTCTGGTCAGTGTGCACAAGAGTGGGATGTTACATACACCCCCTCTTGTTTTAAACTTCGTTTCGAAGTTTCATAGTATGTAAGTGCCGAAATAAAGTGTATCATAATATCATAGGTCTAGCTACCCAACAAAAATGGAAACTAATGACGCATATCATATGTGTCCTCTTAAGTCGTCGAGTGTGGACTATAGTTGTCCCACTAGACCTTGACCTAATCTACTTTTCAACGTCATAGCTATCGAATGCAATGGTCCAGGATGCGGATTGGATCCATCGTCAGCACACCCTTGTCAGATACCTGCAAGGAACTCATGTCAATAACATGTGTAGGATCACTAATATAATGTCTCAAAACAGAGACGTGAAAAACATTGTGCATACGCCTCAAAGAATCAGGCAAGGCTAGTCGATAGGCCACAGGCTGCTTCCTTTCCATAATCTCGAAGGGTCCCATGAACCTAGGAGATATTTTAGCACCCTTTCCAAACTTTATCAAACTCTTATGCAATTTCACCCGCAAGAATACTCGATCGCCAACTTCATAACTACGATCAACACGACGCGCATCGGCATAACTCTTATGTCGATCTTGTGATTCCCTTATCCTTTTTCTTATTGTTTGAATTTGATATTTCATTTCTTGGATCACTTCAAGTCCCACCAGGACCCTATCCTCAAGCCGATCCCAACTCAAAGGCGTCTGGCATGCTCTCCCATAAAGAAACTCGAAAGACATCATCTTAATGGTGCTTCGATAATTGTTGTTGTATGCAAACTCTACCAGTGGAAAGAAATCTTCCCAATTCCTTTGTTGGTCCATAACGTACATACGCAACATATCCTCCAAGATTTGGTTTGTTCATTCGGTCTCCCCGTCTGTCTATGGGTGATACGCAGTACTAAAGTTAAGTTGGGTTCCCAAGGCCTCTTGGAAACTAGTCCAAAATCATCCCGTAAACACCAATCCTCTATCGGAATAGCATGTGGTTGTAGTAATCCTGTCGGATGTCTATGTTCAACCTTCGCCTGTTGATATTCTAGACATATTTCCATGTAGTTTACTATGTCTACCTTCATTCCTTTCCAGAAGAATAAGGGTTTTAGGTCTTCCCTCATCTTTGTGACTCCAGGATGAGCCATGTACACTGCTCTATGAGCCTCTTTTAGGATCAATTTCCTCAACTCGATGTTGGGCGATACATAAGTTCAACTTATAAATATCAATAATATGTCGTTGTCCATAGTAAATCTCTCAAATTTTTGTAACATCATTGTTTTTTGTCCGATAAAATCCTTGATGTATTTGTACCAGTCATCGTCGCGTTGTAAAGTTAGGATATTTTCACGTAGATTTGTCTGAAGAGGCATCACAAAAAATATGTGTGGTATCCAACTCAACGTATACACCACTATGTTAATTGTTCCTTTTATGTAAGTAATCTCAAAATTGTACTCGCTAAGAAATTCTAACCAACATCGTTGTCACGCGTTCAAGTCACTTTGCATAAAGATGTGTTGTAGACCACAGTGGTCCATTTTTAGTTCAAATTCTCATTCAATAAGGTAGTGTCTCCAAACTCTCAAGGAATAAACATTGGCTAACAACTCAAAATCGTGTGTTTCATAGTTCTCCTCATGCCTTCTCAACTTTCTTGAGATGTAAGCGATCACTCAACCGTCTTGCATCAATACTTTGCATAAGCCTTCCTTGGTGCATCATTGTATACCAAGAAGTTTGCATCCATGTCAGGTACCTTTAGTATCGGTGTTGTCGTCAACAACTCTTTGAGCTTCCGAAATGCCTCTGTGCATTTCTCAGTCCAAACAAACTTCTTGCTCTTCTTTAGCAATTCCATGATCAGATTTTCTATCTTTGATAAAACATCAACGAACCATCGATAGTATCCTGCTAAACCCATGAAGCTATGCACTTCGGGGACATTCGTCGGTGAAGTCCATTCCATAATAGCCTCGACCTTTGTTGGATCCACAGCGATACCTTCGTCGAAAATGACATGCCCTAAGTAATGAATCTTCGATTGATAAACGAGCATTTAGATAGTTTCCCAAACAATTTGTTCTCTTGAAGACACTGTAGCACCAAGTGCAAGTTCTCATCATGATCCTCCATCATCCTAGAATATATCAAAATTTCGTCAATGAATACTTGGACGAACTTGTCCAAGTACTCGTGGAACACCCCGTTCATCAAACTCATAAATACACCTGGGGTGTTCATCAGCCCAAATGGTAAAACAATAAACTTGTAATGTCCAAACCTCATCTTAAATGAGGTCTTAGGGATGTCATCATCCTTGATCCATAACTGGTAATACCCTGATCTCAAGTCGATTTTAGAAAAAACCGTCGCACCTTTCATCTGGTCAAACAGATCATCAATCCTTGGCAACGGATATTGATTCTTCATCGTTTCCTTGTTCAATTGATGGTAGTCAATGCAAAGTCTCCACGATCCATCCTTATTCCATATGAAGATAATAGGCGCACCCCACGATGACACACTTGGGTGTATAAGTCCTAGGTCTAGCAACTCCTTCAGTTGCATTTTCAACTCCTGTAACTACGGGGTCGACATCCGATAAGGAATTTTTGTTATCGGTTCAGTCCCTGGTTTTAGGTCTATGGTAAATTCCAATTCCCTCTCAGGAAACATCCTAGGTAACTCCTCAGGGAATAATTACGCAAATTCTCACACCATCGAAAGGTTTTCTAGACCTTTCACTACTCCCTTCTCGTTTAACGCAAGGATCGCATAAATCTTACATCCCTTGTGCATGCTCTTCCGTAGTTGTAAGGAAGAGATGAACCTAAGGGAAACTCCCTGGTTCTGAACTACAATCACATGTCTTTGTCCCTCATCATTGACCAAGCTCAATTGTTTCGTCTTACAGTTGAGTATCGCCTCATGCGATTCCAACCAGTCCATACCGATCATGACATCATAAAATCCTAAGATCATGACATACAGGTTCGCCCTGGTGACAAACTCTCCTAGGTTAAGGCTACAGCCTGTAACATTCCCACCAACCTTCTCTTTGGCTTCCAAATCCATTTCTACCAAGCTAAACTCATCCTATTTGACTTCCTTGACCTTAAATATTTTAGCACTGCACCAGAAATAAAACTCTCGATACCACCTGGATATATCAAAATGCTAATGGTTTGGTTAGCGACGGTACCTGACGTCATGAGAACAATCGACTGGTGCTCTTCCTGGAGGTTATTGAACACTGCATGAATCTGATGGGCCTTGCCCAAAAATCCCACGGTAGTGGGTCTGCCCGATCTAAATGCTTTGGTCCTCTCCACTGGGCAGTCACGCTGGTAATGTGGCTCCCCACTTGTCCAACACCCTTTCTTCATTCTAGTAATCCTAGTACCCAAATTAGAAGCTAACGACCCTGTTAACAGGTAAATCGGTAGATGCATACATGAACTAATCCCCCTAGATCCACCTGTATCTAGAAAAAAACAAGACAGAACAAGATGCTTTCCCTAGGTTTCAATCATTGAATTTAAATACTAAAGAAGGAATAGATAACATACCTTATGAATCGTTTCCTTATGTCTTTGTTGATCCTACCTCACTCCGATGTTTTTATGAGATCAGATCTGCAATAACACAAATCAACCAATGTGAAAGTAGCAATAGTGAAATTCAATGATGACCTAAACATGTGATCAAGGAGTCATGTAATCAAACATCAATAATTTTATGGGAAAGATACATACCACCGTATTATATTAATGAAAGGTAGAAGATACAACCGAATCGCCTTGATGTTGCAAGTTCCCTTTCAGTGGCCCTTTGTTTTGACACACACATACATTTGCTCCGACATTTTTATGAAAACTTTTCACAAAATCTTGATGGATGAATGGAGACCTCAAGCATCACTTGAAATAGGATTCTTCACACAGTCTTCAGTCTATTCTTTCTTCAGCCTCTATGCTTCTTTATGCTTGTACCTCCAACCTTTTCCATGAGAATCCTATCATTATATAGGAGAAACTAAAGTGGTTAAAGAGATGAGGATGATCCCATCAAATCATAGAATTCAGTAGGATCGTAACCATACTGACGCCACCTCATATTTCCAGAAGATTCCACTTCTAGAAGCCGATAGAACTTCTTTCCTCTTTTAGTTTTAAAGTGTTGTCGCGACCTGCCTATGTAGTAGCCTGTGGAACTCCCATGAGATGGCTATAGTTCAGCCTATAGAAATCATGGATTTCCGCATTGTGTAAAGGGAGAATCCTACGACGGCCTTCAAAAAATGCATCTTGCAAGGGTGGAAAGAGGTTCCTTTTCTCAAGCAAAAGATCATATTGGGAACCTAAACACATGTTTATGTAACCATCATCAGGGTGACCAAAATAATGTGTAACAGAATGCCCCCTAAAGTATGAGGTTGGAACTCGAGACAGCTAAAATACTCTATAAAATAAGCGTGTATGTGTCAAGAACTGAGGGCGCACCAATCAGGAACCTACAAACAATAAAGCGTTTGTACAATATCACACCACGTCTGAAGTAGGCATTCCCATGTTCAGACCGTAAATGATTGAAATCATAAATGTAGTTCATGGCCACCAATTATACAATGTGGATCCATGTTAGCAAGATTTTTCATAGCCACTAGGAATACACTGTGGATCCATGCATTGAAAACTCAAGTATGAACATAGCCACGAGACATACAAGGTGGATCTATGTGTAAAAAAAAATCACAAGTACTCCATCGCAACCTGGACCAAAAAATGATGAAGTCCATGGTATTCAATCCATCATCCATTAGTATGATCCTAGTCATGTGATTATAGATGTTGAAGTCGAACATGAACAGAAACCACTTGATTACCAGCCATTAATGAAAATTGTTAACAAGTTCGAGGGAAATCATCATTGATGTCAATGACTCCCAAGGTACTCTAGTAAAATCCAACAAGTTTGAATAAATGAGTTGAAGTCGAACACTTGACAGAATCTCTCGATCATGGATCAATGATGTGAATCCACTGTCGAAAGTGAAGAACCTGCCATTGAGGCATGTAGGCTCTAAGGTACTAAATAATTTCTAAGTTTTTTTCCTAGATAATGAGCTGAAGTTGACGGGAAAAGACTCGTCATAGGATGGCCTTGATGTATTCCCCATCAATGACATGAAATAAGTAACAAACTTAGGGTAGAGAAAAATACATATGTGACTTGGGACTGACACAGGGAAGGTCGACATGGTAAGAATGGACAATTGCAAATGACCAACTTGATAGAAGGTTTCAGTTGAACTTCTCTTGAACATATGAATGACACGATAATAATCTTGGCAATATTGACTCAAAGACGACCTAAGATGTGAACTTGTAGAAGGTCAGACAAGAGAAAAATGGATTACCCAACCCATATTCAAATGACAAAGAGGGGTGTCATGTTCAAGAGTGATTCTTATTGCCATTAATACAAATACAGAGACACATTCCTTTCCCAAATTTTCCCCCACCATTTATGGCGAATACCTCTTTATTTTTACGCAAGATTGAGGAGGATAGCATATGCTTGTCAATTTAAGCTCATCCTTCGGACGAGTCCCTTAGAGTACATTTAACGAACCATAAGAAGGAGTGGTTCAATCTCGTATGGGTCTGTCGATGTTTGTTTAACGAGTCCAAAGATAGAAGACTCAAAGGTTTTTCATGTTTATAGAGTTTGGAAAAACACTTAAAAGAGAACTCTCTTAGTTCCTTTTTCATAAAATAGTTTGACATGACTGAAAAAGTAATAAACTATTGCCCATCAAATATTTTCTTCAAATAATTTTACGAGCATGAAAAGAACAAGGTCGTTCGGAAATCTTTTCATTTTTAGGGAGCATGAAAAGAGCTTAAAGAATTCTCCACATGTTTCGTTGTTTTCGTGTTACAATAACAAGTACGAAAAGATGACAAAAGTATACTCGATTACGTTCTCATTGATTTTCGAGCCCGAGAACGAACAAATACTATGCTTGAGGTTTTTCTGAAAAACCCTAAAAAGTAATTGTACATGCGACCAAAACAAATCGAAAAAAAACGTCTATACTTCGTTGTCCAAGGCCCTAAATGTTTTCATGCAAGGAAAAAAGTACTTACAAGACCTTTAGAGTTAATGGGTTTTTTACTAAAATGTATTTATATAGAACAAAATATTAGGAAAAATGATAAAAAAAAACTAATAAATAGAAGCAAAAAGTCTTTGTCACCATTTTATTTGCACTTGGTCAAAAACATACCAAAAACCCTTGTTTTTTACCTCAACTTCGGTGATGGATTGTGGAGGCCACAGGGGATCATTCAACGAACGGATTGCGTAAAAGAGTTAAGCATCTCATCTTCTATCTTTCCAATGGATTAATTTTTTCTTTTAATTGTAAAAAATCAAGATTTTTTGATGATTTGGGACTGCTAGTCGTGCGCTGGGGCCGCCGCGAGTGGCCTATAAAGGGCCCTGCGAAAATCAACGATTTCTGCAGGTGTGTTAAGGCACAATCATGGAAATTATTCACTATACTTGAAGTCTGATCACAGAGGCCGGAAAACTAAAATGAAAAGTGAATGTTGACTCAACAAAAATCCCAAAAAATGTTGAAAAAGTATGCTAAAGATCTTCTCTGTTTCCCATGCAGGTGTTTGCTTGCAAAGATGTTAGAATGGAGAGAACGTGAGCACAAAGAAGATTATATTATGGCTTTAAATGATCCAGGGACCATGAATGCACTCTGACAATGTGTTCTATTAAAATTATTCAAAGTTCAGGGCATGAGAGCCCAACGGAGATTACTAGAATATCTGGTTCATATGTGGGATTTAGAACAACAAGTGCTCCACATGGGTGTTCATGTCCTCTCTTTGGATATTGAGGATATATTTTTCCTAACAGGGTTTTCACATTGTGGGGAATGCATGACTTTGACAGGTGGTCGAGGTGGTGGATTGCCCATGAGTGAGTACATTCATCGGCATTGTGAACCTGATGCCAAAAGATGTAAAGGAAAAGTAGCAATCCGAGGTGTTAGAGATTTGACCCTCAGAACCATCCTTTTTACTATTGCATGGATGGCAGGGAGTGCTTCATCACACATGGCACTCCAAATTTACTTTCAATATGCTATTGAACGCTTGGAGCCTCGAGTATTCAACTAGTGTGACGGTGTATTATGCAGCATGAAAAACCAACTCATGAAAAGCAAGAATGGGGACCTAAAACAGTTCGGTTATGGGTCCATTTTAGTATCTTTCTTCCTAGAAAGAGTTCCACACCTACGCATATAGGTGGAATGGGGAATACTAGCCCCGAGAAACCCACGAATGAAAAGATGGTGTGACCTGATGACACGGCATGTGGCAGGCCAGATTGTGAAGTATGACGATGCATTCTTAAATTGGTTGGGACCGCAAATCCTGATGATTGATGATTATTCTTTTGCTGGTCTAGACTTTCGGGGTCATCCAGATTTGGTTCTCCTTGAGGGATCTCAATGGGGAGATCTAGGTAAGAAAGACATTTGTTTTTTACAATGTTTTTATGAGTTTTTAAAATATTTAATGTTTTTTTTGTTTCCGATCAAAAGACTAATCAAAAAAAATTGATCATGCATATGTAGGGCCACATCGACCCCCAGGCCCTTCTCCTATTCAGAGGTGAGGAGAGGCATGTGTAGTAGTTGTATGGGATGTTGAGGATTATGATGTAATAGAGTAGAACCTGGAAGGCTTGACAGCAGACATCCCTGATATATCCATCGAGGAGATATCGAGGCGTTATCAATGCCATACTGTAGGCATATCTGGCTCACTTAGTCGGTTACTACGTAGGGTAGTGAGAGCAGTAGTATGCTATCGCGAGAGGCACCCATGATGCGATTTTGTAGGGGGCATGGGCTCTATATTTCGATATTTTGATCTTCGGATGAAAACTCTTTTTGTAAACATTATATCATCATATATATACATATACATTAGGATTTTACCGATTTACACTGCTTTTTGTACAATATGTGAAATGTGATTGGAATTACAAATGTCTCAAATGTCTGTCTAATACAGAATTAGCTAGAGCATCAGTTAATGTATCTAGACATCTAGGAATGTGTTGATATTCAATATAATCTAAATGATGTTCCAAGAGGCGGATTCATAAATATACCCGTAATAGAGTAAGACTTCGGATAGTATAGACATTGTTTAACTGTAGTACTACTAGCTGCGAATCAAGACATATAATGAAGCAACTAATCCCAAGCAAAATAGCACTAGTCAATAATTCAATGACTGCACTATACTCCATGATATTATTGGTCGCTCAACCGATACAAACACCTTGTGGACCAATAAGTTCATTTGAGGGTGCATAGATTGCCCAAGCAGCAGAAGATAAATTTCAGGTACTACGGCTAGCACCATCGGCGAAGCCAATATAAGGTAGCGAAAACACCAACATCTGGAGACCAAACACAATGCAAGGTAAGTAGCTAGGGGTAAAAGTCAAATAGCAGAAACACAATAAAGTAACACACAAGAGTATGATATAGTAAAAATACAAGTGCTTATGCAAAGATAGGCTAAGCGTAGTACTTCTTCAAGTAAAGCCCATTTCTGGATTCACTCAAAGGAATGCCATCGTAATCTACTAACTCATATGCTCCCTTCTCTAACACTCTTTTAACAATATAAGGGCCTCTCCACATAGCCTCAAATTTATTGTCTCCTAGCAAATCATGTTCTTGTTCATAGAGGAGAACTAGATCACCTTCAGAGAACACGCATGGCTTGACATGCTTGTCGTATTGGGATTTCACGCGTTTCTTTTGGGTTTCAATAACTAGGGTGGAATCGCAATGGGTTTCATCTAATTGCATAAGATACAACAGACGTTCCTCCTCAGCAGAGGTGTTTGGGAGAAGTTTGACGGCTAGTTGTAACAATGGAATTTCGCATTCAATTGGTAGAACAACCTCTAAACCATACACTAATTGGAAGGGTGTAAACCTCGTGGCTGACTTCATGGATGTCCAATAGGCCCACAATGCTGAGAACAACATTGTGTGCCAACGCATTTTGTTAATTCTGATAATCCGTTGAAGAATGGTAATAAGTACTTTGCTTATTGCTTCGACTTGTCCGTTGGCCTGTGGATAGTAGGGGGTTGAGTTTTCATGTTGAAGACCCAACTTTTTTGTAATCTCAGACATCATAAAGTTTTGAAAGTGTCTACCGTGATCAGTAATGATAGCCTGTGGGATTCCAAATCGTGTAATAATGTGATTGAAGATGAATAGGGCTTTAGTTTTTCTTGGATTGTCGAATGTAGGCATCGCCTCAGCCCATTTTGTGAAATAATTTACAGCTACAATAATGTACCCATGCCCCCCGACCGAGTGAGGGTTACATGTCATGAAATCGATGCCCCATTTAGCAAAGAGTCCAATGGAAACTACAGGATGTAAGGGAGCAGGGTGAGATCTTATTTTGTTGTGGATTGTTTGGCAAGCGTGGCATTTTTGGACGGCAATAATACAATCTTTGAATAGATAAGGCCAAAAATACCCATCTCGTAAGATATTTTGGGTAGTAGCATACCGTTGGGCTCCGGATTTATAACATTTTCTTGCTGATATTGTTTACTCTCCTGAAGTATTTTGTTAAGCAAATGGCATTCTTTTTGTGCTATTCATATTCTGTTATACATATATGTTCTGTTGTATACAGAAATCATGAAGTGCTTCCAAATCCACAAATGAGCGAATAATTCAACTATAAATGCAACAATAAACAGCTAAAAAAAGTCAGAAATGGAATCATTGATATAGCCAGGTCCACGAAGAACGATTTGAAGCACTTCAACTTAATTTCTATTGGTTGCTAACTTCTATCACACTGTCTCTTCCAAGGCTTCAGCACATAAGTCTTGTCAATTGCCACAAGATTGTTGAATTGAACTTATCTAGTCCAGCTCTGGTATCTATAAATGTCACAAGTTGTCCAATTCTTAATCGAGTTGATATTACATCAACTGCACTTGAGAAATTGGTTCTCCAGAAGAAGAAGAGTTTGACAACTATAATGCTACAATGCCTTTGTTTGTCTGAAGTTGACAGAGTGTGAATCATTGACTGATTCAAGTTGTAAGGTTTTTAGGATGGGTGGAGGCTACCCGATGCTCAATACCCTTATTCTTGATAGTTGTGAGAGCCTCATTTTCCCCTGTTGGACTTTTCTCACTTAACTTAGGAATATGTGCCCATCTGACTGAACTCGATATTATAGCTACTCAAATGACAGCATTGGAGCTGAAAGGATAGGATATTGATTGTCCAAAGTTGCACTCACTTGATGCCTCTTTCTGCAGCTTATTTAACGATGATTGCTTGGCTGTTGCAACTGTTGCATGCCCTTCCATCAAGTTATTGGTTTTGATGTCGTTCACTTCAATTGGGCCAGAGGGGTTGTTGGCCCTACGGAGACTCTCCAACTTGACACTTTTTATTTGCAGCCTATCATTGATTCTTGTCCCCAATTAAAGGTTTTGAAGCTTCAGGCTTGCAAGTATCTTGAGAATACAGCATTGATTCCACTCCATAAAGGAAGAGCACTTCCAAACCTTTGCGATTTGAAGCTGGAATTTTCCTTGACATATCGATTCTCTTTTGGCGCCATGTGTTCTTATGCCACTTCATAAATTCATGCATGTATAACGCAGGGGGAAAAACTGTTTGAAACATGTGTGCTGGACTATCATTGGTTCTCAACGAACACTCAACAGTTGGCATCAAGCATTTCACATATATATATTCATGCATAACGTAGGGAAGAAAACCGTTTGTCAAAGTTTATGTAATCTCATGACACGGATATAGGCAATCTTAGACGGATTGATTATGAAAAACGTGTCTCATTCCCCGGTGGTACTCTTAAAACCGTTTTGTAACTACTTGGGCGCAAAGCCATGCATTGAGGGGGATCTGAAACATTATATACAGATCTTCTATGCTCGAGAAAGGAGAGGATGGACGGAGCATAGATTAGATAGAGGAAGGGAACAGAGATCAAATCTCCAAGCACTGTATTGTTCTTATTTTTAATAAAATAGTTAAGAGTTCCATTAATTCGATTTCTGTTATCGCAAGTTTGTTGTGAGTCATTTGTTTTCCAGTATGTGTTGATTTAAAGAACGGCCTGTTGATAGAGAAGGCAGGGCCCCCTTCGATGGAAACAGAGCTGTGTATATTGCATTTACAGTAGACTCCATCCTCAGATTTGAACACTATCTTTCAGCAAAGATTCGATTCCAATTTACATTGCCAGTTTTCTCATTGATTTAATAGAACAGAAATAACATTTCATTTGATTGTAACAGAGGGTTT
>ML801345.1:177282-205342 GCA_009831015.1 Picea engelmannii
CTGCACTTGAGAAATTGGTTCTCCAGAAGCAGAAGAGTTTGACAACTATAATGCTACAATGCCTTTGTTTGTCTGAAGTTGACAGAGTGTGAATCATTGACTGATTCAAGTTGTAAGGTTTTTAGGATGGGTGGAGGCTGCCCAATGCTCAATACCCTTATTCTTGATAGTTGTGAGAGCCTCATTTTCCCCTGTTGGACTTTGCTCACTTAACTTAGGAATATGTGCCCATCTGACTGAACTCGAGATTATAGCTCCTCAAATGATAGCATTGGAGCTGAAAGGATGTGATATTGATTGTCCAAAGTTGCACTCACTTGATGCCTCTTTCTGCAGCTTACTTAACGATGATTGCTTGGCTGCTGCAAGTACTGCATGCCCTTCCATCAAGTTATTGGTTTTGATGTCGTGCACTTCAATTGGGCCAGAGGGGTTTTTGGCCCTATGGAGACTCTCCAACTTGACACTTTTTATTTGCAGCCTATCATTGATTCTTGTCCCCAATTAAAGGTTTTGAAGCTTCCGGCTTGCAAGTATCTTGAGAATACAGCATTGATTCCACTCCATAAAGGAAGAGCACTTCCAAACCTATGCGATTTGAAGCTAGACTTTTCCTTGACATATCGATTCTCTTTTGGCGCCATGTGTTCTTATGCCACTTCATAAATTTGTGCATGTATAACGCAGGGGGGGAAATTGTTTGAAACATGTGTGATGGACTATCATTGGTTCTCAGCGAACACTCAACAGCTGGCATCAAGAATTTCACATATATAGATTCATGCATAACGTAGGGAAGAAAACCGTTTGTCAAAGTTTATGTAATCTCATGACACGGATACAGGAAATCTTAGACGGATTGATTATGAAAAACGTGTCTCATTCCCCGGTGGTACTCTTAAAACCGTTTTGTAACTACTTGGGCGCAAAGCCATGCATTGAGGGGGATCTGAAACATTATATATAGAGCTGCTATGCTCGAGAAAGGAGAGGATGGACGCAGCATAGATTAGATAGAGGAAGGGAACAGAGATCGAATCTCCAAGCATTGTATTGTTCTTATTTTTAATAAAATAGTTAAGAGTTCCATTAATTCGATTTCTGTTATCGCAAGTTTGTTGTGAGTCATTTGTTTTCCAGTATGCGTTGATTTAAAGAACGGCCTGTTGACAGAGAAGGCAGGGCCCCCTTCGATGGAAACAGAGCTATGTATATTGCATTTACAGTAGACTCCATCCTCAGATTTGAACACTATCTTTCAGCAAAGATTCGATTCCAATTTACATTGCCAGTTTTCTCATTGATTTAATAGAACAGAAATAACATTTCATTTGATTGTAACAGAGGGTTTAGCATTTCAAGATTCAAGTTTAGACGTTATCTTTTTCAGCCATTGATTTCATTTTTTTAGTTCAGACTGCTTAACATTCAGGAACTAGCCTGGATATCTCATGAGATAGAGAAGTTTCCTTTGATTACAGTAGAGGGTTTCATTGCATTATAAAATAGAAGGTTGTTGAGTTGTGTGGAGTAATAAGTAGCAAGAACTGAATCATTTTCAGCCATCAGTGTGCAGTAGACCTTTTTCATGCATATGATCACTTTTAATTAATACAGAACAGTACCGGTTAGTACAGAGTAGTACAGAGTAGTGCAGAGCAGAGTAGAGTACAGTAGCTTCTTCGAGCGAGTTTCTTTTAGCAGTTCAGAGGTTAGTTTGGCATTCTTTAAACCACCTCTTCAACCCTGCATTTCCTGTGCTGGTTCCTCTAAGTCTACCTTCTCGGGTTGACAATTAAATGTTGATTCATATGTTATATATCCAGCTCGACACATACCCAGACATGTGACCACCACATACTCCAAAATGGCAGTCATTCAAAGCTTTCTCAGCCTCATCATAAGTGAGACATTGTCAAAAAATGGAGTCAAATCCATGGCGATAAAGAGTATCACCGAGGATGATATATTGATGAGCTTGGTAACGTATGAGATGACGGTCAGTACTAGACAAATTGAGCCAGAAATTTTGATTCTAGAGATATATAATGATATCTCCATACCAAAGGTCATCAGAACTGATCAGAAAAAGGGATTCATCGGGTAATGAATCCGCTGCTACATTTTTCATCTCAGAATAGGGAAGGTCGCATATCAATTCGGAAAACACCAATGATTTCTTAGACTTAGCATGTTCAAACTCTAAGTCAAACTCCTGGAGTATCACAATCCATTTGGAGTATTTTCCCCCTAGAAAATGGCGTGTAAGAATGTGTTGCATAGGGTTGCAATCAAAAATCACAGTGGTATTGCGTAAAAGGATATAGTGTCGAAAACGTTGGACAGCTTGAACAACTGCCAAGGCCAGTTTTTCAACATGTAAATACTTGGCTTCGGTAGTCTTGAGACTCCGACTCAAATAATAAATAACATGTTCGTCGTGAGAATCGTCATCTTGGACCAGAACCATGGAGATGGTCGAATCCGAAGTAGCAAGAGAAAGGAAATAATTTCGACTGTAATCGGGGTGAGAAAAGTAGTGGGGTACCGGTTAAAGTCAATTTCAAAGTGTTGAAGGATTTGTTGGTAGTGGTGTCCCATACAAATTCAGAGCCTTTCTTTAATGGTCGAGTAAATCCGAGTGTTAACTCAGCGTAGTTTGGGATAAAACGACGTAGAAAGTTTGCCTTCCCTTGCAAATTTTGTAGCTGGCGAAGTGAAGAAGGAGGAGGGAGATTGAGAATGGCCTCAACCTTCAAAGGATCTACCATGATCCCTTGACATGACACAATAAATCCTAAGAGTCAGACGAACTCCACGCAAAAGACACATTTGTGTGGATTTAAGCGTATACGATAGAACCGACAACGAAGGAAAATGGCTCGGAGGGGGGCCGGATGATCACTATGATGCATGGAATGTGTTACAATGTGCTTAATATGATGGAAAGAAGAAGACATGGCACATTGAAACGTGGCACCGGCGTTCTTTAAACCGAAGGGCAATTTTCGGTAGGCAAAAGTGCCCCAAGGACAAATAAAAGCAGTTTTGTGTTGATCCACGGGTAAGATGTTGATCTGATTATATCTAGAGAAACCATACATCAAAGAGAAGATTTCACTTCCGGTGCAATCATCGACGATTTGGTCAATGAAGGGGGTAGAAAAGTTGTCCTTAGGACAAGCTTTGTTGATATCCCTATAATCAACATAGACACGGATCGTACCTTGTTTCTTGTTAATCAGAACCAGATTGGATACCAATCAGTTAAAGACACTAGATAAATAAAGCCATCTTTAAGAATTTTTTCAACTTCAAGATTGATAGTGGCTGCTTTGCGAGGGTGGACCGGGCGAAGTCTTTGACGGATGGGTTTAGCGCCTGGGTATGTCTTGATTTTGTGTACAACAATATCAGGGTCAATAACAGGAATCTCTTCATAACTCCATGTGAATATGTCACAAAAATATTGAAAAAGGGATTTATACATGAAAAATTCATCAGTGGAACACAAAGCTCTGATGTGCACATTTTCGACAACTCAAGGTTTAGTGGATATGTCGAGGGGGATTTGTCATGTACCCAAAATTTGCATAAAAAAAAAATTAATTGGGTACTTTGAGGTGCTCTTGTGTCCCAAAAACTTTCAGTCATTCATTAGCCATATTGTACAGTAGTCCTATTGTCTTTTACTTCCCTATCCTATTTTTAATGTATGATCACTTCTTCCTATTGTAGTATTGAGTTATACCTTAGTACAAGTATATAACTAAGGATATCTTGTTTTTATCGAAACTTAGTACTATCCTCCATTTTCTTTTTAGGTTCAAATCCCACTTATAGATATGGAGGTGTAACTACTTAGAACCACTATCATATTAGTGCGATGGTCATAGATGTAAGGGCCTTATAACTCCCATTCTGATATCCCATTATAGAGTCTAAAAAGAAGAGGGTAAACCTTACTTAGAAAAATACCTTTAACCAGATAATGTTTAGGCATGTATTGGTCATTGTTTTTCATAATTGAATCAATGCGTGTAGAGGCTAAACTTGGAAAGGTTATAGTTATATTTGTGCCACTAAATACTTCCTCGATAATTAATGAAATTAGGTTATCCACTTCAGAAATGTTAATGCATTGGCGATTAGGTTCAACGTGCAACCAGAATAGCAGGGCGAAAATTGTACCCTAAGTAAGCCACCCAGTGTACCTTACCAGTAATATTCTGAGCAAATGATAGAGGTCGATACTATCTTTCCTTAATGGCCTGACTGTGACATTTAATATGTCTTGGGATAAGTCTATTCAGTTTAGTACTTGGCTTGTGTGCCCCAATGTATTGTTGACAACTTACCATATTCACATGGCCCAGGTACGAATATCACCCATCCCCATTCATCCATGTGAAGGGTTATTCCAGGGCTTTCATTTTCATTCCAGCCTTGGCTCAGTGAATAAAGAACGAGACGTTTCAGACCATTCCCCGTTTGGCATTCATCTTGGCATCGTGGTCATGAATTCATGATTTGGACTTTATTCTAGGTGGAAGAGAACTTGGAAGAACTTATCGACGGGAAGCCCTATGTGAGGTAAGTCGCCTTTGACTGTTCTTTTATTTTTGCATCCGGATATCTATGTCTCATCAAGAAGATCCCTGCATACTCCAGTTCCCCAGTCAGTTTCCTTGGTAGCATTCTTGATTTTATTTTGGGGTTACTGTAGTAGTATGGGGTCGGTGGTACCCTAGCACTACTTAGGTTTTTCACAGTTTACCCTTTCTTTGTACTATCCTTTCTTTCGAGACCGAGCCATTTTCCTCTTGTGGAAGAAATTATCACAGTGTCTTTTATAATTATGTCTCCAGACCATACTATTTTGGATTGAAATCTTGTTATTGGGCCTGGCCTCATTCATCGGCTAGTCTCCTAGTTGACAGAGTTTTATGACCAGGTTTTCCTTGCTAAGTGATATTAACTGGGTTCTACTAAGTGTGCAAGACTCTGAACGTTGAGGATGTTGAGGCATCGATGAAACCCCTTGGAGTCTGGATTGAGTCAGGGAGTGGATTGTTAGGGTTTGAATTTTGTGGATGTGAAATATGTATATATGATTAGATATTATGATGTTGATTGTTATTGCTGACATGATTTTTTGATGGATGTAGGATGGCGATAGCTTGCCGACCAGACTCACATATGGAGTAAAGGGGTCATGCATGACAACCAGAGACATTGAGGGAAAGGTGTGGCAACAGCCCTGCCACAACCTACTAGCACTCCTGCCATGGCTTAGACTGTAGGTTAACAATTACCTAGTTAGAGAAGACCCATGATGTCGTGAGGGAAGATTATGATAGTCTCTCATGATGATTCTAAGGGGTGCAAAATAAGGTAGGGTCCTTATTCCTTAGAGACCCTTAATCTCCCACAAGATCACCTGATGGAGTATTGACTCCAGGGTTTTGACGTCTATCAATTTCATTCAAGAGGCAAGTGGAACCCTTGGAGAATGTAGTGTGTCTTGAAGGGAATGTCATGCAAAGAAAACATAAAGAGGTGAGTGGTACCCTTGGAACATGTAGTGAATTTTGAAGGGCACGTCACACAAAGAAAATGGAAAGAGGCGAGTAGCACCCTTGGAGCACGTAGTGCATCCTGAATGGCATGTTGCGATTTTAACTATGATAAGTTAAAAAACCTAATGCCTAGAAAACTATGCCCCTTTAGGACCTGTTCGACTGTAAAATAGATGATGGTATGAGTGAAGTTTAATAACTAAAGGTTTCCTTAAAAATTGTCGCCCAACCTAGGGAAATTAAAACCTAGGTCTAAGTAGAAAATGTGGTTAAAGAAAAAGATAAATAAACATGTAACAAGAATGGGGGGGTAAGAAATGAAAACTCAATTATTAAAGTAAAAATTATAATGGAAGATTAAATTTATTAAAAGGGTAAATGGTTGTTTTTATCTACACTTGCTAAATTGATTTTTAGTTAAAAAGGAAAAAAGGGGGAAACTTAAAGAAAAAGATGAATGTCTGACTTAGTAAGGAATCTAGCCTTTGGAACTTTCTATTTATGAACTCAACTAGGAATTAAGTAAGGCGTAAGTTATTTAATAATTGTAAGGGAATTTTGGGACATCGGGGAGCATTTTTAGGAGTGATTTTAGGTGGGAGAGGGAAATAGGAATATTTAATTAATTAATAAAATTGATTTTCTGGTGCAACTAGGGGATCGGGAAACATGTGTATGGGTTAGGTTTTTCCTAATTAAATAAATGAAAAAGGAATCTAATGAGGGTTTGGGAAAATAATGACTGAGAAACTCTATAAAAGGGATGGTAGAGGAGGAGTATGGATCACATCTGGCTTTTGTAACGTTACGCTGCTGAAATGTTATCTTGACTTAAATTCTCCTATGGGATTTGGGATACCCAGCTCGGGTAACGAGTGGTAGCTCAACCTTGGGAGGTGATATGGGTGCTAGTATTCTCTGGTATTGTGTGCGTGGCCCCTTTGCAGATCGAGGGGGGCGGCGCTCAGGGGGAAGAAGAGTACCCCTAGCGTTGGTTGGGAGGTACCGGTGAGGTCACATCGGTCGAAAAGTGGGATTTGGATGGAGCGAATGCGTGGGAGGACCTATTCACCTCATCGTCGTCGGTAAAGGTATGCCTTCTCAAGTTGTTACTTGTAGTAAAATTTAATTTACACTTGTTTATTTTACTGTAATCGGATGACGAATTCATTGCCATGAGTTTTCCTTGAGAATTATGTTATCAATGTAATTCATTTGTCGCTTGATTAATCCTATAAGAAACCTTGCTATCCACAATATCTTTTATTTTTTATTTACTGTCTAATTGAACGTGGCTAGAATGAGCCCCAGACTCAAAACCTTGTCTGCTCCTTTGTATCTCCTGCCTGCGTTTTCTTTAGTCCTTGATTGCATTTTTTTTATTATTTTGTTCTCCACAGAGAAGGTATGGATGCAGATTGTGTTTTTATCTTCTGATTCCTTTATCCTTTAAGTTATTAGTTCGTGCATGAGTAGTCAGCCAAGAGCCAAATCGATTCTCTTTCACTCCGGTGTTAAAGATTTAGATTCAAATGCCCTGCTTTCCTGTGCATGGATAATAATTGTAGGAACTTTCTTTGCCCAGCACGAAATTCTCTCTTGGGCATTTATACCCTCCTTAGCCTTTGTGTTTATTGTGATGTTTACACTTAAAACTCATTTGCTTGGTAAACCCTCCCGTCAGCATCGATTTACAGTAATTTTGTTGAGCAAATTATTGTGTTGTTGTTGAGTGAATTACTGTGTTGTTGTTGAGGGATTTTAAGTGTTTTGTTGAGTAATTGTTGAGCGATTTATGTGATTTTGAGTGAATGGTTGAGCGATGGTGGATGGCTTGCATTCATAGAAATGTTTTTCTTTACTGTTTACATGATATTTCGCAGCTACAATATTAATTTTTGCATTACCGTTTAATGTGAATTGTTTCTCTCTGGTTTATACTTATAAGATAAATATATAATTTTGATGGGTTATTTGACTGAACCCAATCGTTGATTGAGTCTCTCGATCCCCGGGTCAATATTCAACAAACACCTTGTAATTTCCTCGAAGAAAAAAAATTCGTGTTATTCCCCAACGAATCTGGGTGTCTCGTACCAACCATCTATTCGTTCTCTTTGCCTCAGAAAAATTCGAGTTATCAAACAAAGAATTTCTTGGCGATTTTCCCAGCAAAGGTAGTTCCCCTAGGCGATTTTCTTTGCGTATTAACACAACATTTTACACCACGATTTTCTGGGCAATTTACCCAGTATTTACACAACAATTTCACCCAGATCCTGATTTTATTTTATTGACAGCGACTCTGCACTCTTCGGTGCCTCATTAAGAACCCTGGGTACCAAACTGTTGTTTCTTCTTTATGTTGGGTTCAATCGGCTCTCTTGGGGTAACCTCTATGTGTCTTTCCCGGCGCCTCGACCCACTTCCCGTTCCTTTATAATTTTTCCATAGCTACTGCAATTCGACCCTATGCGTGCCCTCTCAATGCGCTCCTTGAACCTGCATTGATGTACAACTTGCCATGCAGTGGCCTACCATTTTTTTCCTTTGAAATCCTTTATGTTGAACTCATAGATCGACTCAACTCTGTGTGAATTGTATCTCCAGAATTACATTTTAGTTACAGTGGTAAGGGAGAAGTTCTAACACAGGAAAATGGGGGTTAGATGTCCGTTAGATTAATTCTGATAATTTCCTTCTTAATAGTGTTCCAGTTAATTCACATTTCGGGTTAAACTTCTAATTCCAACTAAGGGATTTTTATTCTATTTCCATTTTATATTCTAATTCCAGCAATGGTTTTTAATTCTAATTCCATTTTAATCTCTTATTCCAGTTAATGGTAATTCAAGTGGTATTGCAGTTAAAATCTAATCATAGTTAAATTGAATTAAATAGGAACTGAAATTATCCTATTAAGGGTTGAGAGGTGTGTTAAAACCAGTTGTCTTTTAAGGGGAAAATTTTATTTAATTTAGTAGTTGAGTTCAATAAATTTTATACATCAAAGTGACCCATGATATTTTAAGATAGTATAAGGGAATGGTTTTTGATGCATTCATAATCATTACTAAGTATCGATTAAATTATGATGGTAGATGTGGGGGATCCTTGGGTGAGGTACTATAGTTATGTTTGAAGGATAGCTAAGATGACATACTGATGTGGGTAAATTTTAGGATAAGCATACTTTCATTTAAGAAGGGAATGAAACAACCTAGTGATCTTAAGGAAATTTTAAATATGACACTTGTCGATTGATTAAATTGTTTTAGATGATCATTGATTGATTGCGCGTGTTTGTTTCCATATTGATAAATAGGACTTGTTGAGTTAGACTTTTGCGCGCGTCAATTGTATGTATTTCATGACGATTTCTGGAGTTTGGGTTCTTGCATAAATGGATTTTCTTACGACAGTTGGATCTTATACCCTTGCGCACTTTAAAGTAATGAATGTCATCACCCTGCACCGATGATTAGCTGGATTGATGTTAGAGTGCTTCATTTAGGGATTTATTAATGTATGATAGTTAAGGTTTTGGGATTGCGCATCGATCATTGAGTGATCATGTTAACCTGGCATTGGGTGAAGTGTTTACCTTAGTATTTGTTGATCATGGTAAATTAATGATTGATTGTTTAAATAGCGTGACTGGACTCTCAATATAATTGCGCCTCAAGTTTATTATTGCTAGATAGATAGTGTATGTTAGCTCTCTCATATGCTTGAAATTTAAGGTTATTTAAGGTATTGTCTAAATTTTAGATTTTTCTGGTTGTGCACAGTGAAAGGCCACTAATGATCGACGATTGTTTATTTATTTATGCACCAAAAAAAGTGTTGAATCACTGATTTATTTTTCTCACTCATATTAAAGTTTCATTTTACTTGTGTCGTTATGTTGATTGCTTCATGAATTCCATGCGTTGTGTTCGTCGTCAAGTTGTGTTGATTAAATGTTGTCGTTATTACCTTCCCGCTTCAATTTTTTTTTTCACTTGTTATGCGTCGCATGTTGTCGTAACGACGGGGATCATTACAGGTGTGTCTACATATACATGTTTCACATGTACACATGATATTTTTATTTGAACATGTTCAAATTTATATTCAATCTTCAATCATTTTCTTGAGAGATTTCAGGTTAACAAGTTCTTGTCTTGTGCAGGTTTTTTTGGTATGTTGGAATCCAAGATATAAATATATCAATCCCATATGAATCCAGTACTATACATGGGACACAAAAAATACATTCATTTAAAACAAAAACATTATCAAAATGTGTTTTCATTTGATAGAATAAATGAGTCTTGTTTTTGTTCAGTTTGCATAGAGGACACATAATCCTGTTGTTTTTGTGGTCGACACTACTGTGGTGCTCTGTAAGGAGTATGTTGCTGAGGCGTTGGTCACTGAGGTGTAGTGAAAGTGGATCCTCTCTAGAAGCTGCAATATCCTGGTGAATGTCTAGTTGGTGTCTGATGATGCTACGCACCAGATGACACCTGCCCCGCTGGTCTCGTTGGAGTCCTCCTCTAAGCCTCGCTGATAAGCTCCTCCTCTATTATGAGGGAATTCTGAACAGCATCATGCAAGGTTTGAGGCATCAAAATCCTAACCTTTGCACGAATGCTGAAATTAAGGCCAAACACAAACTTGTTGACCTTAATCTTCTCGGTATTCAGGTGGGGAGCATAACGAAGAAGCTCCATAAAATGGGCCTCGTACTCAGGCACCGTACGATCTCCCTGTCATAAGGCATTGAGATGATTCTCAATGAATTCCTTAGATATATACCTCTCTCGAAACCATTCCTCGAATAGTTCCCATGACATGTCTTTGACCTCCATGTTCAAATGTGGCAGGAGCATCTTTGACCAGAGAAGAGCACTCCCCTTCAGTTGAAATATCGCCCTGCGGACCTTCATTTTGGAGGTCATAATCGTGAAGCATAAAGCACATCGCCTTGCTCTCCAGCCATGCCTCGATGGTTGAGCCATCTGCGGCACTCGTGGACTCGATAACTCATCCCTCTCTAGTTCTCGGTGAATGCTAACGGTACTGGTTGGGGCGCGTTGTGGACCCTCAGGTGTACAAGGGCTCTGGCCTCATCTCAGTATAGATAGTGAATCGAGGCCTCTGACATTCCCTGAAAGGACCTTGTCATACCATCATCATCCCTTACAGCAATCGAATCCAGCCCAAGGACTTGTTCCTCCTCTTAGGGGTTAGACTCTGAGGGTGCGGGAACTTTTGGAGGCATTGCACCTCCTTCCATGGAACCACGTTGCGAACCTCTGTGGCATCCTCTAATCAAGATCACCGCATGGACACGTTAAAGTTTTAATTAGCGCTAGGTTATTACTCAAGGGTTTACTGCAATGGAAATCATGGAGATCCATAGTTGTAGGTTTGAACCCGCTCTTATACCATATGTAATGACCCTCGTCGTTACGACAACATGCGACACATAACAAGTGAAAAAAAATTGTAGGAAGGTAATAACGAAAACAGTTAATCAACGCAACTTGACGATGAACACAACACACGCAATTTAGGCAGCAGGAAACACAATGACACAAGTAACATGAACCTTTAATGCGAGTGAGAAAAATCAATTAGTGATTCAACACTTTCCTTGGCGCATAAATAAATAAACAACCTCCGATCATTAGTGGCCTTTCGCCGCGCACAACCAAAAAATCTAAAATTTAGACAATACCTTAAATAACCTTAAATTATGAGCGCACGAGAGAGATAACATACACTATCTATCCAGCAATAATAAACTTGAGGCACAATTCTATTTAAAGTAAAGGTGCGCTATTTAAATAATCAATCATTAAATTACCATGATCAACATCAATATCAAGTTAAACACATCACTCAATGATCGGTTAACATGATCACTCAATGATCGATGCGCAAGCCCAAAACCTTAACTATCATACATTAAGAAATCCCTAAATGAAGCACTCTAACATCAATCCAGCTAATCATTGGTGCAGGGTGATGACATTTATTACTTTAAAGTGCACAAGGGTCTAAGATCCAACCGTCGTAAGAAAATCCTTTGGTGCAAGAACCCAAACTCCAAAAATCCTCATGAAATAGATACAATTGACGCGTGCAAAAGTCTAACTCAACAAGTCATATTTCTCAAGATGGAAATGAACACACACAATCAATCAATAATCATCTAAAACAATTTAATCAATCAACAAGTGTCCTATTTAAAATTTCCTTAAGATCACTAGGTTGTTTCATTCCCTTCTTAAATGAAAGTATGCTTTTCCTAAAATTTACCCACATTAGTATGTCATCTTAGTTATCCTTCAAACATAATTATAGTACCTCACCCAAGAATCCCCCACATCTGCCATCACAATTTAATCGATACTTAGTAATGATTATGAATGCATCAGAAACCATTCCCTTATACTATATTAAAATATCGTGGGTCACTTTGATGTCTAAAATTTATTGAACTCAGCTGCTAAATTAAATAAAATTTTCCTCTTAAAAGACAATTGGTTTTAACACGCCTCTCAACCCTCAATAGAATAGTTTCACTTCCTATTTAATTCAATTTAATTGTGATTAGAGTTTAACTACAATGCCACTTGAATTACCATTAACTGGAATTAAAGGTTAAAATGGAATTAGAATTAAAAACCATGGCTGGAATTAGAATATAAAATGGAAATAGAATAAAAATCCCTTAGCTCGAATTAGAAATTTAACCCGAAATGTGAATTAACTGGAACACTATTAAAAACGAAATTATTAGAATTAATCTAACGGACATCTAACCCCCTTTTCTTGTGTTAAAACCTCTCCCCTACCATTGTAACTAAAATGCAATTCTGGAAATACAATTCGCACAGAGTTGAGTCGATCTGCAAGTTCAACATAAAGGAAGAAAAGGGTAGGCCACTGCATGGCAAGTTGTACATCAATGCAGGTTCAAGGAGCGTGTTGAGAGGGCACGCGTAGGGTCATCTTGCAGTAGCTTTGGAAAAATTATAAAGTAACGGGCAGTGGGTCGAAGCGTGAGGAAAGACACCCGGAGATTACCCCGGGCGAGCTGACCGAACCCAACATAAAGAAGAAACAATAGTCTGGTACCCAAGGTTCGAAATGAGGCACCGGAGAGCACAGAGTCACTGTCAATAAAATAAAATCGGAATCTGGGTGGATTCATTCTGTAAATACTGGGTAAATCGCCCAGAAAATCGTGGTGTAAAATGTTGTGTTAATACGCCAAGAAAATTTCCCAGGGGCACTGCCTTTGCTGGGTCAATCGCCAAGTAATTTGTTGTTTGATAACTCAAATTTTTAAGAGGAAAAGAGAACGAATAGATGGTTGGTACGAGACACCCAGATTCGTTGGGGAATAACAAGGTTTTTTTTTTTTTTGAGGAAATTACAATGCGTTTGTTGAATATTGACCTGGGGATCAAGAGACTCAATCAACGATTGGCTTCAGTCAAATAACCCATCAAAATTATATATTTATCTTATAAGTATAAACCGGAGAGAAACAATTTACAGTAAACGGTAATGCAAAAATTATTACTGTAGATGCGAAATATCATGTAAATGGTAAATCAAAACATTTATGTGAATGCAATCCAGTCGCCATCGCTCAACCATTCACTCAAATCACAGAAATTGCTCAAAAAATTCTCAACAAAACACTAAAAATCGCTCAACAACAACACAGTAATTCGCTCAACAAAACTACTGTAAATCGCTACTAACGGGAGGGGTTACCAAGCAAACTAGTTTTAAGTGTAAACATCACAATAAAATCAAAGGCTAAGGAGGTTATAAATGCCCAAGAGAGAATTATGTGTTGGGCAAATAAAGATCCTACACTTATTATCCATGCACAGGAAAGAAGGGCATTTGAATCTAAATCTTTAACACCAGAATGAAAGACAGTCGATTTGGCTTCTGGCCGACTGCTCAAGCACGGACTAATAACTTAAAGGATAAAGGAATAACAATATAAAAACACAATTTGCATCTAGACCTTCTCCGTGGAGAACAAAATAATACAAAAAACGCAATCAAGGACTAAATAAAATGCAGGTAGGAGAGACAAAGGTCCAGGCAAGGTTTTGAGTCTGGGGCTCATTCTGGCCATGTGAAATTAGACAGTAACTCAGAAATAAAATATACTGTGGATAGAAAGGTTTCTTACAGGATGAATCAAGCAACAAGGGAATTAATTTGATAACATAATTCTCAAGGAAAGGTCATAGCAATGAAGTCGTCATCCGATTATAGTAAAATAAACAAGTGTAAATTAAATTTTACTACAAGTAACAAATTTAACAGGCATACCTTTATCGACGAAGATGAGGCAAAGAGGTCCTCCTGCACGTTCACTCCGTCCAGATCTCACTTTTCGATTGATGTGACCTCACCGGTACCTCTCAGCCAACGCTAGGGGTACACTTCTTCCCCCTGAGCCCCCCCCCGGGCCGCAAAGGGGCCACACACACGATACCATAGAATGCTATCACCCATCTCACCTCGCAAGGTCAAGCTACCACTCGTTACCTGAGTTGGGTATCCCAACTGCCACAAGAAAAATTCAGTCAAAATAAAATTTCAGCAACGTAACGTTACACAAGCCAGATGTGATCCATACTCCTCCTCCGCCATCCCTTTTATAGAGTTTAATAGTCATTAGTTTTCCAAACCCTCATTAGATTCATTTTTCATTTATTTAATTAGGAAAAACCTCCCCCGTATACATGTCGCCCAATCCCCTAGTTGCACTAGAAAATCAATTTTATTAATTAATTAAATATTCCTATTTCCCTCACCCACCTAAAAGCATTCCTAGAAACTCTCATCAGTGTCCCAAAATTCCCTTACAATTCTTAAATGACTTACGCCTTACTTAATTCCTAGTTGAGTTCATAAATAGAAAGTTTCAAAGGCTAGATTCCTTACTAAGTTAGACATTCAATTTTTTCTTTAAGTTTCCCCTTTTCTTTAAATTTCCTTTTTCTTTTAAGTTTCCCCCTTTTTCCTTTTTAACTAAAAATCAATTTAGCAAGTGTAGATAAAAAAAACCATTTGTCCTTTTAATAAATTTAATCCTCCATTATAATTTTTACTTTAATAATTAAGTTTGAATTTCTTACCCCCCCCTTCTTGTTACATGTTTATTTATCTTTTTCTTTCACCACATTTTCTACTTAAACCTAGGTTTTAATTTCCCTAGGTTGGGCGACAATTTTTAAGGGAACTTTTAGTTATTAAAATTCACTCATACCATCATCTATTTTAGGTCTGACTAGGTCCTAAGGGGTAATAGTTTTCTAGGCACCAGGTTTATTAACTTATCATAGTTTAAATCGTGACGTCCCCTTCAGGACGCACTACATGCTCCAAGGGTGCCACTCACCTCTTTCTGTTTTCTTTGCGCGACGTGCCCTTCAAGATACACTACGTGCTCCAAGGGTTCCACTCGCCTCTTTCTATTTCCTTTGCATGACATGATCTTCAAGATGCACTATGTGCTCCAAGGGTGTCACTCATCTCTTGTCTGAAATTGGTAGACCTCAAACCCCTGGAGTCAATACTCTGTCAGGTGATCTTATGGGAGACTAAGGTTATCTAAGTAATAAGGACCCTGCCTTATTGCACACCCCTTAGAATCATCGTGAGCGACTGTCACAGTCTTCCCTCGCGACATCGTGGGTCTTCTCAAACTATGTAATCGTTAACCTACAGTTCGAGCCACGACGGGAGTGCTAGTAGGTTGTAGTAGGGTTGTTGTCACACCTCTCCCTCATTGTCTTTGGTTGTCGTGAGTGACCCCTTTATCTGGTCGTAAAGCTATCGTCAGCCTGCATCCATCAACAAATCATGTCAGCAATAACAATCAACATCATAATATCTAATCATATATACATATGTCACATCAACAACATTCAAACCCTAACAATCCACTCCCTGACTCGATCCGGACTCCAAGGGGTTTCATTGATGCCTCAACATCCTCAACATCTAGAGTCCTGCACAATTAGGAGAACCCAGTTAATAGCACTTGTCGATGTAAATACAACAAAAATAACATAACATCAAATCCACAATGTCCCATACTCATAATCAAAATAGCCAATAATATAATGACCTGTATCACTTGCACGCAAGTGTCCTCAAAGAATAAGTTCGCTTACTGCGCGCAAGAGCGGGATGTTACAACACCTACACACATCCCTTGACGGATTATTTTCATGTTTTAGCGCCATTTTGCACCATTCAACAACTTGATCAGCAGATTAAAATTGATCGGCATGAGGGTTCATCTGATACCTTCGAAGTGCTCATTTTACACATGCCCCCTACACCGTCGTGCTCTCCTTTTCCATGACCGGTCTCAAAAAAATTCTAACAATGTGTAATGTTTGATTTTTTATGAATATGACATAACCAATAGAATGATCGTGAATATTTGAACTGACCTGCACACCCATCTGACCATATCCAATGTCGATTGAATCTGATTCCGCGTTCTTTCAATGAATCATAAAATTTATCAAAACAATGTTGTACATAATGTGTGTCGTGTGCTCAATCATCACTTATATAAAAGTGATATTCTTTAATAACATGTGGTTGTCATTAGTTCTTTCTATTTTATCAAGACTCTGTTGAGCATATCTATATAGAACGTGGACAAATATCGTGACTTGATCAGAATGATAATATTCACTATGTATTTTTTTTCGTGCAACAAATGTGTAATTATCTACAAAATCAACTACAGACAAAATTTTCCCTAGTGGAAACACTTCATGGGATTGTTTGAATTGTAGGTCTTTCCATCGAATTCTATGTGAATGCTTGGTGTATTTATAAATTTCTTCCTCAACTTCTTCAAAAAATCTATCACACAGATTTTATCTACTTTCAAATCAATCTTTTTGGAAATAACATTTGAATAATGTGGAGCCATGTTGTTGATATATTCATATCTCTTCCAAATGATTGTTATATTATAAAATGATTGATCATTCATATCAATAGGATACTTTGAGTGAAACAAACTTAGATTTCCACAACGATCACATTTCTTTCCACCAACACATTATTTTTTGTAAAATAATTCATCACCTTCTCTTTCACATAGAATTTCAAATATAAAATCACGGAATGTGGAAGGAGGAGGTGAACTTGGCCACAAAGTTTTACCAAAATCAAGAAAAGTGTCATAATACAACTCAAATTCCACATGATAATGGCAACAACAAGTGTCATGAACAGTGATAGGTCTAACAAACCATGGTTTTTGTTGCACAAATGTATTGATGGAAATTTTAACTTCTTTGTGCTCTTCTTTGAAATTATTGAACAATATTGTGTCATTGGAAATATATATTTTGGATGTTCTTCATATTGTTTTCATGTTATTCTTTGTTGCAACACATCCCTTGTATGTGGTGAAACATGAGATTCTTTCAACCAACAATTACGAGCCAATTCTTTAACATTTTCTGCAAGTCTATCTTTGTAGGGTTTTCTAGAAATCACTGTCCAACAAGCCAGTTCATCATTTGCATCTATTTGCAATCGAAATTTTCTATGTTTGTACAATGTTTTTATTGACGTTCCCGGCGTTTTTTCCATGTGTCGTGTCAAATGATCTTTTATATTGTTAGATGAAACAACTGTTGTTTGTATCGCTCTACTTGCAACACTGACATCTTTTTTTCGAGATTTTCCAAAAGTTTTTAATACACTAGTTATATTGTCAAAGACATTTTGTTTCACCTTTGTATATTTTGTCGACTTTTGAATACCCAATAATGATGTAGCTTCTCTTAAATTTCTTGACTTTATTAGACAGAGTAAAATTTGAGCTTGTATTGTTACTGAATAATCTTTGAAAAACGTATTATACATATTCTTAGTTCGATATCTTATACAATGCTTAGCTTCTTTCTTCCCAATTTTTTTAGTATCAACATTTTCTAATATTTCATCATCAATGTTGATAGATTCTCTTGCATATTTCAATTTAAAGTTTATATTAAAAAATAAAACTCAAACATAAATTCACTAAACTATATACAAGTGTTCATCTTGTATTATCTAAATTTATGTACATACCTATAGGTGATTTGTCTTCTTCTTCAATTTTGGTTTCAACGTCTTCTACTTCAATTTCGGTTTCAACATCTTCATCGACATTATGAGACACATCTATTTATGTTTTGTTTTTTTAAATCAAATCGTAATTACAATCAATTATATTAAACAATATTTTAAACTTGAATTCTATACTTTTAATATAGACAATATGTGCATGCATACCTGGTTGGACTTCTTGTTGAAAATCTCTATTTACATTATCATCGTTTCTTTCTTCAATATTTTCATGTTCTCGTTTATTTCTCCAATAATTCTCTTTCCTTTGATCGTTATGGTGAGTTTCATCTCGAGTGCGATCAAATTTTCTCTTGTGCAAACTTGTGTTTTCCATGAGTATAGTTATCTGCAAAAGTTATGTTCAACAAATACTCAACCTTGAAAAAATGCTCAACATTTATCTTTCAATATATAAATTGTTATTCCAATAAAAACTTGAACAAACATCAATTACCTTCTTCAACAAAAATGAAAAATATGATTCGAAACTTTGTTTAGGTGCTCTAGAAAACCATGAAACAAACGATGAATTGTGTTAAATGTGTTCGGTCGAAAGCGTATTTATATGATTTGGCGTGAAATGAAATGATACGACATGTCTTTTCTTTTTTTCTGACCAACGGAATTCGCTAAACCATCTTTCGGCCGAAAAAAATCTTTTTCAGTCGAAAAGCTTGGAAGTCGTTTAATTTTGACGGATTCTGTTAGAATTTAGTTTTTCGACCGAAAGATTCTTTCGACTGAAAACTAGAAATTGGGACTGTATCCAAAAACCAGAGAATTCCCCCAAACTTACCTAAACTTTGGAGGTTGCAGACTCCTACAAACACTCAGAATTTGGTTTTGAAAATGACACCATCATTTGCAAAATTGAATCTACTTTCAATTCCTATAATTTGTTTTCATTTTCATTATTTTTATCTAATTTTATTTAATTTAAAAAAAAAATCACTGCATAATATTTTCAGCAGACATTATGATTCAGTGAAATGAAATATCTGTACCTCTAAAAATACACACTGAAAAATTTAGAAAAAATTATATTCATAATCCTTAAACTGTTCTTTTCAAAAGCGTATTTTTAGATTTTATTTTTAAGTAAAAATTAAGATATATACAAGGTGGGGGAAAACATGTGTTTAAAATCTGCAACGTTTTCAGCTTGGTCGACTTCAAAAAATTCTAGAAATTATAATATTCATCTGTTAGATTCAAAATTACAGTCATAATAAAATAGATTCTCTCTAGATTGTTGCAGTATATTCCGTTTGTTAAAAACAAAAGTTTAATAATAGATACATTGTTGGGGGAAAAAATAACTCATTATCATTCATTTCATGTTTAAGGAACATACTGTTAAACAATTGTCAAATTGACATGTCAAATTGACATATCAAATATTAATAATAAAAAAATTGAAAAATAGTCATTGGAAAGCTAACAAAATTCTTTACAGGTTTTGTTTTAACTGTAAAGTGAAATTTTAAATAAAAAAAATACTTTTTTATGTCGGAAATTGAAGAACTTGTGAAAATATAGTTTGTTTTCTCATAAAACAAGCTAAATAGACACCCATCTTCATGATTTTACCCAATTTATTTAATCTTCACAAAAAAGGGCTCTGACAAATATGAAGGTCAAATTCTAGAGGGTATAACTCATTCAACACTACATAGAATCACTACTATAACTCCAATCTAGAAATGGAACCAAAAATCTGCATTTGATAACATTGATTTCACTGTAATTGATTGCAACAGTAAATAAGATATTACAACCACAAAGAGAGCTCCAAATCTGCAAACAAATTGATTTGAGCACAAAAATCTAAATCTTGTTGAAGGGTGAAAGATGGAGGCCCTCGAAGGAGGCTATATATGGGGCTATATGGGGCCTTGATTGTATCAAACTAAATGATGTGATATCTAATAAGGGTAAGATATGGAAACCCTTATGAAGCCTAATGACATGAAATCTAGTAAAGGTAAAATATGAAAATCCTTAAAAAACCAAATAGCATGAGATCTAGTAAGGGAAAAGGATGGAAACTCTTACAAAGCCAAACGGTATGAGATCTAGAGGCCACCTTCATTGAGCTCCAATATCAAATGATACAAATTTGATATTGATTGTTATGAAATTTACCATGAATAGAAAAGAACTCACACAAGTAAACACATAAAGACAAGTATGCAGATATGATTGGCATAAATGTACAAATGCGCACTTATGTGTATTACTATATATAATATTACAAAATTCCAAGATTCACGATCAATCAAGTTTGAACACTTATCTCCGACATAATACAAAGAATCTTCTAAAAGAATAATAAAATACAAAAATAAAATTCTAGGAAAATTATATCAAGATACATACAATACATCCCCAATTCGGGTGCCAATCAGAGGCCACGTGCCCTCTATAGTTGTCAGTGTGATGCCAACAAGATTATCCACCTGTTATCTCATGTGGACATGCAGCCTCATTAATTGGGTCATCATGCAGCCATCTCCACCCATAAATGTGATAACTATAACTCGATCTGGAAGTACACCTGCAATCCATAGACGTGACCCTTACATAGGAATTATTCACTTCAAGGTCAGTCTCGGCATGATCCCCTACAAAACTATGGTATCTCTTTCTAAATGGACATCCCAAAACCACCCCACCAATATTCCTCAACTATCAATGAAATTAATGGATGAAGGTACGATTGCAGCCAGTTTTCCCTCCCTAAGGGAAATTCAAATTTCCCACTATGATATTCCTTCTCATAATGTTTGGATATTTGCAATAGAAGTATTGGTCTTCCTTATGGTATTACACCATTTTCATATCCAATACCATTTCACCTACAATATTTCTTAACTTTCATTCACCCAAACAAATTATTAGCATTAATGCACATTATCCTTTCATTGCATATTTACAATACCTCACAAAGTGATCTCAAAATTGTGCATACTAAAAATTCAATCATTTATTGTTGTTAATGATATTAAATGAAATGAAACTACCATTCCTTATATATATATTACCTAAAATACCAAGCTATAATGCAATCAAGCATTACCAATAAATAAAACGATGTGTCAATGCCCATGGCCACATCTACCCAATGCATCCCTGCATTGATTTCGAGATACCACATATCTATGTTATGTATTCCACCATGGTGAGTTGGAAGATATATAAAAAAAATCAACACATCATACAAACTCTTTATAATTAATGCTCAATAAATTGGATACATTCCTCTTCAACCCAT
This sequence comes from Picea engelmannii, assembly GCA_009831015.1. Classification (NCBI taxonomy): domain Eukaryota; kingdom Viridiplantae; phylum Streptophyta; class Pinopsida; order Pinales; family Pinaceae; genus Picea; species Picea engelmannii. The sequence continues at coordinate 198,319 of ML801345.1, forward strand.
ACACAACACTAGGAATATAATCCCTTAGTGTTACTCAGTGTCAGCAAAGAGGGTGTAGTCCAAACATCAGTTATACATGGGAAGACTATTGAGAACTCATACAACGCTATAACCCTTCCACTACCAACCCCAACATAGTCTCACACATAATTAACTCCATTGGCATCTAACTCTATAACATGAGTGTATCTCCTAACTTGACCTCAATCCCCTTTAGAAATTTGCATTATAAGCAACCAATACCTGCATGGATGTTTATCAAATTTACTTGATGCTACCTGATCAGTTGGTATTTGTAGAAGCTTCCAAGATACCCTAATCAATTGTTGGATCACACCTTACCATCCTCATTTTTGTTATTATATGTGGTTGTCATATGCAACAACAATATCATCAACATCTTCAACCATGCTATAATAATTTCTCCTAGATATATAATCCATCATTAGTTTTATTCAAATCTCATAACATCATTATTTCACATATATAACAACAAACTACTCTTAGTCTATAAGCATTCCCTAAGCATGTCCAGTAATTATCATGCTTGAAATAACCACACCTATCAATTTTCTCAATCCTAGAGAAATATAAATAATCAACAAGATTCCTCTGCATGGTATGAAATTCTCAGCAAGGATGAATTTCTTCCATGACCCTATGCTACATTATGTTCCTCTTGGATTCTTCTTTCCCTTGAGCATTCTTTTCGAGTTTGTCTTGACATCTTATCATTTAGAGAGCCCTTCTTCCTTAGATGCAAATAGTATGCTAAAATATCTTGGTTAGCTCATGAATTAAATCAAAACAAGTGCATTATGCACATGACTCATATTGAGAGTCATATTCATTAACGTTTGATGTAGTATATGTAGATTTCCACACATGCATGTCTTCAAAATTTAATCTAGGATTCTTTGGCATAGATATAAGGGCCTCTACAGTTGAATGTTTATCTCTTAGCAGTCTTGTATTCTGTGGATTTATCTTTCCAACAGGGTCTTTACACAGTCCCTCCTCATAGGACTATCTCAACATGAAACTTGTTCATTGTACCGCTATCATCTCTTGAAATTATCTCCACTCACGAGTGGGAAACAACCCTATCCTTTAAGTTGTTCACCTATAATTCCATAGGAATTGCATAAACATGATTTCACATGGTGTTTTCATCCTTGCACTCAATCATATGCACCAGCAGTCTGGATGCATGCTTACAGCTAGCATACCTCCATAACTTGTACATGCATATCGATGCACACTTAAAAATCAATCTTCCTTATGGTTGTCCACCTTTATTCACATGGGATTTCAAGGCATATTCATAAATATGATGCCCTCTTCCATTATACACTCCAGTGCATATCTATTTCAACTTTATTTATTTATTTATGTTGTAGATGGTTGTTCTTGAATTCCCCTAAATCCTGGATACCCTATTTATTCTTGGTAAGCACTCTTCAACCAAGTCAAACTTAGCTATCTTGTATATCCATCCAATATGTATTATTGGCAGTTTCTCCCATTATATGGATAATTTTTTCCCCACATTGCTCTATTTGAACTCTTTAGTACTTATGGTGCCTATACCATTATCTTCCCCTTCCTTGGTCAAATAAGCATCAAACTTGACTTTCCTAGTCAATAACCTAGCATGTTGTAATGTTGCAAATAGAGATGACTCACTCATAAATAAGTCACACATCACCTCCTGAGATCTTTGATTATATTGTGAGTAATCCTTGNCTTCCTTGGTCAAATAAGCATCAAACTTGACTTTCCTAGTCAATAACCTAGCATGTTGTAATGTTGCAAATAGAGATGACTCACTCATAAATAAGTCACACATCACCTCCTGAGATCTTTGATTATATTGTGAGTAATCCTTGACATAACACTATTTCCTTGAGTGTCTATTCCAATCCTTAATTCAAGGTTCAAACTATTTTTCCTATTATTTAAACCACCCCTCATGTTTCCATGCTTTGCACCTCTATGTGTACCAAATGCACATGCAATGGTATTTCTTACTTAGCATCCACACTTGATATGCACATTTGTCATCTTAACTTGCTTTATCTCTACCCATACAATTACTTAGCCTTCCTTATGGCTTCTTCTAAATTCCTAGGCTCATCAAGATGAATTTTGTCCTTGTATAAAAATGGTAACCTACTCAAGAACCTCTAAATATTGACCTTTCCATCCTTGATGAAGTCCACATACCTTAGAAGTTCCAACAATATTCTCTCATACTCCTCCATGGTCATGTTTCCAAGTTTGAGTTCAAAGAACTCTTTCATCTTCTTATCATAGTATCACTCTAACAAGCGTCATTGTTGGAAATATCCCTTGCATTGTCTCCAAGAAAATATATTATCATCAATGTTCCTAGTCTACTTAAGTTGATCCCACCACATATATGTTCTTCTTTGAAGATGGTAGGCTACAATTCTAGATCCTATATTTCATGGGTAATCATGCAAATGGAAAATATTTCCTTATTCCCAACAATCAGGCTTCAGTATCTTCTCCATTTTCTCTTCTCTCCATCAAAATATGGTGGCTTGAGCTTATTGATCTCTCTTGCAAGACATTTGACCCATATTTCATCCTCTAATATATGATAGGGAACATACTTGGGATGCTCTATGTCCCTACACGAGCATGGGTTCTTCTGGTGGAGACTCTTTGGGAGTGGTGGTGGTGTTGATGTTGTTTTCTAAAACTCCTTGACTTCCTGGATCCTATAGGATCATCGCTTCCATCGTGAGATTTAAATGTTGTTGCTTTCCCTACATTGACTGTTTGTTTCATGCAAGAGTATTTGTTGACTTGCTTTTGCAACATGTTTAGAATCTGTAGAAACTCTTCCTAATATTCCATCATCCTCTTTTCATATTCTCTATATCTTTGCACTTCTTTTTGTGGGCTCCTCACATATTCATCCAGGTCCACAAGTTCCTATTTGCCTCTTTTTCCATTGGACTCTATCTCCACATTTCCCAGACTACCACATATAATTCTGATTTATTCTTCATATCCTTAAGATCTATGTGCATCCTCCATATCTCTGGTCCTCATGTTTCACTTGCTCTACTATGTCTGAAATCTTATTCTACAAAGACTTGTGGCCATAAGAAAATCTAGAAAAAAAATGAATAAATTTTTTGCTCGTTAAGGCCACCAATCGTCTTCTTCTGAGTTGACTGCAAAATTTACTAATCCAGCCCATTTCCTGTGTTCGTACTAATCCAACCCCTTTCCCATGTTCATAGAATGACTCTACTCTTCATTATATTTCCATTGACTACTCCCTTTCCTAATTCTATGCTTTGAGCATAAAGTTGTGGCTCTTGAAAGATAGCACTTTTGGCCTTCCCTTTCAATTTCTCAGACTTTGAAATTTTGTTATGATTTAACCTATATTGATGTGGCATTGTTGAAGTGGCAGTGTTATCCCATGTGTCATGCTCCACGTATTCCATGCCACTTGTCATGGCCATTGTGGCCTGCCCCATCATCCTCCAAGACTACCTGTGCAACTTTTAGAAAATTTAGATGTCATACAATCCAGGAATCTGAAAAAACTTTAAAATCCCTTTTAAACAAAAAACCAGATCTGAATGTGGAATTTCGACCCATTGGAACATTAACACATCTAGAGATCAGGGATCCAGAAAATATTTAAAATCCTTTTTAAAACGAGAATTTGGATCTAGATGTGGAACTCTTACCAATTGGAAGCTTACATCCAAATATATAGGATCTGATAAATCCTTAATGAATCCTTTATTCAAAAATCCAAAACCGAATGTAGAACTCTGACCAACTAGAACTCTAACGAATTCTAGCATTCGAGATCTGGAGATCCAGAACTTCTCAAAATACACCTTTAAAAAACACCAAATATGAATATGGAACATTGTCTTGGAACCCTGACACATTTGGAAATCTGAGATTCAAAATTCCATCAAATCCTTTTAAATCAAACAGCTAGATCTAATATGGAATCCTCACCTGAAACCTTGACATTTCTGGAACCCATAAAAATCCATTGCTAGGAAAACTACCAACAACAAGCATACTTCCCTTGTGAAACTCTCACATAAGGAGTTCAATTTACATGCTTGAAAAAATGCCTCTTCTACAAACCTGAGAACTTGCCTCTTCAGCCTTCAATCTCCAAACAGTTGTTGAAATGTCCACCATTGATTTTCTCCAAGCTCCGACTCTCTTTTTTCTATTGTCTTCCAATTCCTATGTAGAAAACAATCTGTCTACGCTCATATTTGTCCCCATATGAATTTCTTTCTTTGTTTTCCTTGCTTAATTGACTCACACTTTTCCCAAAGATGATTGCAATCAATCCCAACTCTCAATAAATATGGGATGTGACTTCTCACAACCAACCTCTTACATGTATTCATTGATTGGGCTCTCCCGCACTCAAGGGAGTAATTAGAAGGTTCACTCAAAACAATAATAATTAGGAAAAAGGTTTGGGATTTAAAACCCATTAATAAGACCCCCTTAGACCCCCTATTCTATTGTGGATAACTCATCCCCCTTATCTATGTTCATGTCCATCTGTAGCTGACATCACATTTGTATTTATCAATTTTGGATATACAAGTTCACATAATACATCGCTTGGCCCATGACCATATATCATATATACATTATGCATTACTAAAATTGGGATTAAAACAAGGATGTTATAGTATGCAAGAGGTTTTGGAGGTGATATCCTGCAGTTATCAATTGTTTCATGCCTCGCTCGATGTCCCTACCAAGTAAGGCGTAATTAGCACCAACAAATTTACTCTATATACCATACACCAATGCGAAGAAGTGCTCATGGTTTTGCCACAAAGTTTTCCTTGAAAATAAAAAGTAACTATGTCGAAATAAATGAGTCACACCAATTTAGTAATCAATATAAGAATCTAAGTGTAATTTAATTGAAAGTATCGATCGAAGCTATAATCTTGGCATAAATCAAGATATGGAGATTATAAATCAAAACATTTATCGAGGTGTATATTAAGGTATTCATCAAAGTGTTAAATGAGGTAAACTAAAACTTGCTAAATCAAGAGTGCACCCATGATGTCACAATTGAGGATATATCATACATGGATCAAGAAAATTATGATGATGATAAACATGGGTCCAATTTAAATAGATTGGATATCCCTCACATTTTGTCCAATTTCTTGTCAACTTGTATCAAGGATGGTGAAACATGGAAAACTTTAATCAAGGGTTCATTTTCGTCAAGTCACCATATCATTTATCTAAGTGGAATTTTTTTCCAACTCACATTAATGACCAGCATCTTACGTCATAGAGGATAACTCAATCAAGATTACCATGAGGATTTCCATAGTGCACAGATATTAGAAAAGAAAAGTAAAAGTATGTCCAAACTGCCATGTAATTAATCACAACTCCTTTGCATATGCATTATAAAGTTAAAAAATGATTTATCTATTTCCATTTGAATATAAATTCCCTAGTTCATACCATTTTGAAGAGATTGCCTTTTTTCATAAGTTTCAATAGAGATACGTGAGTGAATTCACCCCTATAATTGTATATAGTATATTTAAATATTTTTTAAATTCATATATATGTATATATATATATATATATATATTAAATGGAAATACTTGGCAAACATTTGTTGATATCTGTTAACCACTAGATTTGCTCACTTGAAAATCTTGAGAGATAAGGGCCAGCATCTTTCATTTGGTTAATATTCAAACATTGCTTTCAGAGACATTTTTGTTTAAGTCACGGTTGTTTCCCATGGATTTTAGGTATAGAATTGATTTAGTGATGTGTTCCTGATTCAGAGACAGATTTTTCACAAGTTTTTATCGGATTGGAGAGAGTTATTATTTTTAGCAGTACTCCTACATTTTAGGAGATAGGATTCCAATGTATGCATGTCAAAGGTGATGATATATTTGGGACCGTTACTATATTTTGAATCCAATGAGATACTTTTAGGTAGCATGAAAGGACTTTCTATTATGCAGTAGCTTGCATGTCGATTATGACCACATATTCGGATCCTCCATTGAAAATCGAGTTCAATGAACCTAAATTTATTGACATGTGAGAACTTTCTATTTTTAGCAATATGTCATGCAAAGTGCCACATGTAATCAATGTAGAGGTGAAATTTGGCATCTTTTGGGTGTGACATGTGGAAAATCTAAGGCACATGCATGAGACTGTGTTGATGTGGCGGGCGCTTGAGTTGATGGAGTGTATGTATGAGTCATCAAGGCACATGTATTGACTTAGATAGTGTGAATTGGGAGCATGCATCAGTTGAGGGTGAGCTGGCACACAAAGGAATTTACGAGTTAGCATGGTTGAGTTAACTGAAGCGCCTCTCTCTCTCTATCAAAATTCAAACTCAGAGTATATCTAGTTGAAGAAGGTCTCTCTCTCTCTCTCTCTCTCTCTCTCTCTCTCTCTCTCTCTCACACACACACACACACACACACACTTCATTTGACTTCATTCCACTCTCCCTCTAGTCATCAGTGTGCATGTCTTCCCTTTCTCCACTTCATCCCTAATTCACTCCACTCTCCCTCTAATCATCAATGTGCATGACCTCCCTTTACTCCACTTCACCCAAGGTGCATCTCTCTCTAGTTCATGCGTACTTCAACTATGAGAAACTCCTAATTGAACTAGTGTGTCATTCACTTCCCTCCCCAGTTATCCTTCACTTGGACTGTGTGCACAGATTTTTCATCTACTGATAACTCAACTGTTGGAAACATGGCTACAACAGAGATGACGCAGATGATCAAGGTTGTCATTGATGGCAATCGATTGTTTATGAAGAACAGATGCTGAAACACGACTGTTGCAACACGAATGTTGAAACACGACTGTTGGAAGCGAACACAGATGCTGCAACACAAAAGTGAAACATGTTGAAACGTAGATGCTGAAACACGACTGCTGCAACACGAATGCTGAAACACGACTG
>ML801345.1:225997-250477 GCA_009831015.1 Picea engelmannii
CGGGGATCGCACCCGGCCTGAGCCACACCAACCCTTAACATGGTTGGATTTTTTGTCCCCGCAGGTTTCGAACCGGTGACTTTAACATCACTGAGTGGCTTAACAACACACTCCGTCACCGACTGTCCTACACCTCGGGGACTTTAATGCTTTATCCTATTATTAATGCTCCTTATCCTTATTTATTAATGCTCCTTATCCCCTCCGTATACGTAATCCTTTAATTTACCAATTAAATTTATTATCCTTTTTAAATTTAATACCCATGTTATTGAATGTAATAGGTAGTTAATTAATTAATTAATTAATCAAAATTATAACCTTTAATTAACTAATAAATACTTAATTAGTATCATTAGACCAATCTTTGTTTAGTTATTAACATGTTAGGAAAAATTAATTACCTAATAAATCTTTTACTTAATAATTCCTAAGTATATATTCTACTAGGGTTGTTACATCACCTGCAAGAATACTCGATCGCCAACTTCATAACTACGATTGACATGACACGCATCAGCATAACTCGTATGTTGATATTGCACTTCCTTTATCCTTTGTCTTATTGTTTGAATTTGATATTTCATTTCTTGGATCGCTTCAGGTCCCACCAAGACCCTATCCTCAAGCCAATCCCAACTCAAAGGAGTCTGACATGGTCACCCGTAAAGAAACTCGAAAGGTGCCATCTTAATGGTGATTTGATAATTGTATTTGTATGCAAACTCTACCAGTGGAAAGAACTCTTCCCAATTCCTTTGTTGGTCCATAACGTACATACGCAACATATCCTCCAAGATTTGGTTTGTTCGTTTGGTCTCCCTGTCTATCTTCGGGTGATACGCAGTACTAAAGTTAAGTTGGGTTCCCAAGGCCTCTTGGAAACTAGTCCAAAATCATCCCGTAAACACCAATCCTCTATTAGAATAGCGTGTGGTTGTAGTAATTATGTCGGATGTCTATGTTTAGCCTTCACCTGCTAACATTCTAGAAATCTTTCCAAGTAGTTTACTATGTCTACCTTCATTCATTTCCAGAAGAATAAGGGTTTTAGGTCTTCCCTCATCTTTGTGACTCCAGGATGAGCCATGTACACTGCTCTATGAGCCTCTTTTAGGATCAATCTCCTCAACTCGTCATTGGGAGGTACATAAATTCAACTTATAAATCTCAATAATATGTCATTGTCCACAGTAAGTCCCTCAAATTTTGGTACCGTCATTGTTTTTGTCTGATAAAATCCTTGACTTCTTTGTACCAGTCATCATTGCGTTGTAAAGTTAGGATATTTTCATGTATATTCATCTGAAGAGGCATCACCAAAAATATGTGTGGTCTCTGAATCAACGTATACGCCACTCTGTTCATTGTTCCTTTTATGTAAGTAATCTCAAAATTGTACTCGCTAAGAAATTTTGACCAACATCGTTTTCGCGTGTTCAAGTCACCTTGCGTAAAGATGTGTTGTAGAGCACAATGGTCCATTTTTAGTTCAAATTTCCATCCAATAAGGTAGTGTCTCCAAAATATCAAGGCATAAACAATTGATAATAACTCAAAATCGTGTGTTGTATAGTTCTCTTCATGCCTTCTCAACTTTCTCGAGATGTAAGAGATCACTCGACCGTCTTGCATCAAGACTCCGCCTAAGACTTCCTTGGATGCGTCAGTGCATACCAAGAAGTCTGTGTCCATGTCAGGTACCTTTAGTATCGATGTTGTAGTCAACATCTCTTTCAGCTTCCAAAATTCCTCCGTGCATTTCTTAGTCCAAACAAACTACTTTCTCTTCTTCAACAATTCCATGATCAGATTTTCTATCTTTCATAAACCCTTGACGAACCATCGATAGTATCCCGCTAAACCCATGAAGATACACACTTCAGGGAAATTCATCAGTGAAGTCCATTCCATAATAGCCTCGACCTTTGTTGGATCCACAGCGATACCTTCATCGAAAATGACATGCCCTAAGTAATGAATCTTCGATTGATAAAATGATCATTTTGACAGTTTCCCAAACAATTTGTTCTCTCGAAGACAGTGTAGCACCAAGTGCAAGTGCTCATCATGATCCTCCATCATCCGAGAATATATCAAAATTTCATCAATGAATACTTGGATGAACCTGTCCAAGTACTCGCGGAACACCCTGTTCATCAAACTCATAAATACACTTGGGGTGTTCGTCAGCCCAAATGGTAAAACAGTAAACTTGTAATGTCCAAACCTCATCTTAAAGGTGGTCTTAGGGATGTAGTCCTCCTTGATCCGTAACTGGTGATACCTTGATCTCAAGTCAATTTTAGAAAAAATTGTCACACCTTTCATCTAATCAAACAAATCATCAATCCTTGGAAATGGATATTGATTCTTGATCGTTTCCTTGTTCAATTGATGGTAGTCAATGAAAAGTCTCCACGATCCTTCCTTATTCCATATGAATATAACAGGCACACCCCACGATGACACATTTGGGCGTATAAGTCCTATGTCCAGCAACTCCTTCAGTTGCATTTTCAACTCCTGTAACTCTAGGGTCGACATCTGATAAGGCATTTTTATTATCAGTTCAGTCCCCAGTTTTAGGTCTATGGTAAATTCCAATTCCCTCTTAGGCAACATCCCAAGTAAATCCTCAGGGAAGGCGTCCGCAAATTCTCTCACCACCGGAAGGTTTTCTAGACCTTTCGCTACTCCCATCTCATTTAGCATAAGGATCACATAAAGCTTACATCCCTTGCACATGCTCTTTCGTAGTTGTAAGGAAGAGATGAACCTCGGCGAAACTTCCTAGTTCCTACCTACAATCACACGTCTTTGTCCCTCATCATTGACCAAGCTCAATTGTTTCGTCTTACAGTTGAGTATCGCCTCATGCGATTCCAACCAGTCCATACCAATCATGACATCATAAGATCCTAAGATCATGACATACAGGTTGGCCCTGGTGACAAACTCTCCCAGGTTAAGGCTACAGCCCATGACATTCCCACCAACCTTCTCTTTGGATCCCAAATCCATTTCAACCAAGCTAAACTCATCCTATTTGACTGCCTTGACCTTAATTATTTTTAGCACTGCACTAGAAATAAAAATCTCGATAGCACCTGGATATATCAAAATGATAAAGGTTTGGTTAGCGACGGTACCTGACGTCACGAGCACGATTGACTGGTGCTCTTCCTGAATTTTATTCACTACTGCATGAATCTAATGGGCCTTGCCCAAATATCCCACGGTAGTGGGTCCGCCTGATCTAGATGCTCTAGTCCTCTCCACTGGGCAGTCACGCTGGTAATGTGGATCCCCACATGTCCAACACCCTTTCTTCATTCTAGTACTCCTAGTACCTGAATTAGAAGCTGACGAACCTATTAATGGGTAGATCGGTAGATGCGGACATGAACTAATCCCCCTAGATCCACTTGGATCTACAACAAAACAAGATGGAACAAGATGCTTTCCCTAGGTTTCAATCATTGAATTTAACTACCAAAGAAGGAATAGATAACATACCTTATGAATCGCTTCCTTATGTCTTTGTTGATCCTACCTTACTCTGATGTTTTTATGAGATTAGATCTGAAATAACACAAATCAACCAATGTGAAAGAAACAATAGTGAAATTCAATGATGACCTAAACATGTGATCAAGGAGTCATGTAATAAAACATCAATAATTTTATGGGAAAGAGACATACCACCATATTATATCAATGAAAGGTAGAAGATACAACCGAATCACCTTGATGTCACAAGTTCCCTTTCAGTGGCCCTTTGTTCTGACACACACATACATTTTCTCCGACATTTGTATGAAGACTTTTCACAAAATCTTGATGGATGAATGGAGACCTCAAGCATCACTTGAAATAGGATTCTTCAAACAGCCTTCATCCTATTATTTCTTCAGCTTCTATGATTCTTTATGCTTGTACCTCCAACCGTTTCCATGAGAAGCCTATCATTATATAGGAGAAACTGAAGTTGTTAAAGAGATGAGGATGATCCCATCAAATCATAGAAGTCAGTAGGATCGTAACGATATGGACACCACCTCATATTTCCAGAAGATTCCACTTCTAGAAGATGATAGAACTTCTTTCCTCTTTTAGTTTTAAAGTGTCGTCATGACCTGCCTATATAGTAGCCTGTGAAACTCCCATGGGTTGGCTATAGTTTATCCTACGGAAATCATGGATTTCCACATTGTGTAAAGGGAGAAGCTTGTGGCGGCCTTCCAAAAATGCATCTTGCAAGGGTGGAAAGAGGTTCCTTTTCTCAGGCAAAAGATCATATTGGGAACCTGAACACATGTTTATGTAACCATCATCAGGGTGACCAAAATAATGTGTAACATAATTCCCCCCAAAGTATGAGGCTGGAACTCGAGACGGCTGAAATACCTTGTAAAATAAGCGTGTATGTGTCAAGAATTGAGGGCTCACCAATCAGGAACCTGCAAACAATCAAGCGTCTGTACAATATCACACCACGTCTGAAGTAGGCATTCCCATGTTCAGACCGTAAATGATTGAAATCATAAATGTAGGTCATGGCCACCAATTATACAATGTGGATCCATGTTAGGAAGATTTTGCATAGCCACTAGGAATACACTGTGGATCCATGCATCAAAAAATCAAGTATGAACATAGCCACGAGACATACAATGTGGATCTATGTGTCAAAACAAATCACAAGTACTCCATCGCAACCTAGACCAAAAAATGATGAAGTCCAGGGTCTTCAATCCATCGTCCATTATTACAATCCTAGTCATGTGATTACAGATGTTGAAGTCGAACATGAACAGAAACCACTTGATTACCAGTCATTAATGAAAACTGTTAACAAGTTCAAGAGAAATCACCATTGATGTCAATGACTCCCAAGGTACTCCAGTACAATCCAACAAGTGTGAATAAATGAGTTGAAGTCGAACACTTGACAGAATCTTTCAATCAAGGATCAATGATGTGAATCCACTATCGAAAGCGAAAAACCTTCCATTGAGGCATGTAGGCTCTAAGGTACTAAATAATTTCTAAGTCTTTTTCCTGGATAATGATCTGAAGTTGACAGGAAAAGACTTGTCACAGGAGGGGCTTGATGTATCCCCCATCAATGACATGAAATAAGTAACAGACTTAGGGTAGAGAAAAATACATATGTGACTTGGGACTGACACAGGGAAGGTCGGCATGGTAAGAATGGACAAATGCAAATGACAAACTTGATAGAAGGTTTCAATTGAACTTCTCTTGAACATATGAATGACACGACAATGATCTTAGCAGTATTGACTCAGAGACGACCCAAGATGTGAACTTGTAGAAGGTCAGACAAGAGATAAATGGATTACCCAACCTAGATTTGAATGACGAAGAGGGGTGTCATGTTCAAGAACGACGCTTACTTCCATTAATACAAATATAGAGACACATTCCTTTCCCAAATTTTCCCCCACCATTTCTGGCGAGTACCTCTTCATTCTTACGCAAGCTTGAGGAGGATAACATATGCTTGTCAATTTAAGCTCATCCTTCGGATGAGTACCTCGGAGTACATTTAACGAACCATAAGAAGGAGTGGTTCGGTCTCGTATGGGTCTATTGATGTTTTTTTAACAAGTCCAAATATAGAAGACTCGAAGGTTTTTCATGTTTATAGAGTCTGGAAAAACACTTAAAAGAGAACTCTCTTAGTTCATTTTTCATAAAATAGTTCGATAGGACCGAAAAAGTGATAAACTATCGCCCATCAAATGTTTTCTTCAAATAATTTTACGAGCGTGAAAAGAACAAGGTCGCTTGGCAATCTTTTCGTTTTCAGGGAGCATGAAAAGAGCTTAAAGAATTCTCCACGGGTTTCGTTGTTTTCATGTTACCATAACGAGTACGAAAAGACGACAAAATTATACTCGGTTACGTTCTCATTGATTTTCGAGCCCGAGAACGAACAAACACTATGCTCGAGGTTTTTCTGAAAAACCCTAACAAGTAATTGTACATGCGACCAAAACAAATCGAAAAAAAACGTCTATACTTCACTGTCCAAGGTCCTAAATTTTTTCCTGCAAGGAACAAAACACTTACAAGACCTTTAGAGTTAATGGGTTTTTGACTAAAATGTATTTATATAGAACAAAATATTAGGAAAAATGATTAAAAAAAGTAATAAATAGAAGCAAAAAGTCTTTTTCACCATTTTATTTGCACTTGGTCAAAAACTTACCAAAAACCCTTGTTTTTTACCTGAACTTCGGTGACATATTGTGGAGGCCACAGGGGATCATTCAACGAATGGATTGCGTAAAAGAGGTAAGCATATCATATTCTATCTTTTCAATGGATTAATTTTTTCTTTTAATGGTAAAACATCAAGATTTTTTTATGATTTGGGACTGCTAGTCGTGCGTTGGGGCCGCCGTGAGTGGCCTATAACGGGCCCTGCGGGAATCAACAATTTTTGCAAGTGCGTTAAGGCATAGTCACAGAAATTCCTCACTGTACTTGAAGTTTGATCGCGTAGGCTGGAAAACTAAAATGAAAAGTGAATGTTGACTCAACAAAAATCCCAAAATATGTTGAAAAAGTATGCTAAAGATCTTCTCTGTTTCTCATGCAGGTGTTTGCCTACAAAGATGTTGGAATGGAGAGAACGTGAGCATGAAGAAGATGATATTATGGATTTAAATGATCTGGGGACCGTGAATGCACTATGGCAATGTGGTCTATTAAAATTCTTCAAAGTTCAGGGCATGAGAGCCTAACAGAGATTACTAGAATATCTAGTTCATATGTGGGATTCAGAACAACAAGTGTTCCATATGGGTGTTCATGTCGTCTCTTTGGACATTGAGGATATTTATTTCCTGACAGGGTTTTCAAGTCGTGGGGAATGCGTGACTCTGACAGGTGGTTGAGGTGGTGGATTTCCCATGAGTGAGTACATTCGTAGGCAATGTAAACCTAATGCCAAAAGATGTAAAGGAAAAGTAGCAATCTGAGGTGTGAGAGATTTGACCCTTGGAACCATCCTTTTTACTATTGCACAAATGGTAGGGAGTGCTTCGCCACACATGGCACTCCAAAGTTACTTTCAATATGCTATTGAATGCTTGGAGCCTCGAGTATTCAACTGGTGTGACGGTGTATTATGCAGCATGAAAACCCAACTCACAAAAAGCAAGAATGGGGACCTAAAACAGTTCGATTATGGGTCCATTTTAGTATATTTCTTCCTAGAAAGAGTTCCACACCTACGCCTGCAGGTGGAATTGGGAATACTAACCCAAAGAGACCCACGAATGAAAAGATGGTGTGACCTGATGACACGGGATGTGGCAGGCCAGATTGTGAAGTATGATGATGCATTCTTCAATTGGTTGGGACTGCAAATCCTGATGATTGATGATTATGGTTATGTTGGTCTAGACTTTTGGGGTGATCTATATTTGGTTCTCCCTAAGGGATCTCAATGGGGAGATCTAGGTAAGAAAGACATTTATTTTTTACAATATTTTTATGAGTTTTAAAATATTTAATGTTTTTGTGTTTTCGATCAAAAAACTAATCAAAAAATTTTGATCATGCAGATGTAGGGCCACATTGACCCCTGGGATCTTCTCCTATTCAGAGGCGAGGAGAGGCATGTGTAGTAACTGGATGGGATGTTGAGAATTATGATGTAATAGAGTAGAACCTGGAAGGCTTGACGGCGGACATCCCTGATATATCCATCGAGGATATCCTGGGGCATTGTCAACGCCATATTGTAGGCATATCCATCTCACTTAGTCGGTTACTACGTAGGGTAGAGAGAGCAGTAGTATGCTATTGCGAGAGGCATCCATGATCCCATTTTGTAGGGGCCATGGGCTCTATATTTTGATATTTTGATCTTTGGATGAAAACTCTTTTTGTAAACATTATATCATTATATATATATATATATATATATATATATATATATATATACACACACATACATGAGGCTTTTACCGGTTTACGCTTTTTTTTGTACAATATGTGAAATGTTATTGGAATTACAAATGTCTCAAATTTCTGTCTAATACATAATTAGCTAGAGCATCAGTTAATGTATTTAGACATCTAGGAATGTGTTGATATTCAATATAATCGAAATGATGTTCCAAGAGGTGGATTCGTAAATATACCCATAATAGAGTAGGGCTTTGGATAGTATAGACATTGTTTAACTGTAGTACTACTAGCTACAAATCAAGTCATATAATGAAGTGATGAATCCCAAGCGAAATAGCACTAGTCAATAATTCGATGCCACACTATACTCTGTGATATTATTGTTCACTCGACCCAGACAAACACCTTGTAGACAAATAAGTTCATTTGAGGGTGCATAGATTGCCCAAGAAACAGAAGATAAATTCCGGGTACTATAGCTAGCACCATCGGCGAAGCCAATATAAGGTAGTGAAAACACCGACATCTGGAGACCAAACACAATGCAGGGTAAGTAGCTAGGGGTAAAAGTCAAATAGAAAAAACACACTAAAGTAACACACAAGAGTATGATATAGTAAAAATATAAGTGCTTATGTAGAGATAGGCTAAGCGTAGTACTTCTTCAAGTAAAGCCCATTTCTGGGTTCACTCAAAGGAATGCCATCATAATCTACTAACTCATATGCTCCCTTCTCTAACACTCTTTTAACAATATAAGGGCCTCTCCACATAGCCTCAAATTTCCCGTCTCCTAGCAAATCACGATCTTGTTCATAGAGGAGAACTATATCACCTTCAGAGAACACGCGTGGCTTGACATGTTTGTCGTATTGGGATTTCACATGTTTCTTCTAGGTTTCAATAACTAGGGTGGAATTGCGATGGGTTTCATCCAATTACATAAGATACAATAGACGTTCCTCCTCAGCAGAGGTGTATGGGAGAAGTTTGATGACTAGTTTTAATGATGGAATTTCACATTCAATCAATAGAATAGCTTCTAAACCATACACTAATTGGAAGGGTGTAAACTCCATGGATGACTTCACGGATGTCCAATAGGCCCACAAAGCTGAGAACAACATCGTGTGCCAACTCATTTTGTGAATTCTGATAATCCATCGAAGAATGGTAATAAGTACTTTGTTTATTGCTTCGACTTGTCCGTTGGCCTATGGATAGTAGGGGGTTGAGTTTTCATGTTGAAGACCCAACTTTTCTGTAATCTTAGACATCATAAAGTTTCGAAAGTGGCTACCGTGGTCGATAACGATAACCTATGGGATTCCAAATCGTGTAACAATGTGATTGAAGATGAATAGGGCTGCAGGTTTTCCCAGATTGTCGAATGTAGGCATCGCCTTAGCCCATTTCGTGAAATAATCTACGGCTACAATAATGTACCCATGCCCCCTGGTCGAGTGAGGGTTACATGTCATGAAATCGATGCCCCATTTCGCGAAGGGTCAAATGAAAACTACAGGATGTAAGGGAGTGGGGTGAGATCTTATTTTGTTGTTGTATGTTTAGCAAGCGTGGCATTTTTGGACGAAAATAATACAATATTTGAATAGATAAGGCCAAAAATACCCAACTCGTAAGATATTTTGGGCAGTAGCATACCCAGACATGTGACCACCACATGCTCCAAAATGGTAGTCATTCAAATATTTCTCATCCTCATCATAAGTGAGACATCGTCGAAAAACGGAGTCAAATCCATGGCGATAAAGAGTATCACCAAGGATGATATATTGATGGGCTTGGTAATGTATGTGACGACGGTCAGTACTAGACAAATTAGATCGAAAAGTCTGAGTCTGGAGATATATAATGATATCTCCATACCAAAGGTCATCAGAACTAATCAGAAAAAGGGATTCATCAGGTAATGAATCCTCTGCTACATTTTTCGTCTCAGAAAAGGGAAGGTCACATATCAATTCCACAAACACCAAGGATTTCTTATACTTAGCACATTCAAACTCTAAGTCAAACTCTTGGAGTATCACAATCCATTTGGAGTATTTTCCCCCTAGAAAATGGCGTGTAAGAATGTGTTGCATAGGGTTGCAATCGGAAATCACAGTGGTCTTGCGTAAAAGGATATAGTGCCAGAAACATTGGACATCTTGAACAGCTGCTAAGGCTAGTTTGTCAACATGTAAATACTTGTCTTCAGTAGTCCTGAGAATCTGACTCAAATAATAAATAACCTGTTCATCGTGAGAATCATCCTCTTGGACCAGAACCATGGAGATGGTCGAATCCAAAGCAGCGAGATAAAGGAAATAATCTCAACTATAATCGGGTGGGAAAAGTAGTGGGGTACAGGTTAAAGTCAATTTCAAATTGTCAAAGACTTTGTTGGCAGTGGTGTCCCATACAAATTCAGATCCTTTCTTTAATAGTCGAATAAATCCAAGTGTTAACTCAGCATAGTTTGGGATAAAACGATGTAGAAAGTTTTCCTTCCCTTACAAATTTTGTAGCTGGTGAAGTGACGAAGGAGGAGGGAGATTGAGAATTGCCTCAACCTTCAAAGGATATACCATGATCCCTTGATGTGACATAATAAATCCTAAAATCCTGTCGAACTCCACGCAAAAGACACATTTGTGTGGGTTTAAGCGTATACGATAGAACCGACAACGAAGGAAAATGGCTCCGAGGTGGGATGGATGATCACTACGATGAATGGAATGTGTTAGTAGGTCATCTAAATATGGTTGTATAATGTGCTTAATATCATGGAAATCATAAGACATAGAACGTTGAAACATGGCACTAACATTATTTAAACCGAAGGGTATTTTTCGGTAGGCAAAAGTGCCCCAAGGTCAAATAAAAGAAGTTTTATGTTGATCTGTGGGTTAGATGTTGATCTGATTATATCCGGAGAAATCATACATCAAAGAGAAGATTTCACTTCTGACACAATCGTCGATGATTTGGTGAACGAAGGGGGTAGGAAAGTTGTCCTTAGGACAAGCTTTCTTGATATCCCTATAATCAACATAGACATGGATCGTACCTTGTTTCTTGTTAACCGGAACTAGATTGGATACCCAATCAGTTAAATCCACTGGATAAATAAAGCCAGCTTTAAGAATTTTTTTTACTTCAAGCTTGATAGTGGTTGCTTTGCGAGGGTGGACCGAGCAAAGTCTTTGTTGGACGGGTTTAACACCCAGGTATGTCTTGATTTCATGTACAACAATATCGGGGTCAATAACAGGAATCTCTTCATAACTCCATGCAAAGATGTCATGAAACTCTTGAAAAATGGATTTATACATGACAACTTCATCAGTGGAACACAAAGCTCCGATGTGCACATTTTTGACAACTCCAGGTTTAGTGGATATGTCAAGGGGAATCATGGGTGAAATATTACTTAAGTTCCCTTCGTATAACACATCGTGTGTGGACACGAGAATGGAAGAAATGATGAAAATGGTCGACGGAGTCGAAATCCATTGGTAACTCTCGAGGGTGTGTTGTTCTAGGAAGAGAATGGAACGATGATGTCCATCGTCCCAAGCAGTGTCTTCCATAGACATAACTGACATAATCAGCTCATTTGTGGGAAAAATCACGTGAAAAGGATCAGGAGATGAATCACCAAGAGAGGGGGTAGAGGGGGATGTCAAATGAATGGCTTGATAGGCAGATTCAATCGGACTTAAAGGTATCTGGTTGTCGTAGTGGAGATAATCACTAGGTTCGGGTACTATCCATGGGTCAAACGACTCGAGAGGTTCATGGATAGAGGTGGATATCATGTTAATTGAGGGAACCAAAGGAGGTGTAATATCGGGTGGTGGGATTGGGAAAGTACCCATCAGAGTGGAATATTTTAGTATACCCACGTTGACATTCTCATATCCAGGGGTGTCTTTGCAATGAAAGGTATGTTGTTGGTACGTGTGTCAGAGTTGAAGAAGGCCAATTGGTCTACCGTAATGAATTTTCCCTGATGTGGAAAACGCACGATGTAGAAAAGAGTAGACACAACTGCACACATAGAATCGATCCAGTTATGGCCAAGTAAAAGGTTGTAATCAAGAGGAGCATCAAAGATGTTAACTTCAATGCTGATCATTTTTTTCTTCTAACGTAATAGGCAACGACGGGAGGAAACCGTAAGGTTTAAATCCAGAGCCATTAAAGGCTTTGGGCATGTTGTGTGATTCATTTAAGGGAGGATATTTGATGGCTTTCCACCAGGCAATAGACATGACACACGTCTAGGCACCTTCATTATTAATTGTTCTACAAATGTTCTTTTCGGAGACAACAACTTGTATTTGAAATGCGAGTTGAGGGGGTAACCTTGGAATGTGATCTTCCAAGTCAAAGATTATTAAATTTGTATCTGTAGGGTCGATTCCACTGATAGCCTTCAACAGTGTCTTTTGTTGTGTAGGACAACTCTGAAGGACTTCAAGGGCTGACATCAAAGACGGTGCTTGTGCCAAATCTTCTACTATATTGTAGTTCTGGGCAGCACGTGCATGAGGATTGAAAACAGACTTTCTAACCACGCCCTTGGGAGGAGGGTGAAGGACTATATCGGGGTTCAGTTGTTCAAGATGAGGATTGTTGGAAGGTGGAGCCGAGGGATATTGTTGAACCAACGAAGGTGGTATATCATCAACTTTCTCGTTGGAGGGAGGGTAATATTTGGCACGAGTGGTAAGTGTGATGTCATTCTTCTTTAAATCACCATTACACATAAGTACATAGGAGGTGATGGAGGAAGAAGGTTGATCATGGATGACCAATTGAGCCTGTTGTTGAGAAGGGAAGGATTGAGACAAGATGGCAGGGGTAGGAGGTTTTGGGGTCCCTTGGAGGAACTTCATGACCTCAGCACGTCTCGGACAATCCTTTGTGTAGTGATCATCACCATAGATAAGACAAGGATAGAGAGGTTTGTGTTTATCCTTATCTTCAGCAGGTTGTGTCTTAGCCTTATCGGATTACGGGTTGTTATTCTTATCCTCTTTATTCCTACCCTTCCCTTTTTTAGATTTATTCTTATCGGTAGGACTCGATTGAATGGTGTTCACTTATGAAGTTTTATTGGTGGGAGGGGTGGGTATTAGAGCAGTTTGAACATTAGAAGCATGGGATTTGGGCACGATGTGAGAGGTCTGTGAATATTGAGGTTGAGCATGGAAAGTACCTATCACACCATTAGTGGCATGAGAAGCTTTTGGGGTTGTTGAGGTGGTCATGGTAGAAGGACGAGGTGTATCAGGAAGTAGATCGTAAAGAGTACCTATTTGTGAATAAACAAGATCAAGATACTGGGCACGACTGATTGCTTGTTCTTCTGTGACAACTAAACCCATAGAAATGTCTCTAGATATGTCATTCATGAAGGATTTTGTGAACCATTTTTCCAATAACTAATCAAGAAGATCGAGTTTGATTAGACATCATATTCGTCTCCACTCATGAATGTGAGCATAGATATGAGTGGATTTACTTTGCTTGAAAGAACTCAAAATATCGGTTCTTGTTTCATAATGGATTAGCAACTGGTAGTGAGTGAGGAAATCCATATCTAGGGTGTTGAAATCAGTGAATAATTCTCATGGTAATTCTATATACCACTTCACGGCTGAACCCATGAGAGTTTGTTGAAAAAGGCGTAACCGAATGGAGTCATCCATGAAAGAGTTGGATGAACACCAAAG
This sequence comes from Picea engelmannii, assembly GCA_009831015.1. Taxonomy (NCBI): domain Eukaryota; kingdom Viridiplantae; phylum Streptophyta; class Pinopsida; order Pinales; family Pinaceae; genus Picea; species Picea engelmannii. Next base: position 239,701 of record ML801345.1, read on the forward strand.
GTGGAAAGTCATTACATGATTATTCGGATCCTCTCTTGGTTTACCATCAAACTTAGGAATGTCGTATGTGAGTTTGGCTAGTATGACAGGCCAATGAGGAGAATGATGGATAGGGTCATTCAAAATTCTAGACAGATCAAGGAGGCCCAAAGTGGCCAAAAAGGGTAAATGTCTATTCACGTGAGGGTACTAGTGACTTTGGGGAGGAAGTCTCATTGGTATACCAGTAGGACAGTAAGCAGTTTGCATATAATGTGAATATCCAGGCAGAGTCAGTTGTTGGTGTGGAGGCATGTATCCCATGGGGTTGGGTTGGTTAGGGGTGTTCCCTTGGAAAGGAGTATTGGACTGAACATTCAGACCCCAAGTGGGATTCAAAGAACCTGGATATGGTTAATTGTAATTCGGCAGTATAGAAACACTGGTTTGAGAAGGTTGTCCCCCAGAGGGTTGTGGGTTAGCTTGAAGGTTCCAAAGGTGAGCTAACAAGTTTGATGTGTTCGGTCTAGATTGTGAATTATAAGTTCCAACCTGAGGATGTCCTCCATAAGGAGTAGGTTTCCCAATTTGAACGTGACTTCTGGATTGAGGTTGCCCCCCGGCATAAGATTTCCCCCCAGTGGGAATATGGTAACCGGAAGTGAATAGATGATGAGTTCTACCAATTGTATTGGAGCCACTACGACCAGGTCCACCATGAAGAGGTGGATAAGACCCTCTATAGAGTACTTGGGAAGGCGTGGGAACATAAACAGAAGAGGTATTATACCCAAGTGGTACTCCAGATGGAATTTGGGTATGGATGGCAGCAAAGGTATTCAAAGTGTGATACCCAAGAGGAAGAGAAGGGGTAGGTCTAGTAGAACGTGGTGTACCAATGGGAGCATGGTTAACCACTATATTCCTGGAAGGAATAGTCATAGCACGAGGAAGAATTGTAGAGTGGGCCATTTGAAAAGGGACGGTTGAACTAGGGCTAACTGACTGGGCTTCTGAGCCAGCAAAGAGATAGGCAGTTGTACTGGAAAAATGACCTAGGGAGACTGTGAGGATGGTGGACGTCTTGGGTAGCTCAGGGATGGAGGGTATATTTTCTCCTTCCCATGAACCATAAAGGTCTCGTATTGTACAAGGTGGGTTTCTAACTATGTCAGTAGTCCAGAAAGGATCGTTGACTCCAAAAGGTCCGGTTAGAGTTCTAGAAGAAACAACAACAAGCTCCCTGACAGAATTCATCCGGAGAAAAATTCTTTCATATCCAGGATGGATGTGGAAAGCTTCCATAGAATCGAAAATAATTCGGAAACTTTCCAAAGAGGTCGAACCTTCCTCTTGTGTTACGTTGGTATCCTGGACTTCACTCTATTGAGGAGATCCCTCTGACGTGTGAGGGGGTATAGGGGTAGAATCTTCCATGTTTTCCAGTGGAATTCCATGTACCCTACGTGAACGATGGGGAGGGTCTATGTTGGCGAAATTAAAAAATCTACAGATAAAATCTATGGCCAACTAAGTAAACAAACATCACACGCTATTAAAATCTAGGAATCAAAACCAAGAAAACAAGACCTTCCTATTCCGAAGTCACTAGTTGGTGATGAAATCCAATGTCACGATATCGAGACAAGAAGGGGCTGGGCTAGGGTGGAAAAGTTACGTTGACGACCTACTTAACGGACTTACACCCTGGTGCAAGCTCCCACACATAATCATGGGTATACCCTCCAAGGAGCCTGAGTGAGTCTGGCCAACGTCAATTCCAAGTACCGTGGATACTTTCCCCTCCACAGTCACCTTGTGTAAGACCCTAAGAAGATAGGCTACTATAGTTACCACGAACAACAGTGATGCATGGGTAAATAGTTGACAGTCCAATCCACACACAAGGGCAGGGTATTGAGCCTGAAATCAACTTGAGAGGCTTCCACTCATCATTGTTGGTATACCTTCAAGAGACCCCCATAATACGTGCAATCTCTACACTGAGACCAACAAAGCAAGGTGAGTGACTCTGCCAATCTCAATGCGACCTCAGGTTTGACCCTCATGTGAGAAGGGCTTCCCAGGATAAAATGTTGCAAATGGATTTGGACACTCCCTATCACAATATACCATTGTGTGTTTTATACTTTGGAGAGTGTGTCTCACTGCCTATTCAAAATCCCTAACCTATCTAATGTTGGTGTAAAAGAGCCCTAGAAAAAGTTACTAGTTGAATTTTAGAGTTTCGCAATATTATTAAAGGTTGTTGTTACTCAAGAGGGAGACGGGAATGAAACCAATGTTATGTGAGACTTTGACCCAATAACATGAAAATAGAAATGAATGATGCAAACTTTCATTCGATGAACTCTATCTATAGTAGGGAGAAAGAATTTTTCTGGAACAATGATAACTACGATGTACAATTCCCTTTTTTTTGAATGTAGTACCAAACAATCATTAACAATGTAATTTCACTATTCGTTCTCTTTCAATATTTCAAACGTCAATATTTTCTGAATAAATGATTACTTAAAAGACTAAAAAGACTTTATTTTTTTCCTTTCCAAAAACCAAAAACAGGGATGGAACTAAGAAAGGATAAGCAACCAATGAAAATAAAACACTCAACAAACACCCAAATCGATCTTTCAATGGAGATAAAAATAAAAATTGACAAGAAAATGTCTCTTCAAATATGAACAAGAAATGTTTTTATAATCATTAAGCAATCCAAAAGATGCAACCAACTTACAAATCCAAACCCAAACCAAAATGTTTCATCGAGCAAGAACTTGTACACGAGTCCAGAGATTATATCCTTGTCGATAAAAACAAAGATCAAAAAAAGATCAAAAGAGAAGCGTTCGATATCCGAAATCAATCAAGATCAAGTTGAAACAATCAGAAGCAGTCAAGAACTAGTATTAAAAACCCTTTTCCAGCTGACTGAAGCAAAAACTGGGAAACAGTAGAGGTCAAGACCCAATCCAAAAAAATTTAAAACATCGTCGTGGGCAGGCAGTATAACACAGTGCAGAAATGTGTGGTTTCCGCAGGCCAATAATCATGCAGGTCGCGAAAATCCCACACTGGAATAGACCACTAGGGTGAGAAAATAGAAGGTTTTCGCGATCTACCTATAAGGTGCAGTGTGGAAATCTTTCACAAAAAAGAAAATTTTTCAAAAAGTACAAAGGGTCTCAGGAAAATTTTAAATCCAGTGAGTCTAATTGGATCTCCCGTAGACTCAGAGACTGAAACAGAATGTAAACGATAGGCTATGAGAAAATGGCCAACAAAAAACCACAATCAAGTTGTACTTCCCCAGTTGAGTTGCCAATTTTGTTAACGGGTAAATTGGTAGATGCGGACATGAACTAATCCCCTTAAATCCACCTGGATCTAGAACAAAACAAGATGCTTTCCCTAGGTTTCAATCATTGAATTTAACTACCAAAGAAGGTATAGATAACATACCTTATGAATTGTTTCCTTATGTATTTGTTGATCATGCCTTACTCTGATGTTTTTATGAGATCAGGTCTGCAATAACACAAATCAACCAATGTGAAAGAAACAATAGTGAAATTCAATGATGACCTAAACATGTGATCAAGGAGTCATGTAATAAAAAATCAATCATTTTATGGGAAAGAGAAGTGCCACTGTATTATATTAATGGAAGGTAGAAGATACAACCAAATCACCTTGATGTCACAAGTTCCCTTTTAGTGGCCCTTTGTTCTGACACACACATACATTTTCTCTGACATTTGTATGAATACTTTCCACAAAAGCTTGATGGATGAATGGAGACCTCAAGCATCACTTGAAATAGGATTCTTCACACAGTCTTAAGCCTATTTTTTCTTCATCCTCTATGCTTCTTTATGCCTGTACCTCCAACCTTTTCCATGAGAAGCCTATCATTATATAGGAGAAACTGAAGTGGTTAAAGAGATGAGGATGATCCCATCAAATCATAGAAGTCAGTAGGATCATAACCATATGGATGCCACCTCATATTTCCAGAAGATTCCACTTCTAGAATCTACTAGAACTTCTTTCCTCTTTTAGTTTTAAAGTGTTGTCATGACCTGCCTATATAGCAGCCTGCGGAACTCCCATGGGTCGGCTATAGTTCAGCCTGCGAAAATCAAGGATTTCCACACTGTGTAAAGGGAGCAGCCTACGATGGCCTTCCAAAAATGCATCTTGCAAGGGTGGAAAGAGGTTCCTTTTTCTCAGGAAAAAGATCATATTGGGAATCTGAACACATGTTTATGTAACCATCATTAGGGTGACCAAAATAATGTGTAACAGGCCCATTGGCCTAGAACCCTGGTTTATTCTATTGAATAGGCCTAAACTGTTGTTGTTGTGGTCGATGCTACTATGGTGCTCTGTAAGGAGTCTTTTGTTGAGGCACTGGTCACCGAGGTGTAGTGAAAGTGGATCCTCTCTGGAAGCCACGATATCCTGTTGAATGTCTAGTTTGTGTCTGATGTTGCTACGCACTAGATGACACCTGCCCTGCTGGTCTCGCTAGAGTCCTCCTCTAACCCCCACTGATAAGCTCCTCATCTGTTATGAGGGACTTATGAACAACATCATGCAATCTTTGAGGCATAAAAATCCTAACCTTTGCACGAATGCTGACATTAAGGCCAAACACAAACTTGTTGACCTTAATATTCTCAGTATTCAAGTGGGGAGCATAACGAAGAAGCTCCATAAAATGGGCCTCGTACTCAGGCATCGTACGATATCCCTGTCGTAAGGCGTTGAGATGATTCTCAATGAATTCCTCAGATAGATACCTCTCTCGAAACCGTTCTTCGAACAGTTCCCATGACATGTCTTTGACGACCATGCTCAAATGTGGTAGGAGCGTCTTTCACCAGAGAAGAGTTCTCTCCTTCAGTTGAAATATTTCCCTACAGACCTTCATTTTGGAGGTCATAATCATGAAGCATGAAGCACATCGCCTTTCTCTCCAACCATGCCTCGATGGTTGAGCTGTATATGGCACTCGTGGACTCGATAACTCATCCCTCTATAGTTCTCGGTGAATGTTAACGGTACTGGTTGGGGTGCATTGTGGACCCTCAAGTGTACAGGTGCCCTGGCCTCATCTCAGTATAGATGGTGAATCAAGGCCTCTAACATTCCCTAAAAGGACCTTGTCATACCATCATCATCCCTTGCAGCAATCGAATCCATCCCAAGGACTTGTTCCTCCCCTCAGGGGTTAGACTCCGAGGGCGTGGAAACTTTTGGAGGCGTCGCACCTCCTTCCACGGCACCACGTTGCGAACCTGTGTGGCGTCCTCTAATCGAGATCACCGCATGGACACATTAAAGTTTTAATTAGCGCTAGGTTATTACTCAATGGTTTATTGCAGTGGAAATCATGGAGATCCACAGTTGCAGGGTTGAACCCACTCTTATACCATATGTAACGACCCCCATCGTTACGACAACATGCGATGCATAACAAGTGAAAAAAAAAAATTGAAGCAGGAAGGTAATAACGACAACAGTTAATCAATGCAACTTGATGACGAACACAATGCACACAATTCAGGCAGCAGGAAACACAATGACACAAGTAACATGAACCTTTAATGCGAGTGAGAAAAATCAATCAATGATTCAACACTTTCCTTGGCGGATAAATAAATAAACAACCTCCGATCATTAGTAGCCTTTCGCCACGCACAACCAAAAAATCTAAAATTTATACAATACCTTAAATAACCTTAAATTCTGAGTGCGCGAGAGAGATAACATACACTATCTCTCCATCAATAATAAACTTGAGGCACAATTCTATTTAAAGTAAAGGTGCACTATTTAAATAATCAATCATTAAATTACCATGATCAACATCAATATCAAGGTAAACACTTCACTCAATGATCGGTTAACATGATCACACAATGATCGATGCGCAAGCCCAAAACCTTAACTATCATACATTAAGAAATCCCTAAATGAAGCACTCTAACAGCAATCCAGCTAATCATTGGTGCAGGGTGATGACATTCATTACTTTAAAGTACGCAAGGGTCTATGATCCAACCGTAGTAAGAAAATCCTTTGGCGCAAGAACCCAAACTCCAGAAATCGTCATGAAATACATACAATTGACGCATGCAAAACTCTAACTCAACAAGTCATATTTCTCAAGATGGAAATGAACACACGCAATCAATCAATGATCATCTAAAACAATTTAATCAATCAACAAGTGTCCTATTTAAAATTTGCTTAAGATCACTAGGTTGTTTCATTCCCTTCTTAAACGAAACTATGTTTTTCCTAAAATTTACCCACATTAGTATGTCATCTTAGTTATCCTTCAAACATAACAATAGTACCTCACCCAAGAATCCCCCACATCTGCCATCACAATTTAATCGATACTTAGTAATGATTATGAATGCATCATAAACCATTCCCTTATACTATCTTAAAATATCGTGGGTCACTTTGATGTCTAAAATTTATTGAACTCAGCTTCTAAATTAAATAAAATTTTCCTCTTAAAACACAATTGGTTTTAACACGCCTCTCAACCCTTAATAGGATAGTTTCACTTCCTATTTAATTCAATTTAATTGTGATTAGAGTTTAACTACAATGCCACTTGAATTACCATTAACTGGAATTAAAGATTAAAATGGAATTAGAATTAAAAACCATGGCTGGAATTAGAATATAAAATGGAAATAGAATAAAAATCCCTTAGCTCAAATTAGAAATTTAACCCGAAATGTCAATGGAACACTATTAAAAACGAAATTATCAGAATTAATCTAACGGACATCTAACCCCCTTTTCTTGTGTTAAAACTTCTCCCCTACCATTGTAACTAAAATGCAATTCTGGAGATACAATTAGCACAGAGTTGAGTCGATCTGCAAGTTCAACATAAAGGAAGAAAAGGGTAGGCCACCGCATGGCAAGTTGTACATCAATGCAGGCTCGAGGAGTGTGTTGAGAGGGCACGCGTAGGATCATCTTGTAGTAGCTTTGGAAAAATTATAAAGTAACGGGCAGTGGGTCGAAACGCGAAGAAAGACACCCGGAGGTTACCCCGGGCGAGCTGACTGAACCCAACATAAAGAAGAAACAATAGTCTAGTACCCAAGGTTCGAAATGAGGCACCGGAGAGAAACAACCGGAGTCAAATAACCCATCAAAATTATATATTTAACTTATAAGTATAAACCGGAGAGAAACAATTTACAGTAAACGGTAATGCAAAAATTATTACTATAGATGTGAAATATCATGTAAACGGTAAATCAAAACATTTATGTGGATGCAATCAAGCCGCCATCGCTCAACCATTCACTCAAATCACAGAAATCGCTCAAAAATTTCTCAACAAAACACTGAAAATCGCTCAACAATAACACAGTATTTCGCTCAACAAAATTACTGTAAATCACTACTGACGGGAGGGGTTACCAAGCAAACAAGTTTTAAGTGTAAACATCACAATAAACGCGAAGGCTAAGGAGGTTATAAATGCCCAAGAGAGAATTATGTGTTGGGCAAAGAAAGATCTTACAGTTATTATCCATGCACAGGAAAGAAGGGCATTTGAATCTAAATCTTTAACACCAGAACGAAAGACAGTCGATTTGGCTTATGGCCGACTGCTCAAGCACGGACTAATAACTTAAAGGATAAAGGAATAACAATATAAAAACACAATCTAGATCTAGACCTTCTCCGTGGAGAACAAAATAATACAAAAAACACAATCAAGTACTAAATAAAACGCAGGTAGGAGAGACAAAGGTCCAGGCAAGGTTTTGAGTCTGGGGCTCATTCTGGCCATGTGAAATTAGACAGTAACTGAGAAATAAAATATATTGTGAATAGAAAGGTTTCTTACAAGATGAATCAAGCAACAAGGGAATTAATTTGATAACACAATTCTCAAGGAAAGGTCATAGCAATGAAGTCGTCATCCAATTATAGTAAAATAAACAAGTGTAAATTAAATGTTACTACAAGTAACAACTTTAACAGGCGTACCTTTATCGACGATGATGAAGTGAATAGGTCCTTTTGTGCATTCACTCCATCCAGATCTCGCTTTTCGATCGATGTGACCTCACTAGTACCTCTCAGCCAACGCTAGGAGTACTCTTCTTCCCCCTGAGCCCCCCCCGAATTGAAAAGGGGCCACACACATGATACCATAGAATGCTAGCACCCATCTCACCTCGCAAGGTTGAGCTACCACTCGTTACCTGAGTTGGGTATCCTAACTGCCACAGGAAAAATTCAGTCAAAATAAAATTTCAGCAACGTAACGTTACACAAGCCAAATGTGATCCATACTCCTCTTCCGCCATCCCTTTTATAGAGTTTCATAGTCATTAGTTTTCCAAACTCTCATTAGATTCATTTTTCATTTATTTAATTAGGAAAAACCTCCCCTATGTACATGTCGCCCAATCCCCTAGTTGCACTAGAAAATCAATTTTATTAATTAATTAAATATTCCTATTTCCCTCACCCACCTAAAAGCATTCCTAAAAACTCTCCTCGGTGTCCCAAAATTCCCTTACAATTCTTAAATGACTTATGCCTTACTTAGTTCCTAGTTGAGTTCATAAATAGAAAGTTCCAAAGGCTAGATTCCTTACTAAGTTAGACATTCAGTTTTTTCTTTAAGTTTCCCCTTTTCTTTAAATTTCTTTTTTCTTTTAAGTTTCCCCCTTTTTCCTTTTTAACTAAAAATCAATTTAGCAAGTGTAGATAAAAAAAACCATTTGTCCTTTTAATAAATTTAATCCTCCATTATAATTTTTACTTTAATAATTAAGTTAGAATTTCTTACCCCCCCCCCTCCCCACCCCCTTCCCCCTTATTGTTACATGTTTATTTATCTTTTTCTTTAACCACATTTTCTACTTAAACCTAGGTTTTAATTTCCCTAGGTTGGGCGACAATTTTTAAGGGAACTTTTAGTTATTAAACTTCACTCATACCATCATTTATTTTAGGTCCGACTAGGTCCTAAGGGGTAATAGTTTTCTAGGCACCAGGTTTATTAACTTATCATAGTTAAAATCGTGGCGTGCCCTTCAGGACGCACTACATGCTCCAAGGGTGCCACTCACCTCTTTTTGTTTTCTTTGCATGACGTGCCCTTCAAGATGCACTATGTGCTCCAAGGCTTCCGCTCGCCTCTTTCTATTTCCTTTTCACGACATGCTCTTCAAGATCAACTATGTGCTCCAAGGGTGTCACTCGCCTCTTGATTGCAATTGGTAGACCTCAAACCCCTGGAGTCAATACTCTGTCAGGTGATCTTGTGGGAGACTAAGGTTCTCTAAGGAATGAGGACCCTGCCTTATTGCACACCCCTTAGAATCATCATGAGTAACTGTCACAATCTTCCCTCACGACATCGTGGGTCTTCTCAAACTAGGTAATTGTTAACCTATAGTTCGAGCCACGACGGGAGTGCTAGTAGGTTGTAGTAGGGTTGTTGTCACACATCTCCCTCATTGTCTTTGGTTGTCGTCTGTGACCCCTTTATCTGGTCGGAAAGCTATCGTCAGCCTGCATCCATCAACAAATCATGTCAGCAATAACAATCAACATCATAATATCTAATCATATATACATATGTCACATCAACAACATTCAAACCCTAACAATCCACTCCTTGACTCGATCCGGACTCCAAGGGGTTTCATCGATGCCTTGACATCCTCAACATCCAGAGTCTTGCACACTTAGGAGAACCCAGTTAATAGCACTTGTCAATGTAAATACAACAAAAATAACATAACATCAAATCCACAATGTCCCATACTCATAATCAAAATAGCCAATAGTATAATGACCCGTATCACTTGAACGCAAGTGTCCTCAAAGAATAAGTTCGCTTACTGCGCGCAAGAGCGGGATGTTACAACACCTACGCACATCCCTTGATGGATTATTTTCATGTTTTAGCGCCATTTTGCACCATTCAACAACTTGATCAGCAGATTAAAATTGATCGGCATGAGGGTTCATCTGATACCTTCGAAGTGCTCATTTTACACATGCCCCCTGCACCGTCGTGCTCTCCTTTTCCATGACCGGTCTCAAAAAAATTCTAACAATGTGTAATGTTTGATTTTTTATGAATACGACATAACCAATAGAATGATTGTGAATATTTGAACTGACTTGCACACCCATCTGACCATATCCAATGTCGATTGAATCTGATTCCACGTTCTTTCAATGAATCATAAAATTTATCAAAACAATGTTGTACATAATGTGTGTCGTGTGCTCGATCATCACTTATATAAAAGTGATATTCTTTAATAACATGTGGATTGTCATTGGTGCTTTCTATTTTATCAAGACTCCATTGAGAATATCTATATAGAACGTGGACAAATATCGTGACTTGATCAGAATGATAATATTCACTATGTATTTTTTTTCGTGCAGCAAATGTGTAATTATCTGCAAAATCAACTACAGACAAAAATTTCCTTAGTGGAAACACTTCACGGGATTGTTTGAATTGTAGGTATTTCCATCGACTTCTATGTGAATGCTTGGTGTATTTATAAATTTCTTCCTCAATCTTCTTCAAAAAATATATCACACAAATTTTATCTACTTTCAAATCAATCTTTTTGGAAATAACATTTGAATAATGTGGAGCCATGTTGTTGATATATTCATATCTCTTCCAAATGATTGTTATATTATAAAATGATTGATCATTCATATCAATAGGATACTTTGAGTG
>ML801345.1:269012-362213 GCA_009831015.1 Picea engelmannii
ATAAGCCTCTTCGAGGGGGCAACCTCCTTTTACCCCACTTAAATGTTCAAGTACAAGATGATTCAAAGTGAAAATGTCTCCTTGGTATATATAGGAGACTAGGAGGTATAATTACAAATAATGGCCTAAAGCCGACATAATTATAATAACATTACTAATCTAAATTACAACTAATGTCCTAGAGCCGACATAAATAAAATAGCATTACTAATCTAATATGCCCCAATTAAGGGGTAATGAGCCAATATTAGGGCTTAACAGAGGTAGAGGATCTCTGTGTGATGGGGAATATTGAGGAAATATTGCACACCACATATTAGAGGAAAACCATAGGTTAAGGGTCTGACACAGAAGAAGGATCTCCATTCCATATCCAAATTAGTGTGGAACCCACAACCCCTTGTGCGACTAAGATATATGAAGAATAAAAATTGATTAACCAGCGAGTGATTAGTGGTAGAAGGATTTTTATAGGAAGTGGGTCTAGTGGAAACTCAAGAAGAAGTGTAAGTTCATCAAGTGGCAGTCAATTATCTACACCACATAGAGGTGGTAGTACAACAAACTTCACAATGGATGGACAGGATCCAACTATTATGTTACCAAAGTTCTAAGAAGAAGGGTCAGGGAACCCATAAAAACATTTGTTTATCTGTGAGAATATATGGGCATCCAAGCAAATTAAAGATGAAGATAAAAAGGTTTCACAGTTGGAAATCACATTCAGAGACCATGCATTAGACTTGTATATAGATCTCACAGTAAATAACCCAACAGGAGCACCTACAACTATCGCAGAGGTGAAGAGGAAATTAATAAATGAATTTTAGAAACCAATTTTAGAGGATCAGTTCATGAATGAAATGAAAGATATTAAGCAAAAACCAAGAGAGTCGGTCTCGGAGGTGGACCAGAAGTTCAAAAGACTAAAAGGTAAGTTGAAGTACCCTATTACTGATATCAAACATAGATATTAATAATTGAACTCTTTATTGGCACATTTGAAGTATCCTTTGAGAAAACAAAAGTTCCAAACCTAGGTTGAGGCCTTGCAAGTAGCATTGCGGTTAGAGGAAAATCAATATAAGCATACAAATCCAGTTGTGGAAGAGCTGAGAGAAGACCTGAAAAACTTAACATTTCAATTGAATCAGAATAAAGGTAATGAGAAAAGAGAAGATGCATGGTGTACATTATGAAAGACAAAATATCATCATAAGAATGAGTGTCCATTATTGACACAGTATATAGGAGTAGGCATGCCAAACCCCTTATCTTCATCTGGACCATGGTGTGAGATATGCATAACACATGAGCATGATCCCTATCATTGTCCCATGATGCATAAGTATTAGACAGTATCGAAGAGTACAATTTGTAATTTTTGCAAGTCAGTTGGACACAAAGACAAGGACTGTAGAACCTTGAAGATAATGAAGGAGAGGACATCAGATGCATAAAGGGTGCAGGCTAAATTAATGACATCAAAACCTCTGCAGCAACCACAGTATAATAATGTGTAGCATTCGCAGTATAACAATGCATAGTACTTTGCAGTGCCACTGCAGTATAACAATGTGCAATAGTTTGGAGCACCACCGCAATATAACAATGTGCAACAGTGTGTAGCACCACCACAGTACAATAATGCGTAGTCATAGTATAATCAAGGACCATTTTATAATACACCACGCAAAGACAATGAAGGAAATAGAGGATCCTTCAAAGGAGGAGGTCATGGAGGAAGAGGATTTGGAGGAGGTAGAGGAATTGTAGTATGTCATAACTGTCAGAAACCTGGACACTATGCAAGAGATTGTCCACATCCACCTGCGACATGTATGTATTTTTTCATATCATATCATGAGACAGAAGATTGTCTGACAGTTATAGTAAAGATATAGGACAAGATGAACCAGAATAATCAGAAAGTCCAATGGATTGTTGTGTAAAACAAGGAAGAGGATGGGAATAATATCAACACGGTTACTATAAGTGGATCTAATATAGAGGAAGATGCAGCAAAGAAGGATCAGGATTAGTACCAGTGGGTTAGGAAGAATACAACATCTGAATAGAAGTTTGATGTGTGCAAAGAGAAAGAGATATTCAAAGAGGATAGACATGAGATTTTAAAGGAAAATATTATGTCTACTTCAGGAACAAAGCCATTAGATGAGGTACCAGTGTATGATATTCCTTCATTATTAGATCAAACCAACAAAGAGTATCCTTCAGAGCAAGTAAGTAACTTAAGAAACTTTTTGGGGTCATGTGTAAAATTGTTGAATGATAAAAATTATTTACAAGTACTACAAACTTTGTTAGAAAAGTGAAATTATGGGGAAGAAGGGGTAAAGATAGTGAATGAGGTCCATAAGAAGAGAAGAACAAGTAGGGAATTCAGGTTGAATGAAAACATTGGAGATTTAAATATGAGGGATATTATACTAGACCTAGGGTCTGAAGTCAATGTTCTGCCAAAGAAGACATGGGAAGTTGTGTGGGAGCCTACATTGGGGTATTCACCTATCTAGTTGAAGTTAGAAAATATGGTGCCAATTGGAATATGGAAAGGGATTCCAGGAGATCTAAATGGTGTGCACTTCATGGCATACTTTGAAGTCATTGACATAGTAGATAATACTTTCCCATATCCAGCATTGTTGGGTCTAGATTGGGATTTTGATAACCAAGTTATTATTAACTTGAAGACGAGGAATATGATATTTTAAATAGGGGAGTAAAAATTTATTGCGCCATTGAATCCCTCGAAAGGAGGAAGGTATGTGGAACCTGTGAAAGAAAATTTTATTAGAGAAGATGTAAATCAATTGTATAGAACTACCGCACACAAAGTGAATTACATCATCCCAATTGTAGATGGAATGTTGAGTTGGAGGATTATTAGTTATTGTGCCTGAAGATGTGTCAGAATGACACGTGTGCTAAGATGGCTTGGCATAAAGGTAAGGGAACCTCCTACTTTTTATGGTTTGAATGACTTAGAAGAATTCTTGAGAATGTTTGAGGTAGAAGTTTTGGAGAATCACATATTTCCAGCATTAGACATTTCCTTGAAAGAAACGCATTCCCATTAGTGGGGTACACATAAGGAGAAGATCAACAACTGGTTTCAGTGCAAAAGGTTACTGCACATTAGATTTGGCGCGGAGCAGGAGAACAAAGCTTTGGATAAATATGATGGATTTGGACAACCCATAGAACATGTAGATAGGTGCATGGTTCAATGGAGTCATTAGTACCACTAGAATAATGGCCACACCATTTTATTAACACATTAGAAGGAATTCCAAAGAACTAGTAAACAAAACAGGAACAACATAGGGAAACTGCAAATTGAGAAGAAATGCAGCAGAATTTTGTAATTACATTTTCCTTTGAGCATGAAAGTCCAGAAATAGATACAACACTGAAGGTAGTAAGAGGGTTTTTGAATAACCTGAAGTAGAGATTGTGATATCATATCAGAAGAAACAGATATTTCGATAGTTTCTACCATGTTATCATGTCGTAGAAGAAGAAGACCCATCAAAAGAAAACTCGCACAATATCGATATCCCAAAAGTTGAAGGAGAGACGAAAGTAGAAGGTCCAAAGCTAGATTCAAAAGATTATGCTGCACCATTAAAGATCAAGTAAACATTGGAACTGCAGAAAACCCAAAGATTGCAAGAATTGGAGACTATTGGGATAATCAGACAGTAGAAAGAATCACAGAGTTACTACATGAGTACAGTGACTTCTTCCTTGCAACATTTTAATAGATGAAGGGATTAGAAGTAGAACTAGGAGATATGAATATCCCTTTAAATCCAGAATCCATACCTATAAGACAGAGACCTTACAGGTTAAATCCAATGTATAAACAGAAGGTGAAGGCATAAATTGACAAGATGTTAGAGGTTGGTGTCATATAATCTGTGGAAGAATCAAAATGGATCAGTCCTATGGTGGTGCAAGAAAAGAAGCAAGGTGGAATCAAGATCTGTGTAGATTTGAGAAAATTGAATGATGTTTTCCTACATGATCCTTTTCCTACACCATTTATAGATGAAGTGTTGGAGAATGTAGGAGTTCAAGAAGCATATTCATTTACAAATGGGTTTTCAAGATATCATCATATTAGGATAGCACCAGAAGATAGACACAAGACAACATTTACTATAGAATGGGGATCATTTCAGCATACAGTAATGTCATTTGGGTTGAAGAATGCACCTGCAATTGTTTCAAGGGTAGTAGTGGTTACCTTTAAGGACTTTATTCATAATTTTTTAGAGTTTTACTTGGATGATTGGGCAGTTTTTAGTTTACTGAAGGATTATGTGGAAGCGTTAAGATTGATTTTAGACAGGTGTAGACAGTTTCATATTTCACTAAATATTAAGAAATTCATTTTAAGCACACATTTTGGTATTTTGTTAGAGAATGTGGTGTGTAACAGGGCTTGTTGGTTGATCCTGCTATAATTGTTGGCATAGTAAACTTACCACCATCTAAGTCAGTGTGTCAGTTGAAGAGTACACTTGGACATGCAGGGTATTACAGGAAGTTCATAAGGGGATATGCACAGATTATTGTTTCGATGGAGAAGTTGTTGAAGAAGGACACTAAATATCAATGTAATGGTGAATGCCAGTAAAGCTTGGACATTTTGAAAGAGACAATGGTAACTGCACCAAATTTAGTGTTTCCATACTGGGAAAAAGAATTTCATGTGCATGTGGATGCCTCTGCAATAGCACTAGGAGTCGTATTGACACAACCAGGAGAATGTGATATAGATCACCCTATAGAATTTGCAAGCAGAAATTTATCAAATTCGGAACATAACTACAATACTACATAAAGGGAAAGATTATCTATGGTGTATGCATTGCAAAAATTTAGACATTATTTGTTAGGGAAACATTTCAAGATGTTTACAGATTATTCTTCTCTTAGATATTTAGTCAATAATCCAGTGTTGGGGGGAAGAATATGTAGATGGCTACTATTGTTTCAGGAATTTGAATTTGAATTTGTGGTGAAGCCTCGAAGTTTGAATGCAAGACTAGATCACTTATCCAGGATAACTAATGGACAAGAACAAAGTAACTTTTCCCAGATGCACAAGTGTTTACAATACACATTGTTGATGAGTATTTTGCTAACATAATTGATTTTTTGAGTACAAGATTTGCACCAAAGGAATTTAATACTATGCAAAAGAAAAATATGGTGGTCAGGGCTGAAAACTACCAATTTATTGTAGGTCACTTATACAAACTTGGTGCAGACAACATTTTGAGGAGATGTGTGATGGAGAATGAAAGACCTATCATTTTAGCAGAAGCACATGAAGGGATTGTTGAAGGACACTATGCAGGGAAATCCATTGTGCAAAGGTATTGCACTCAGGATTATGGTGGCCAATAGTTTACAAGGATTCAAAGGAGTACTGCCAGAATTGTGATGTCTGTTAGAGAGTTGGAAATCCATCCAGGAGGGATGATATGCCATTGGGACCTCAAGTAACTTTGCAAGTGTTTGACAAGTGTCCAGTTTAATGCGTAGGTCCAATTAATCCACCAGCAAGAAGATCGGGAGATATATATATATTATTGCAACAAAAAAATACTTGAGCAGATGGGTTGAGGCAGCACCAGTGAAGGATTGTAGCATAGAGACTAAAACATGCTTTTTATTTGAAAATGTACCTACAATGTTTGGATGCCCAAGAATATTGATGATTGATCAAGGGACTCACTTTATTAGCAGTACAATCCAAGAAATGATAGAATAATTTGAGATACATCACTAGAAGAGAACTGAGCACTCCTTATCATCCTCAGGTGAATGGGATAGTAAAAGAATTTAACAAGATATTGGAAAATGCCTTGACCAAGATTTGTAATGTAAACAGGGATGATTGGGACTTGAAAGTACCAACAGTGTTATGGGCTTATAGAACTACATGCAAGAAGCTAACAGGGAAAATGCCTTTTAGGTTGGTGTATGGATAGGAAGAAGGATAGCATAGGCGATGGATGGGTACAAAAATGGAATAATAGAATTGGTTGGGAAGCTAACACCAACTGCCCCTCCAGAAGTTATATCAAAAAGGGAGTAGCAGGAAACACAACACATAGATATTATTGCACATAAGGTGAAGGAGATAGAATAGTTGTTTGAAAAGACTGCACATATATGGATAATATTAGAAGAGGATGGAATTATCCAGCAGTTGGATTAGAGAGAAGAAAGAGCCAATGTTGCAATCCATGATTTGAAGTACAGAAAAAATATGATGAGTATTTCAGACGGGCTAGAAAGAACGTAGGAGATGAAAAACCTATAGGCAGAGGTAAAGGCCACACAAGGGGAAAAGAAAGCACGGCAGGCTCAGCTGGAGCCACTACAGGAGGAAGTAGAAAGAATGACAGTAGATCTCAAAGCAGAGAAAGGAAAAATAGAACAAGCACACATAGAAAGTATGGATGTGTTGAAGTATCACATCACATTGCAGGTCATGGATAACCTCATGGAAAAGGGCACGTAGATGAGGAAAACATTAGATGCACTCACAAAGAAGTTTTAGGCATTGGAGAAGTCGGTGCAGGAGGCACACGTTTCCTGAGTGTCTCGGGACAAGCCACAGGTTAGGATTAGGGGCTTGTTGGAGCAGGAAATTTTGGGATAAGGATCGAGAAACAACACAACAAATGAGGCAGAATGGACCAAGGAAGAAGCGCGCACAAATAAATGAGGAGAAAGCAGTGTAAAAGAAGGCAAAGGAAGCAGTGCACCGGGAAGAAAGAAAAATCAACACAATGAAATGGTGGATTATTGCGCGAAGGTAGTTAGAAGTGGAAAAGTTAGTCCACTTAGAGTTAGGGTTTCGGTAGTCAATGTAAAGGGTTTTAATCTATTTTTTTAATATAAATAGAGGATGTATGAGGTAGATAGAGGTTTCGTAGAGCTCATGTGTGGAGAACTTAATGGAGAAGCTTTTTGAGTATTGAGTCTTTGATATGTTTTGAGATGAAGTATCATTTTTGGTTGTATGGTTGAGGAGCTAATGGAGACTTATGGAGTGTAATTGAGGGTCGGGTCGCAAGCTATGGAGCTAGGTTCGATGTTGGTCAGCCTCACCATTTCTATACTTTTGATGTAATGTGCGCAACACAGGACCTTTTTGATGAATAATAATAAATAAGAAGAAGATATTTGTGGACATAGACTAGGGGGGTGAACCATGGTAAAATCATGTGTTGTGATTTGTTTGAATGATTTTTTTGTTGTTTATGCAATTATGAATGAACGATGAATGGATGGAATAGTCTCTTGTAGTGCGCAAAATGAAATAATTGTTAGATCTATATGAATGATATGATATGATGCATGTTAAAGTAAAAGTAGAAGAATCATAACATCCCCAAACCCTTCCATGACTGGAGACATCTGCGTCTTGCAGTCACCCACAAGCCATGTCGGGTGAGACTGCACTGTGCACTATGTGCACAGTTGTTCCTTCTGGTTTACCAGAGGGGTCGATGGTTTCTAGGGTTTTGTTGGAGAACTAAGGTAGAAACTGGGTCAGCCCATACATCCAACACTCTCCATATGGAACTATCGCATGAGGACACCACTCCACATAATTGAGGCGGATGGCCACATCAACCTCCTTCACTCACTAATGTGCATGGCTCTAGGAGGAGTCTTTGCATGAGATATGTCCCCTCATTGTTCAATATAAGCAGACTCTCTTCATTTTTTTAGGGTTGGATCTTCTTCATTAGCAACATACTCTTCTCGGATTTCTCTCATTTCTCTATTCTAGCTTCTTTTCTCTTGTGCAAGGAACATCACTATATCATTTTTTCATATGTCTCCTTGGCACAACCAACCTCTTGGCGAATGCAAAAATAAATCTTTGTTGTGCTCGTATCAAGGTATCATGGTTTGATGGTATATTTGATGGATGTTTATGCAATTATTGGAAGTTAAATAGCCTTTTATTTGGGTAAAATATACCATTTAACTACACTTTTTATCTCTTTCTTTCCATTCCTTCTTAACACTAACATTCAAGGGATTATACCATTATTCATAAAATAAACCATTGTGACTTTTTGGGTTGTTTAATAATAAACCAAACATATTTTCTTGTTGTTTTTTTGTTGTGTTTATTGCATATTTACAGGTTGAAAACAGCATGGGAAAAGGTGAGGGACGCCCCTTTGACATTGGAAAGCACCAGCCCGAACAGAGAGGAGGTTTTCTAGTGAATTTTTGGGGTAGTTTCTTCTAAAGTTTCATGGATTTTAGTTTGTTGATTTATAAACTTATTCATATTAGTTGAGTGCATAAAATTGTGCTAACAAATTAGCATCGTTTTCGGGGATCGTCGTGATTTCCTGAGTTTCAATAATGACATTGGTGAGCATTTTCAATTTCTATTTGGTTTTCATACTCACCTAGTGACTCCAAATTTTATAGGGTTGGATCCATTAGAGAACTCAAAGAAATTTCCCAGATGTGATCCAACTCAAGGTATGCTTCCGACCCTTGATGAGCCTAAACACTTGTTCCAGAACAGACTGACTTCATCACCTGGGATCACACCAACCTTGAAAATTGGCATTGTTGTTGTATCTATAGCCTAGATTACTTTCCCAGTTGTCACAACCAACAACAATCTGGTAATTATACCATTGAATAGCTCATCAACTTCGATAAATTCTTCCTCTATCCCTTCATTTTCCATTCTTACTACTTTGAATCCCACACAAAATATGGCAATTCAAGTAGTAAAGTTTTCTCTTACTATTTATGCTCCATTAGATTTAAGTTACCTAGTGGCAGGGACACCTGCATGCTATGCCGACGGGAGAATAACGTGATTGCCTTCATAAGTTCGTAGGAAGAAATGTTGTTACTATCAAGGACCATTTGAATGTATTTTTAAAATTTGTAGATGACTTAATGATTGAGCACAAGGATGTGGTAATGAAAATGTTCATACAAATCCTGGAGGGAGATGCACATGCATGGTAAAAGGCTCTTCCAATTGGATCCATCAATGGATGGGACTCTTTCCAAACACAGTTCACAGAGAGATGGGATGATAAATAGGGTAATTATTTCCTATTAGATGAATTTTCTTCTATTTAAAAACTTGAAGAAAATGATATTGTTTCTAAATTTAACACTCGTTCTTCAAAGATTTATTATAGGATTCCTACTAGCGTTAGATCTAATGCCACAATTTATTTATAATGATATTTTACCTCGTTCGACGGATCATTTGGATTTTTTCTTACGAAGAAGGAACCGCAAAATTTGGACGTTTCTTTTGCTAGTGCAGTCAAGATCGAGAAAAATATTTTGGCAACTCGGAAGGTCTAGTTACCACTTTTGAGATTTCTTGATCCACACATAAGGAGAGTCCAACATCCACATTTCAAAGGACCCCAAGAACATAAATATAAAGTAGAGACAGACATGGAACATTTACCTTCGAATATTGTTGGCATGTTGAATGATTTAAGCAACAAAGTCGTGAAAATGGAAAAGAACACGCAAACTCAATAGAACATGCATGAAAACCAAAGACAATTCCAACACAAGAAGCCTTTCCAACATGTAAAGAAACTAGATGAATATAATATCCCAGTACCTATGGCAAGCACTAACTAATGGATTACTGAGAGAGGGGGTGAATCAGTAATAGTGTAATTATAATCCTTTTTCTCCAAATAATACAAGTGTTATATCAATGTAGAATTATTATCCAATAATGAGCAATAAGAAATGAAAAATCACACACATACACAGTACAACAGTGTTTTACATGGAAACCCAAATCGGGAGAAAACCACGGAATGGTTTTTCTTATATGTCTTGAAGAATTACATTCATTGGAAGCACCAAATTCCTTTGGTTTCTAGCTGCAACTGGAAGGAGGCTCCAACCCCCTACTTTCTCAAGATACAACCTGAGGGAACCTCCAACTCCCCAATTCTCTGGCTACAACTAGAAGGAGGCTATAACACCCTATGTTCTCTAGCTACAACCACCTATCCTTGCCCTGTCCAACCTCCCTGAAGTATAAGTAGAATTATAGGACCACTGTCAACATGTCATTGTGAGATATATTGTTGTACAACTATATCAACCTGTACCACTGACCTGTATCCAATCTATACAACTTCCCTGTAATCAATATGTACCTGAACTGAACATGTATCTACAGAAATACAACAGGTACATGACCTGTAGTGATGCATCCCGCTTATGTACGTGCCCTATCGGTTATGTAGCTCGCATATGTATGCGCCCTATCTGTTATGCAGCCTATGTATGCCTTCTGGAACTAGGGTTTCCTTTCACTTGAAAAATTCTAACCCTCTGTAACTTCTTTCACATAGATCTATATCCTATCGCTATATCAAGACTGTAACTATACCCTGTGCATGCATTATCATACATAACATTTACTCAAGACAAATATGTCTCTCTCTATTCATGTGCCATATAGGTGTGTGAAATCAAGAACAAGTATACATTCCCTCACATGATCTTAGTCATCAAACCCTTTCTGATATTCATCCTCTCAATACATCAACAAATACAAGATCTCAACCATGTACCATAAAAACCTTTAGCCATGTGCCAAGAAATAAAAGAGTGTCTTAACAATAAGTATCAATGATGAATATACCAGCACTGTATTTCAGTAGATCTGACTTATGCAAAAGATATTATGTAGCCACTAGTCTCTCTAGGGAGAATCTTCAAATCTCCATTGTATTTCCTCATGCATACATCAAAATCCAACTATTCATTGAAATAAGACATACCTTTTGAACCAATGGATGGATCTGATGTATATGAGCACTTTAGACCTTCCTAAGAGCTTGATCTCATAATCTAGAACCTTTTCATCTTCATCTTCTCAAGTTTCCAAGGCTTTACCAACATGTACTCACCCTGTACATATCCATCCCACGTACGTATGCTCCTTATACACAGATAGCCCGTGTATTGTGTTAGCGATAAAAAATGCACTGGCATTTTTTAAAGAATGATGCCTAATATTGTAGGGAACATTTCACTAGATTCCTGAGCTCCAAATTCAGATTTGAAAGCACCATTGGAATTATTAGGATTTGTAGATGTCGATCAACTATTCAAGCATGTAAAACGGACTCTCCATGACTGAGAAATTTGATTTTTAAAAAATCTGCGCTTTCACCAGCTAACTCGTCTTCAATTTTGCTAGTTAGTTGGTGAAAGCTCTGCTTTTCAACAGCTAAGGAGTGGATTTTTGGGTAAATTAGCTGGTGAAATCCTGTCATGGCCAAAATAACCGAATTTTTGCCCAGATAGGGATTTTTTGAGTTTGAATGGTTTGAAACCACTTCAAATGGAAAGATGTTGAATTATCAAGTCTGATTCAAAGGCTAGTTTTGAGGGATAAGGTCAAAAAGAGGTTTTTCAACTACATTTGGCATCTTTTTCAAAGGCAGAATATCAGGGGTTTGAAGACACATCATCCAATTCAAATTTTATCTTTGGAGGACCAAATCAAACAACCTTGGGAGGCTAAAACTGCACTTCATCAGAAATCTACTACTCTTAGAGATCATTAGATAGGACCTTTTCCTATTTTGTTTTGATTTTCCATTTTTAGTATTCTAGATCCATTTTTATAGGATCTCATCCTACACTTGTTGTATCTAATTTGATTTGACTATTTTTCGTAAATCTGATCCATCTTTCAAGGATCTAGATTTCATCTTGTAAGGCTATAAAGCCAAAGACATTTGGAGCACTATGGGTTCAATATAAAGGACATTTTCTAGCTTTTGTACTTGAATTCTTATTTTTATAATAGAATCACAATCCTCTTTTGTTTTCAATATCAGATTCTTTCATATATTTCATGACTCTGCACTTTATTCCAGTTTATTTTAGCCTTTAAAAATTGTCATCTTCTTATTAAGCTCATAAACTTGGATTAAAGAATTTCTTACTGTCTTGTATGACCCTGCACATGGTTGTATTTGGTTATCTGGATTAGTATTCTTCATCCCCTTTTTCAACTCTGTCGTTTGATTATTGTTCTCTAAAATCACTGTCTTATTCAGTTACATGATAAGTGGTTACTTTCATCAGCTTTTGAGTTATCCCATTGATCCACAATTTCATAAACACAAAAAAAAAAACCGTTATATTCTTAAGTTACCAAGAATTCTTAGCCTACAACCCTAAGGAGTTTCTTGGAGTGATAACAAATTGGCGTCGTTGCCGGAGAGAGGAGATTGAAGCTTAGCTTCCTTGGGAGATGACAAGATCCAGCTTTGATGATAGACAAAGTCTGGACATTATTTGGTTGTAATCATCTATCTGGTGACTCCACGAAGGACGAATTCGGTGGCGACTCCACTGTTCTGAAATCTGTTGGCGACCCCACTGGTATGAAATGAACAAGATCTTATCTAAGAGGTATTCATTCTGCGATTTTTCAAATATTGTTGGTTTCCCTAATCCAGTGCCTAGTAGAGGTGAATGGGAAAATAGCCTTCCCAGATTTCGAGGAGAAGAATGGGAAGTGTCAGTTGAACATTTGTTGTACTTTCATGATCACATGCATCGGTTTCAAGTTGTGCACGAGGATGTCCAGATCCGGCTCTTATGTTTCTCATTAGAGGGAATTGCTTGTGATTGTTATCGGTCTCTTCCTTATGCTAGTATAAACTCTTTAGAAGATTTTCATGTTGATTTTCATGTGTTTTGTAAAGACCATTTTCCAAATGATCTTCTCTATCCTGAATGTTGTCATGAATTTCATTTATTGACTAAAGACTCGGATGTTAATGAAGAGTATGTTGTTACCGAGAATACTCTTCGTTATCAAGAGATTGATGATTCACATTATGACAACCATTGTGATGCTTTAAACATTGTATTAAATGCATCTTTTAAAGATGATTGTGATGATGATCTGATTATCCATTTTGAAAATTTGAAAAATGATGAGAAAATTGACATATCAGCAGGAGATAATTTCAGATCTATAGAAAATACTATGGGAATCCTTGAGTTTCTAGATTTGCAGACAAAAGTGGTTTGCAGCAGATATGAAGAGGAAGGTGAAGAAAAGAAAGGCTTAGATCAGAAACCAAGTATGCATTTTTCTCTGACAAAGGTTGAGCAGTTCACATTCATCATTGATATCAAGGAGGACAGACAGCAATACCATTTTCGTTTACAATCAGAACAGAAGCTTGAAGAGGTATTCCTTTACTATTTTATTGATCCTATTGCTGATTTTCTGGAATCATTGAGCAGTATAAAGCTCAAGATACTCTTGTCAGATGAAGGTTGTTTCTATCATTTTTTCGAAACACATCTCTGTTGGCTACGCATTCTTTTATCTTTGGGATCAAGATCAAGAATGTTGTCAGCAAATAAATTTCTTACATGGATTCATTGGAAGCATGAGTTTACTTGATTAAGAAGTAGTGCAAATTGTTAATGTAGGAGTAGGTAGAAGAATAAGCTCGCCAGATTTTAGAAGTATCAAAACATAGGATTTAAGATTTTATCTTAGAAATAAATTGATCCTCAAAAGATTTTTTTTTAATTTTGTGAAAAAAAAATTCACCAGTTAACATATGTTGCTAAGTTGATGTTAGCTGGTGAAATCCTCAATTTTCAGCGGTTAAGGTGTACTCCCCGGAGGCAAGCAAGCTGGTGAAAGCGATAAACACGGATTTCTCTTCAATGACTCCAAAATCAAAAGGGAATAAACATTAAATATGAGATCAGAGACAAATGTTGTGAGCAGCTTGACAAAGACGTGAAGAGGATAATAGGAGGTGAGTTACTATGTGAGGATGTTCCCATGGGAATTCAGTGCTCCCCAAAAATTACACCTAATCAGAGCAAGGCAGGGGAGGAAAGTAAGTTTTCCATCAAATTTGGACATTGAAAAGGAGCTTTGCTACCCAAAAGAAGTAAAGTTGTGATCTGATCACTACGGCGGATTTTGGAAAAGGAGCACTGGACATATTTGTGTGTATATAAAAAATTCAAATAGAGTGAAAACTGATCCTATGGCTTGGAGAGAAAATTTTGGTTTGTTGGTTTTAACAGGGTTAATCTTGGAATCGAATGCTTCAATTCACGAGTATGAGAACGGCAGGTTTTCTTCACAGGGGAACTCATTCTTCTTTTATGGCGGGAGAGAGGGGATTTATGCCACTGTAAAAAATAGTGGCACAAATGCCACAGTTTCCAAGTCATTTATCAGATTTGAGTCTATTAGTTTCCAGAGGACTAAAGAATCTGCATCTCGACATGAAGAAATGGAGCATAATACAGGACTTATTGAAGCAATAGTGTTTGAAATAAAAGACAGGGATAAGATTGGGGGTTCCACTTTTGTTAATTCTATTGCTCTTTGTTGCACACATGACCTTGGTGAGGCAGATGGTTGTAAATAAGGGAAAATCATTATCCACAATTCTGATGATCAAGATTGGCCTCAACGGAAACCAATCTTTTTCCAGGGAAAAAACGATGTTGCAACAATGACGCCAGAAATCATCCCAATCACAAAAATGGGCATGTACAACCTTTAATTTATGTTCTGTGACCCCCAGCTTAAAGGTACATTGATCAATGGTAAAACCATATAGAAGAGTCCAATGGGTTATTTTCCTGGGAGGATGGCACCCTTCATGAAATTTTATGGTTTCATGTCCTTGGCTTACCTTATACTTGGACTCGTCTGGTTTTTCTAGTATGTCCATTTTTGGAAAGATATATTACAGCTTCAAAACTGTATTACCATAGTTATTTCTCTTGGCATGTGTGAAATGGCTATGTTGTATTTTGAATATGCAAATTTTAATGCTATTGGACACAGGGCTCTGGATATCACTATATGGGCAGTTACATTTGGAGCTATTAAGAAGATTGTATCTCGCCTTCTTCTTCTTGTGGTTTCCATGGGTTATGGTGTGGTAAGACCAACACTTGGTGGACTTACATCTAAAGTGATCCTTCTGGGAGAAATCTACGTTTTGCTTCAGAGGCACTGGAGCTTGTGGAAAATGTTGGGAATGTTAACGATATTTCAGGGAGGGCGAGGCTTTTTCTTGTCCTACCGGTCGTATTTGTGGATTCTTTCTTTATTCTGTGGATCTTCACTTCCTTGTCAAAAACATGGCAGTGGCAGTTGTTCTATCTGTCGCTTGGATTGGCTTTGAGTTATATTTCCAGGCATCAGATCCTTTTAGTGAGCGTTGGCAAAATGCTTGGATTATTACAGCTTTTTGCACATTACTTGCATTTGTCCTGCTGTGTGTAATTTGCACATTGTGGACTCCATCCCATAATGGGAGTGTGAATTCCACACTTGATGTTGCATTCAAGGTTGACAGAAAAGAAAGGATGCCCGTCAATAGTGATGTTTTCAGTCTCGGAGTGGACCTTGAAGAGGACAAAAGAGAATAATAATTTTCCCACGTTATATGAATGTCACTTTGGTTTTGAAAAGATTGGTGATGGTTGTATTTATGTTCAAGGTGATTCTATATATATATAACTCTCAAAGATGATGTAAATTAGAGTATAGGATTGATTGTTGTGTTGAAGAATTGCCAAGCATATGCTCCTCCATTACCTTATAAGTAGATCGCAGGGAACGATGCATCAAAAAAGGCAAAGAATATCTTTTTCTTGTGCTTATGATCCTTTTTGAACTATGAGGCTCTGACCCAGTATGAAGATCTCTGAAGATGTATCGACCATAGTTTTCATTGCAGATGGTTTATTGGATGCAAAGCTCTGGCTGTATTAAATTTAGACAAGCTTGCAAGATTGAGTCCTGTATAAAAACTTATCTTACGACATGTTAGTGATTACAGAAATGGGTAGCTTCCCATTTGGATGAAAGCTCTTCATTTTTCAGGTAACAGTAATTTGAAGTTGGATCTGCATGGATGCAACTTGCAACCCATAAGCTTTTCTGAATACACACCTATTCTTTTCAAGTTCAAGCCTTAATGTTTTCTGAAGAGAAGGAGGCCTCTTCCAAGCCAGTTGAGATACAGCCCATTGAACTCTAGATGATTACAAACTACAGTCTTATTATTTTCTGAAGACATGACAGGCTCTTCCAACGGACAAATAGTGCATTTGGGTTTTAAATGGTAGCTTTCTGATAATAAAATGAGAATTAAATCCTCTTTATCTTCCATCAAAACAAAGAAAGGTTGAAGGAGACTCTTTTATCCTCAAACAGAGCCTCAGTAGTAGTCAAAGAATTTATCATTTCAAACAAAGTGAGGGCATCCAAAGAGGACAAGTGGTAGAGGTTTCATCATCAATTCCAGATTTCTCTCTATCATTCGCATAACCAAGATTTCTTCCACATTCCAACCACAATATCAGCAGAGAATTAGACAATAAAGATCAAATCCAGATTCTAAATATTAGTTCCGGATTTGTTTCCAACAATTTTCAGAAACATTTACCATTCGAGACTTTTTGCAACTAATGTTTTTTATAGTTTTATTTTTGAGATTTTATCTGATTTATTTCCTGTAAATTAGGGGAAGTTTTAATTAATGTCTTGATTATAAAAACTACAGTTTGTGAAAGGGAAAGGACCAAAGCATGTCAATTTATCAACAGTTGATGGAGCATTAAAATCATCTCCTGCTATGAGTATAGTCGATGCCTTTCAGACCTTGTGAGTGATGGAACAACTGTGCGTGAAGAAAATCAACATGTGTAGAAATTGGGGGTGATCCCTCCAATGGGACATATCTTGTTGATCGCTTGAAGCGTTTTGTGGAAGATCCTCAGACTAAAGAGGTCACAAAGGAGGCAGTTGATATGGTCTTAGTAGGTGATATTTTCAGTTCAATAGTTGCAGCTGTTACTGAAGGTCATTCCATTTTACAACAACATGAAGGCTTTAATTCGGTACACAATATCCTCAAATATTGGTGAAGTTGCTTAAATATTTCTAATGGCAGTCTAGTAGGAGATGGTCATACACTTGTAATATTTCCCCAACTCAGGACATGAGACCAATGTTCCTCTTGGGAAAGGTTTTGGGTGTCTCTCTTCAAAGAAAGATCACATGTTTTCTCCTTCAAAGTCGATCCATGTGATTACTTCTCAACTGGAAAAGCTAAAGCTATAACCCTTAATCATTCATTAACAAGGTTTTGAGCCATGGACTCATAGGAGGAAGAAGATCTCTGATAATCTATATTCATCATGGCTAGGTAGCCAATATCCATATTTGTGGCAATATATATTGGGTTTTGGTACATTTTATTTCAGAAGATGTAGGTGGCTGGCTTAGTTTTCTAATTCAATATGGATCAGTTATCTTCTGAAAATCTTCTTCCAGAGTCCTTTCAGGACAATGACATGACTTAACAACTTGCATTGATATGGAGATCGAAACAGATATGGACATTGGTTCACAAGGTGCAATGATGATCTTTGAAGAAACCAAGCAAGGTGAAGTGTTTGATTCAACACATCATGGCATCTCAAGACAAATGCTTTGTATCTGAAGCTGCTGGAAAATGAAAAGTCAAAGACCTCAAGCTGCCTGCAATACTCTCATTTCAAGGTTGAAGTTATCTTGGAATTTCAAAACCATGGTTACATATCTCACCATCCTGCCTATGTTCAACACTTTTCTTCTTAATGAAGATATTCCACAACAGATGCCATGTCAATGTGCAAACAACATTTCCAGGGGAGTTTGAAGCAGACATGTTATAGATAAAGAAGATTGGGAAAGACAACAACAAACTTTGGAAAATAGCCAGATGATAAATTGTAAAGGTTGAATGACTCCATGCCCAATACTAAAGGCATAGGGTCTGCCAGGTTCTTGGAGACCTTGCAGGGAGGTCTCCATCCCAGTTGGAGCCAGATGTTAGCGATCAAAAATGCACTGGCATTATTTAAAGAATGATGTCTAATCTTGTAGTGAAAATTTGACTAGCTTCTCGAGCTCCAAATGCAGATTTGAAAGTACCATTGGAAAGATTAGGATTTGTAGATGTCGATAGACTATTCAAGCATGTAAAATGGACTCTCCATGACTGATAAATTTGATTTTTAAAAAATCTACGCTTTCACCAGCTAACTCGTCTTGAATTTTGCTAGTTAGCTGGTGAAAGCTCTGCTTTTCACCAGCTAAGGAGCGTATTTTTGGGTAAATTAGCTGGTGAAAGCCTGTCACGACCAGAATAACAAAAAAAATTCCCAGATCGGGATTTTTTTAGTTTGAATGGTTTGAAACCACTTCAAATGGACAGTTGTTGAATTATCAAGTCTGATTCAAAGGCTAGTTTTGAGGGATAAGGTCAAAAAGAGGTTTTTCAACTACATTTGGCATATTTTTCAAAGGTAGAATATTAGGGGTTTGAAGACACATCATCCAATTAAAATTTTATCTTTGGAGGACCAAATCAAACAGCCTTGGGAGGCTAAAACTGCACTTCTTCAGAAATCTACTACTCTTAGAGATCATTAGATAGGACCTTTTCCTATTTTGTTTTGATTTTCCATTTTTAGTATTCTAGTTCCATTTTTATAGGATCTCATCCTACACTTGTTGTATCTGTTTTTATTTGACTATTTTTAGTAAATTTGATCCATCTTTCAAGGATCTAGATTTCATCTTGTAAGGCTATAAAGCCAAAGACATTTGGAGCACTATGGGTTCAATCTAAAGGACATTTTCTAGCTTTTGTACTAGAATTCTTATTCCGATAATAGAATCACAGTCCTCTTTTGTTTTCAATATCAGATTCTTTCATATATTTCATGACTCTGCACTTTATTCCAATTTAGTTTAGACTTTAAAAACTGTCATCTTCCTATTAAGCTCATAAACTTGGATTAAATAATTTCTTACTGTCTTGTATGACCCTGCACATGGTTGTATTTGGTTATCTGGATTAGTATTCTTCATCCCCTTTTTCAACTCTGTCATATGATTATTGTTCTCTAAAAGCACTGTCTTATTCAGTTACATGATAAGTGGTTACTTTCATCAGCTTTTGAGTTATCCCATTGATCCACAATTTTATAAACACAAAAAAAACTGTTATATTCTTAAGTTACCAAGCATTCTTAGCCTACAACCCTAAGGAGTTTCTTAGAGTGATAACATACTATACGCACCCTATACACAGACAACCCACATATGCCTCAGAAAATAGGGTTTTCTGTAAATACGAGAATTTTTCCGTCAACCTTTTGTGTTACCTCAGATGTTCACCACTTAAGATGTATTCACAAGTATTTACAAGAAACTTTACACAAGAAAAATAGATATACAATATGTACAAGTGTGTCCTTAATGAGTGAGCTTTGCCTCATATTTATATCTTCATGTAGCCTTACACTTTCCTTATTTTAGGGCTTCTCCATTTAAAATAATTTCTTTTGCAAGACACTTTGACTCTTAGGGGCTTCTATAAGACTCATGGGGGTTCTCCAACTTCATATGGTCATAACTCTCTAACCGTGAGGAGTTATGTGATGTTCCACATACCACCGGAAATGGCATGACAAGAACTATGCATCTAGGATAATTTCACTAACAAATTCACTATCCTTCATCTCATTATTCCACAATTAAGCATGGGTTCTCTAACCATACTTATAGGATAATTCAATCCGTAAAGCATCTTCCCGTGAGGGATTTCACCATAAGGGGACCACTTTGGATTTCATCCATATGTACTTCTTATCAACCATGACAAGACAATAATGAGTCATCTTTACATCAAACAAACTTGGGTCCATTAACCAAACCTTTGTGCTATCAGGCTTTCTTCAAGGGTTGAAATCAATGACAACCAACCTTAATCAACAATCTCCCCCTTTGGCATTGATGGAAACAATATGATGAAATACTGAAATTATATCACTCATGCTCCCCCTGGAACCATGCCTTTGTCCTCTACATTTGATAAATCTGCTCCCCGTGGAACCATGCCTTTGTTGCTCCCCTCGGAACCATGCCTTTGTCCTCTACATCTGATAAATATGCTCCTCCTGGAATCATACCTTTTTCCTCTGCATCTAATAAATCTCCCCCCCTTTGTCATCAATGGAAAAGGTATCTTTCCATCTGGGGTTGATCCCCCTGACTGAATTTTCCTCTTGTGGTGCTTCCTCCTGTACATCTAAGACATATAAGATAAGCATTCAAAAAGAATTCATTTTGGAGTAGAAGTAACTCCAAGTCTCTTGAGAAGATATTCAAAGGCTTCCTATGGAAGTGGTTTTGTAAAGATGCATGCCACTTGTTCTTTTGTGCCCACATACTCAACTCTAATGTTCTTTTCCTCAACCTGCTCTCGTAGAAAGTGATACTTTATTGGAATGTGCTTCATCTTGGAGTGCATCACCAGGTTCTTCGAGATATTGATGGCTCTTGTATTATCACAATAGATTGGAATGGGCTCATCATACTCAACCTGTATATCTATCAAAGTTTGTTTCATCCAAAGAACATGTATACAACATGATGTTGCTACAATATACTCTGCCTCGGCCGTAGATAAACATATTGATGATTGTTTATTTCTTAGCCATGATACAAAACACTCACCCAAGTAGAATGCTACTCCACTGGTGCTTCTTCGCTCATCAATACAACCTGCCCAATCTGCATCTGTGTAGGCAATAAGTGATAGATCCTTTCCTTTTGAATACCATAATCCAAACTCTTATATTCCTTTGAGATATCTGAAAATCCTCTTTACTACTAATACATGTGATTCCTTTGGTGTTGCTTGAAATTGTGCCACCTGTTGGCATAGGGGCAGACCCAGGGTTCAACGCTACAAAAATGCACCAACAAAACCCTAACTACTGGTCCTTTCAGCAACACCTACGAAACAAATGAAGTCTCACCCGAGGTAGAGGAAGGGGTGGTTGTAGGACTTAGGTGTCTGCAACCTTAGCTGGGACACAGATCTGTGATTATAATACTTAATAGAGCACTTATCACCATTACTTCGTCATTATTTAACCAATATCTACTTCGGAGATAAAACATAGCATCGCAGCATTCACCCAGATATAATGTATCTAAGCACTTACAATAAAGAAATAGATTAGATCTAGCAAATTCGAGCACTAAGCAAGTTCACATAGGTCAGATCTAGCATCCAGGGTCATCATAAGCACAAAGAACAAACAGATCTATCTATCTATATCAAATCACTTATCAAGTAAAGACATAAACACATCAGAACATCACACAGAGTAGAATAACATAGTATTTACGTGGTTCACCCCCACCATGGGGCTACGTCCACCAACTCTTCTTCTTTATTAGCTTCAATCAGTCATCTACATGCACAGAGCCACAAAAACCCTACTCCACATAGGACAGGATATGTGCACGCACCTCGCTAGATCCTCCTTCCCTGAGCTAGGTCTAGCACAAAGCTTTTCACAGACTATTAAAACCACTTTCACTTAGCTCTACAAGTTTCTCACAATATGCACAGAGAATCTACAAACCATACTTTCACTTAGCACTTAGCTTATCAGCTAGCTAATTATGTCACCTAGCTACTTATTTATACTTTACAAAATAGGCCTAAACATGGGTAAACCCATGGGCCAGAATCCCATACCCATTACATAATCCCAAATCCCAAAAAGGACCCAAAAAGCAGTCTAGATCTTGCGATCTCCACTTCGTCTTGTGCTCTGTCTTCGACAGGTTGTCTAAGTCCCAAGATAGGTCAAACTTGACCAAGGATCTCCCAAAACTTGGTCAAGGGCCAACACCACCTTTCCAACTGCTTGCATTACATCTGGTTTGGATGTTGCCACATATAGTAGGTTGCCAATCATTGACCTATACTTCCTCTAATCTGTAGACTTTGAGCCATCATCTTTTCTCAACTTACAACTGGTTTGCATGGGAGTGATAATTGGTTTGCAATATTCTAGTTTGAACCTCTTTAGAATTTCTCTGATATACTTGGTTTGATAAATAAAGATTCCTTGGTTACTTTGATGTATCGAAAGTCCCAGAAAGAAGGATAGTACTCCAAGTAACGACATTTCAAATTCTTTTTTCATTTATTTTGCAAACTTCTAGCTTAACCTGTCATCATCACTACCAAAAATAATATCATCAACATAAACTTCAACTAATAAAATATTACCTTGACTTACCTTGATGTAGAGGTTGTTGTCTGCACTTCCTTTTCTGAACCCTGCTTGCTGCAGATACTTATCCAGTCTAGAGTACCATGCTCTAGGAGCCTGTTTTAGACCATACAAGGCCTTCTTTAATTTACACACATAATATGCATTCTCTGACAACTGAAATCCTTCTGGTTGTTCAATGTAGACTTCTTCTTCAAGTTCCCCATTCAGAAAAGTTGATTTTACGTCCATCTGAAACATTTTAATATTTCAGGAGCATTCATAAGCTAAAACAAAATGGATTGCTTCCATTCTGGAAACTGGGGCAAATGTTTCTTCAAAGCCAATTCCTTCTACCTGTGCATATCCTTTACATACCAATCTAGCTTTGTTCCTTGTAACTTGTCCATATTCATTCAATTTATTCATGAAGACCCACTTTGTACCGATCACATTCTTATTCTTTGGTCTTGGAACTAGTTCCCAAGTGTCATTTTTCTCTATTTGATCGAATTATTCATCCATTGCCTTATTCAAAAATTCATCCTTGCTGGCTTATTCAAAACCATTTGGTTCAATTGTAGATAATAGTGCTAGGTTTGTTTGTTCTGGTGAACAGATTCTTCTTCTAGTCTCAACTCATGCATCTTTGTATCCGATAATCTGATCTGAAGGGTGATTCTTCTGTACTCGTTTACTGGGTGTCTTTGAAGACACTTGCTAAACTTTCTCTTTTTCTTCTGTCGGATTCTCTTCATCTTCCTCTTATACTTATTTTTCATATTATGCTTCTTCTTCTAAGGGTTGTTTCATTGATTCATTTTATTCCTTTGATTCTGGTCTGCATGTTTCATCAATTGTTACGTTGATGCTTTCCACAACTTTTTTCAATCTTAGATTGTAACACTTGTATGCTTTGCTTGTACTTGAGTAACCAGCAAGTACTCCTTTGTCCACACGAGAGTCAAACTTTCCCACCCCACCATCTTCTCTTTTGGTATAGCATTTGCTTCCAAAAACTCTGAAGTTCTTTATATTTGTTGGTCTTCCTTTCCATAGTTCGTAAGGAGTTTTGTCAGTGTTGTTTCTAAGAATTACTCTATTTTGAATGTGAATTGTTGTATGCACTGCCTATGTCCAAAAAATATCTGTCAATTTCAAATCCATTTCCTGTATTGTCATGTTCTTTCTTTCAACAACTCCATTCTGTTGAGGTGTCCTAGCAATGGAGAATTTCCTTTTTATTCAATGATTGCTACAGTAGTCCATAAATTCCTTTGAGGTGAACTCTCCTCCATTATCAGATATCAAGCATTTTATTTTTGAATCCATTTCATTTTCAACCATTTCCTTGTATATATTGAAGTTTTCAAAAGCTTCTGACTTATTCTTGAGAAAGAAAACTACAATCATTCTTGTACAATCATCAACTAAGAACATGAAGTATTTCTCACCTTTTAAGCCCTTTTTTTTAGTTGGTCCAACTAGATCAATATGCACAATTTCTAGTGGTCTTGTCGTTGAATATTCCTTTGATTTAAACCTAGTTTTTCTTTGCTTTCCTTGTTGACAATGCTTGCATAGAGTGTTGGTTGGTTTCGTGATCTGGGGCATTTCTATGATAGCTTATATTGTGTTGACTTTGACATGGTTATCAAAATGTATGTGACCCATTATTTTGTGCCATAGACAACTTTCATCTTCCTTTCCTAGACAACACTTTTCATTTCCAATTTCACTTAACACATATATGTTGCTTAAATTTCTTGCATCTGTAGCAATCAATTTCCTTGAACCTTATTTTCTTATCTCACACTTTTTTGAATCGAAAGTAACTTTATGACCTTGGTCACACATTTTAATCACACTTAGAATATTATGTTTCATATCTTCTACTAGTAGAACATTTTCTACCTTTTTATTCTTGTTCCCAATTTGGACTGTGCCTTTTCCAATGATTTTGTCTTAATCATCATTTCCGGAGGAGACTGATCTTTATCTTTCCTTTCATAATGTAAGAAACTTGTCTCTATCACCTGTCATGTGTTTTGAACATCCACTATAAACATACCAACCACATTTATTCTGCTTAGTTCTTAGAGAAATTGTGCATTCTTCATTGTTATACTAATAATGTTTTCTTATCCATGTCCTTTTCTGAGGTTCATGTTTGTGACTATTGTTATTATGTTGAGGTTATTTAGGAGGGACTGTCATTCTACACTCTTTGTCCATGTGTCCAAAATTGTTACATTTGTAACATTCCACTTCAGTGCTCAAAGATTCAAACATGTTGTAACTTCTTCTTTGTGTTTCACTAGGCCTTATTGAATAACCCCTTTGTGTATGACTCTCAAAGTTGTTATTGTTCTTGTTGTTAGCTTTGCAATTTACAGCTTTATGTCCAAAATTATTACATGCATAACATAAACCAAAAAATATAGTTTGATACCTGGGAGTTGAGGATCTTCTGAAAGGAGGTGCTCTTGTGAATCCTTGTTCTTCTTGAGGCCTATCTGTCGGTTGTTGATTATGAAATCTGAATCTTCTAGATGGAGGAGTGTCCCTGTAATCTTCCTTGTATATCTTCCTATCCCGTTTGATTGCTTCTGCATATCTTTTTGGATATGTTTCTTTCTCTGTTGTTTTGGAGTTTGACCCCTTTTCTATCTGATTGTATCCAAGTCTGGTCTTGTCAAAGTGAGATTTTTTACTATTGATAATATCATTCAAAACTTTTGAGCTATTCTGCATATTTTTATTTTGAATATCCTTTCTTAATGTGACAATCTCTGATTCCAAGTATCCAATGATCCTGTCATTTTCTTCTAGTTGTTCTTTGAGTGCTTCTTCAATTCTTTTATCTTCTTCTATTTGAACCTTCAATTTTGTGATCATTTGTTCTAGTTCTTGAGTGTCTTCTTTCTTGTCTAGTTATGCTTCTAGTTTCTTCTTTTTCTTCTTTTCTCTTATGATAACTTATATGGCGCACATTAATTCTTCTCGAAATTCAACTTCTTCCTCTTCAATTTCTTGTTCAACTTCTTCATATTCTTTTTCGGCTTCTTCATATTCTTCTTCGGAGTCTTCTTTGTCAAATTCTTTTACTTCCATGAATAGAACTCTTCCTATCTCACTGTCACTGACTTCATCTTCATCTAATGATAAGATGTCTTCTTTGGTGCATAAGCTTCTCTTGAAAACTTTCTTTGTAGTTCTTTTTCTTTTATATGTGTGTTTTCCTTTTGAGTAACCTTCATCATTTATCTCTTTCTTATGAGGACATTTGTTATCAAAATGACCAATACCATCACAATTAAAACAAATTAAAGGAATCTTACCTCTATACCTATCGTCGATTCCCTTGTTCAGTCTTTTAACGAAGTTGGCCACTTCTTCATCATCTTTCGAGATGTCACTATTGTTGTTATATTCTTCTTGTTCTTTTTTCTTTTGCTTTGATCTTTTGGATGCTTTGAAGGTTGCTTATTTTACATCTGGATTTTCCTGTTCAATTCTCATTTCATATGTTGTGTGAAGATTCCATGCAGTGTGTGAAGATTCCATGCAGTTCATCCATGCTTATTGAGTTTAGATCTGATCTTTCTTCTAGTGTTGATATCTTAAGGTTAAATATCATAGGAAGAGATCTTAGTACATTTTGAACAATTACAGATTCTTTGATTTCTTCTCCCAATCCTATGATTGCATTCATTGTTTCATCGACTCGTAAGAAGTAGGCTGCAATATTCTCATCTTCCTTCATTTTTAGTTGTTCGAACTGACCTCTGTAAGTTTGAAGCTTTGATGCTTTGACTTTTGTATCTCCTTCATAGATATTTTGAAGCTTGTCCCAAGTATCTTTAGTGGATTTACAATGTGAAACTTTGGTGAATACTGTATCATTGAGACCATTCAAAAGTGCATTTGTGGCTTTAGAATTATTTTCACCAAGTTTCACTGCTTTGTCATTTGTTGGTGGAACTATTGGTGACATGTATCCATCTACAATTGATTTCCAAACTTGAAATCCCTGTGTCTGTATATATGTCTTCATCTTTATGCTCCAAAAAGCATACTTCTATCCATCAAACTGTGGTATTCCATTTTTATACAAGTTGGTACTCTCCATGATCTACCTTTCAGTGGTTAAACTGATTTATGAAGGAACCTACTCTGATACCAATTGTTGGATTATTGAGAGGGGGGGTGAATCAGTAATAGCATAATTATAAAAAAAATTCTCCAAATAATCCAAGTGCTACATCAATGTAGAATTGTTATCCAATAATGAGAAATAAGAAATGAACAATGACACACATACACAGTACACCAGTGTTTTACATGGAAACCCAAATCAGGAGAAAACAATGGAATTCTTTTTCTTATATGTCTTGAAGAATTACATTCATTGGAATCGTCAACTTCCTTTGTTTTCTAGCTGCAACTGGATGGAGGCTCCAACCCCCTAGTTTCTTAGGCTACAACCTGAGGGAAGCTCCAACTCCCCAATTCTCTGGCTACAACCACAAGGAGGCTACAACCCCCTATGTTCTCCGGCTACAACCACCTGTCATTTCCCCATCCAACCGCCCTAAAGTATAAGTAGAATTATGGGACCATTGTCAACCTATCACTGTGAGATACACTATTGTACAATTGTATCAACCTGTACCACTGACCTGTATCCAATCTGTACAACTTCCATGTAATCAATATGTACCTAAAATGAACATGTATCTACAGAAATACAACAGGTATGTGACTTGTAGTGATGCAGCCCGTGTATGTACATGCCCTATCAGTCATGTAGCCCGCGTATGTACATGCCCTATCTGTTATGCATCTTGTGTATGCCTTATGGAACTAGGGTTTCCTTTCACTTGAAAACTTTTGACCCTCTGTAACTTCTTTCACATAGATTTATATCTTATCACTGTATACAGACTGTAACTGTACCCTGTGCATGCATTCTCATACATAAAATTTACTCAAGACAAATATGTCTCTCTCTAGTCATGTGCCATATAGGTGTGTGAAATCACAAACAAGTATACTTTCCCTCACATGATCTTAGTCATAAAACCCTTTTTTATATTTAGCCTCTCAATACATCAAAAAATACAAGATCTCAACCATGTACCATAAAAAAAATTAGCCATGTGCCAAGAAATAAAAGCGTGCCTCAACAAGAAGTATCAATGATGAATATACCAGCACTGTATTTCAGTAGATCTGTCTGATGCATAAGATCCCATGTAGCCACTAGTCTCTCTAGGGAGAATCTTCAAATCTCCATTGCCATTCCTCATGCATACATCAAAATCAAACTATTCATAGAAATAAGACATACCTTTTGAACCAATGGATGGATCTGATGTATCTGGGCACTTTAGACCTTCCTAGAAGCTTGATCTCAGAATCTAGAACCTTTGCATCTTCATCTTCTCAAGTTTCCAAGGCTTTACCAACATGTACTCACCCTATACATAGCCAGCCCACGTATGTACACTCCCTATACATAGACAGCCCCCGTACTGTACACACCCTATACACAGATAGTCTGTGTATGCCTCATAAAATAGGGTTTTCTGTAAATCTGATAATGTTTCCATCAACACTTTGTGCTACCTCAGACGTTCGCCACTTCAGATGTATCCACAAGTATTTACAAGAAGCTTTACACAATAAAAATAGATATACAATATGTACAAGTATGTCATTAATGAGTGAGATTTGCCTCTTATTTATATCTTCATGTAGCCTTACACTTTCCTTATTTTAGGTCTTCTCCATTTAAAATAATTTCTTTTGCAAGACACTTTGACTCTTGGGGTCTTCTATAAGACTCCTGAGGTTTCTCCAACTTCATATGGTCATAACTCTCTAACCGTGGGGAGTTATGTGACGTTCCACATACCATTGGAAATGGCATGACAAGCACTAAGCATCTAGGATAGTTTCACTGAAAAAATCGCTTTCCTTCATCTCATTATTCCACAATTAAGAATGGGTTCTCTAACCATGCTTCTAGGATAACTCAATCCGTAAAGAGTCTTCCCGTGAGGGATTTCACCATAAGGGGACCACTTTGGAGTTCATACATATGTACTTATTATCAACAATGACAAGACAATAATGAGTCATCTTTACATAAAACAAACTTGGGTCCATTACCCAAACCTTTATGCTACCGGTCTTTCTTCAAGGGTTGACATCAATGACAACTAACCTTAATCAACACTAACTTCGTAGACTACTCATCGACCAGTCATTACTACATGGCCTATGAGCTACCACATAATGATGGATGTGTTTTATTTTCATGAACCACTTATATATATATATGAGCGGCATGATGATACACTCAACATCTTGTTAGAAGTGGAGAAAGTCATAATCTCTCAAGTATTTCAGGTTTAACATGTTGACATGCATCCAACCAATATGATGATACATGGAAACTAAATGGCCCTGGAACGCATTGAAAAATCTAAGTCAAAGGCCACATGCATGGTGTTATCACATGAAGTTGTCAAGGGTCACAGGTGACAATCATGAGCACAGGCGAACGGGCGGGTGAAGTTTTCCACGGAAAATATCCCCTTTACATTTAGATTTATGTCATCTCTAAATGCAGTTGGAAAGATTCCATAGTTGGCAGGCAGATAAAACTTTGGCGGGGGTGATAAAATAACAGGTCCACCCAGATCGTAGATCGCGGCCAGATAAATGGCCAGAAGTCATTTCGGTGGCACAACATTCTCAGGCGTTACAATTCCTTGAGCGGGACGAAATCCAGACCATAGAATTATGGGAGAGATACGTGGTGGAAGGTGGTGCATTTTGGTCCCAAAAGTGGTGTGGGTCAAAACTACTTCGACGACCCTGAAATCACATGCTCGTCTAGCGCTGAATCCAATAGTGACAGGTGGTAGCCCCCTAGTCATCAAGATGTGTCTCGATCATGAGGATAAATTAGTTAATGAACAAGGACTGGTAGTTGAAACCTTGTTTCACTCCATAAATAGAAGGCATGGAGGGTTTGGCCATGGAGACATAACTGTCAGCCCAAGGTACCACGATGGACAGTTTTTTCTGTAGGCCCATGTTGGTCTGAGTTTGTGTATGACAGAAGGATACACGCATAGTCTGACAGAAGGATGCACAGATGGAAGAGCCATGGACGAGATGGCCAGCTTGTGCTCCTAGCAGTAGTCCATTGTTTTGGGTATAAATACATCAAATGAATGAGAGAAAAATAGGCAGAGGAGGGGGTTCGGCCCAAGACCATGAGGAATTTTTGAGAAAGGTTTATGACTGTATATTTCAGTTTGTAAGTCGGAGGGGCATGTAGTTGTAAATTGTATTGTTATTGAAGATTCATATGAGTTGTTTCATCAAATTTGTCTTCTATGTTCTATGTTCTATTCCTCATCTTGTTTGAACGTATTGCAGATTTTAAGGATTAAAATTTGTCTTTGATTGATAGATTCCTGATGCGGTAGAGGATGTGTTGTAATCTTTCCTATCTATCATTGTTTATTGTTTAGACACGTCTAAGTTTTGTTCTTTGTCTTCTTTGAATTTATTGTTGATTTTAAGGATTAAAATATGCCTTTGATTGATAGATTCTTGATGTGGTAGAGGATCTGTTGTAAGCTTCCCTATCTGTCATTGTTTATTGTTCAGACACATCTAAATTCTCTTTCCAGAGAGGATATCTACTTGGAGAATATTCATCTTTATGTTAATCTCTTATTCCTCTCTTCATCATTATACAAATATTTTTTCTGATAGGGAGCTTAAATTCCTTCATTGAGCAGACTGTTTATGACTCCATAACCCAATGGTCCATCACTGATTTGCAATGATATCTTTTGTCTTTCTCTATCTTTAAATTCTTGGCGATCCACCTACTCAAACCATTTTAATCCATTTTACATTTTGATGGGTACTAGGCTTATCCTTTAGCAGTCTGAGGGTGACTCTCAGTGCTAACATTTTTGGCATTGTTTTTGGGGACGAAAGTGAAGATATCTTTCCTCGGAGAACGACAATGAAAATATCCAGTTTTACATGGTGAACTGAAGTTGGACACATTGTTCTAACTTCTCATCTTTCACCATGGTGACTCCATTGTTCGGAAATCTATTGGCGACTCCATTGGTTTGAAATGGACAATATTTTAGCTCAGAGGTATTCTTTCTATGATTTTTCGAAGATAGTTTGTTTCCCTAATCCAGAGCCTAGTAGAGATAAATGGGAAAGTAGCCTTCCAAAATTTTGAGGAGAAGAGTGGGAGGTATCAGCTGAACATTTGCTAGAATTTCATGATTTTATTCATCAGCTTCATATCGTGCATGAAGATGTTCATATTACGCTTTTCAAGTATTCATTAGAGGGGATTGCTCATGACTAGTGTCGATCTCTTCCCATTGCAAGCATCAACTCTTTGACAAGTTTTCATGCACCTTTCAATTCATTTTGTAAAGAGTATTTTTCAGCTAAGTATCTTTATGAAAACTGTTCTTTGCTTCATAAATATTATTCTAGTCACGAAAACTAGATTTGTGATGAAGCATTTATTGTGGAACAAATCATTTTCCATGAGGATCAAGAGGTGTTGAATGATATTCACTATGATATAAATAGCATAGAAACATTTGGAATCATATCATATGTATCTGTTGTTTATGAAGATCAACATGTCTCTTTTGAATATTTTGATGTCGAAGAGCAAGTGTATTCTGCAATAGATATTTCTCCTGAATATGAAGCTGAGATAAATGATAAGCTAGTTAAAAAAACTGTGGAAGATTCCTCTCTGTTTTTTCCTAGATTTTTAGAATTAAAGGCATATTTTGTTTACTTCTCTTATGAAGAAAATGTAGAGGTTATTTTTGTTCTTGAAACAGATTTATTTAGAATCCCTGCTTATGATGAAGAGGTTGTCTCAAATACTAACCCAGAGCAACCCATTTTTGATGAATATCCCATTGAAGATGATGAAGAGCATCTCTTTTTCATGGCTTCTTTGGAACCTCGTAGCATGGTTCATGTATATGATAATTATGAATCAAATCCTTGGGAGAGCCATGAACAATAAATGGAAGAGCTAAATGTGAAACTTATCTCATCTCCAGCACTTATAAATGAGCATCATGTTAAAGAGAAGCAGTCATTCATTGATATACATGAGGATATTTCTTGAAATCGGCTAGTAGAGGTTTTCAGAGAAGATAAAAGAGGTGTGGATCAGTAGCCTGCATCAGCAATTCACTCACTTGTACTTGCAATAGACATTCAACCATATGTGAGCAGTTGTAAAGAAGAGCAGGTTTTCTGTTATCAACCCAGAAGTTTTATCACCTATTTTATGACCCTCTAGGGGAGTACATGGATTTTCATTTCCTCAATGTATTGAAGCCTTCAATATTTATATTACCTTCATCATTTGGAGGTAATATGAAGAATGTAATTAATTTGTTGTCACAGTTTTATTGTCCCTTATTGATCAACAACAGAGTAAATAAGTTTTTAGTTAGGAAGTTACTTGAATGGCTCTGGTGGAAGTTTGTTTTCACCTAACGCATTGTAAAAAATAGTTAGTTTAGGAT
This sequence comes from Picea engelmannii, assembly GCA_009831015.1. Classification (NCBI taxonomy): domain Eukaryota; kingdom Viridiplantae; phylum Streptophyta; class Pinopsida; order Pinales; family Pinaceae; genus Picea; species Picea engelmannii. Next base: position 300,872 of record ML801345.1, read on the forward strand.
TGTACATAAATAATATCCTTCTAGAGCATGTGTGTTGGTTTTCTTTTTAAGTAGAGTAGTGTACTTGTCATCCTATTGCGTTCAGTAAAATATATTTGAGCCCGACTCCACAACCCAACAGCCAAGGAACTAAAACTGCTTGTTCTTGGCAGCTCACAGGAAGCATGCCATCCCATGTGGAGCCAGTGTTATCACATGAAGTTGTCAAGGGTCGTGGGTGATAGTCATGAGCACAGGCGAACGGGAAGGTGCATTTTTCCATGGTGAAGATCTCCTGTGCATTTCAATTTAGTGCCATCTCTAAATGTAGTTGGAAGGATTCCATAGTTGGCAGGCAGATAAATCTTTGGCGGGGGTGCTAAAATAGCAGGTGCACCCAGATCACAGATCGTGACCAGATCAACGGCCACAAGTCATTTCGGTGTTGCAACATGCTCAGGCATTAAAATTCCTTGAGGGGGCCAAAATCCAAACCACGTTATTGCGGGAGACTATGTGGTGGAAGGTGGTGCATTTCGGGCCCAAACGTGGTGTGGGTCCAAACAGCTTTCAACAACCCCAAAATCACGTGCTCGTCTAGTGCCGAATCCAATAGCAGCACATGGTCGCCCCCTAGTCTTCAAGTCGCATCCCGATCCCGAGGAGAAATCAGTTAATGAATAAGGACTGGTAGTTGAAAACTCATTTAACTCCATAAATAGAAGGCATGGAGGGTCTGGCCGTGGAGACAGAACTGTCATCTTGAGGTACCACGATGGACGATTTTTTCTGTATGCCCATGCTAGTCCGAGTTTACGTCTGACAGAAGGATACACGAAAAGTATGAGAGAAGGATGCACAGATGGAAGAGTCGTGGACGAGATGGCCATCTAGCGCTCCTAGCGGTAGTTCACTATTTTGGGTATAAATACATCACATGAATGAGATAAAAAAAGGCAAAGGAGGGGGTTCATCCCAAGACCATGAGGAAGTTTTGAGAAATGTTTATGACTGTATATTTTAGTTTGTAAGTCGGAGGGGCATGTAGCTGTAAATTGTGTTGTAATTGAAGATTCATATGATTTGTTTCATCATATTTGTATTCTATGTTCTCTGTTCTATTATTCATCTTGTTTGATCGTATTGCAGATTTTAAGGGTTAAAATTTTCCTTTGATTGAGAGATTCATGATGCAGTAGAGGATTTGTTGTAAGATTTCCTATCTATCATTGTTTACTATTCAGACACATCTAAGTTATGTTCTTCGCCTTGTTTGAATGTATTTATGATTTTAAGGATTAAAATATGCCTTCGATTGATAGATTATTGATACGGTAGAGGATATGTTGTAAGCTTGCCTATCTATCATTGTTTACTGTTTAGACATCTAAATTCTCTTTGCAGAGAGGATCTATGCTTAGAGAATATTCCTCTTTATTTTATTCTCTTATTCTTCTCTTCATAATTATACAAATATTTTGTCTGATAGGGAGCTTAAATACCTTCATTGAGAAGATTGTTTATGACTCCATAGCCCAATGGTCCATCATTGATCTGCAGTGATATCTTTTGTCTTTCCCTTTCTTTAAATTCTTGTTGATCCACCTACTCAAACCATTTTAATCCATTTTACATTTTGATGGGTACTAGGCTTATCCTATAGCAGTCTGAGGGTGTCTCTCAGTGCTAACACATGGTAGAAGAAATCACCAAGACATATGCACAAAAAGGAAAAGATTTAGTTGGAACATTGACAAAGAAGGATACTGCATTGGTGACTACTCAGATCCAGCATGAACCTATGAACTTCTCTTTGGAGGTTGAACTAGGGAAGATCAAAATTTTGGTACCTCTCAAAGACTTGATCTGCATGCTTGATCAAAAGGAAGCAATGAACATATTTGTGGTTTTAAGTAATGTAACTAATCTTTCTAATGAAAACCCACAAGTTTTCCTTGGTATGGGTAATCAATACAATGACGCTAATCCTTTTTATATCTCATTATTTGTTAATGGTTTATTTTTTTGAAATTGCATGTTGGATTCTAGATCTTCCACTAAGATTATCATGACCCTTGAGATTATGTGTGAGTTAGGATTGAAAATAACCAAGCCATACAAAAATGTGTAGGAAGTGGATGCAAGGGAGATACGGGTTTGTTGGGTAATCAAATACCTCTAAGTTCATTTGCATGTGTTCCCATTGAAAGTATTGACTATGGATGTGGTGGAAATAAATTGTCTTGTGAAGTCGGGCATGCTCCTATCTAGGAAGTGGGTAGATGATGATGGAGGTAGCATATAGATGGATTGGTCCTATATCGATATCCTGATTACTCTGACACATAAAGTAAGACTATTTAGAGAAGAAAAGTTGTTGCACGATGTAGAGGATCTGTGATAGTTGGATAATGAGCCATTGTACCTCAAGGTAGATGAACCTAAGTTGGAAGCTTATGTGATAACAGATGACCAAGAGAAACCAATTATATTGTTTATAGTGAGCGTTAACAATGGATTGTAGACCATGTAGTTTGATGGTGATCAATCCATATTCGGATCAAGAGCATGGGTTTTCCTCACAACCACTTCAGGTATGATTTATCTATTTTTGTTTCGTTTAAAATTTAATTTCACTAACAACATGGAAGAGTATGAATCATGTTTTCTAGGACTTAGTGAGAAAGAAAGATGGGAATCAAGCAGTTGAAGGTAGAGGTAGATTCATAAATTGTTGTAAACCAAGTAAAGATCCAATGTGAGGCAAGGTATCCTCGATTGAAGAGATATAGGGATGGAGTTTGGGGTGAGATAGATTACTTTCATGCATTTAATATCATTGATATTCATCGCATGTTCAACAAGCTAGCAGACTCTATGGCATCTGCAACCACAATTTTTCAACCATGCACACCTAATCCCTACATCAAATACATGGTTGAGGTATCATTTCTCCCCTTCATTCCTGATAATATCGGTTCATGGAATATTTTTGAGGAAGATAGATATATTTGTGATTTTTTAAATTGCATTGATGAGTTTTTTGGCCATGTTACAGATGAGGTACAAGATGGAGAGGATGCTCCATTAATCTAGATGAAAAGAAACATGATCCCCAAAGATTTGGTCCCGTTGGAAAGATTGTTTGATAGATATGATGCATTTGTTGGAACTAACAAGTCTTATGCAGGTCAACAAGTGGTAGAGGTGGACATCGAATCAAAATAAACACCAAGGCTCATCAATATTGGACAAGGTTTCACTCAGGAATAAAAAAACAAATTAAGGCATCGGTGCTAGAATATAGGGAAGTCTTTGCACGGTCATAAGATGACTTGAAAAAAATGTGATCTAAATATTATCAAGCATGCAATCCCACTAAAGGAAGATGAAAAACCATTCAGGTGGTGTAAAATATATATGAACCCAAAAATGGCCCCCACAATTCAAAGAGAATTGCAAAATCTCTATGAGGCCCAAATTATCGAGCCTATCAGATATTCGACCTGGGCAGCGAACATGGTCCCAATAAGAAAGAAAACTAGTGAGAAAATAGTTTGTCTTGATTTGCGCAATCTTAACCTTGCATCTTTAAAGGATAATTATCCACTCCCCAACATGGAGCATGTGCTTCAAGTAGTCACAAGTTCTGGTATGATGCCCATGTTGGACAATTGTTCAAGGTACAATCAAATAGCAACGGATAATAAGGACAGGTATAAAACCACTTTCACAACCCCATGGGTCACTTATGCATACTTACACATGACATTTGGACTCATGAATGTTGGCGTTGTTATCACACCAAGTTGCCTTGGGTCTTTTAGTTTGTTTTCAATCTTTTTCAAGCCTTAGATTTTAATTTTTCTTTTAAAAGTCTCATCCCTTTAAAATTTTTGTTTGGTAGGAACCCTTAGATGATTAAAGTTTTTGAGTCTTAGCTCTTATTTGATCCTCAAATTGGTTTTTGATCCTTGAACCATTTTATCTCATGGCTCATTTTTGTCCCCTTCATGACTTGTCCCTAGGTTGATCCCTCCCATGACTAGGTTGATGTGACACTCCTCTCTCCTCACTCATGACCTCATAGGCATGTCTCATTGTCCTCACTTACTTATGTAATAATTTTTTGAATTGGAAATGTTGCCTACTCATCAAACAGTTTTTTAGTGCCTATCCAGTTCATAATACTTCCACCTCAAGTCATGATTGCCACGACTGATGTCATATCCCTTGTTTTCAATGCCAGAATTCAGTTAAATATGCCTTCAAAGATCTTGCATTTATGAGCCTTGGTAATGGTTTCTAATTTTGAAAATCTCAATAGTGATGTGTTGGGAAAATTCACAATTTTTTATCAAGCGACCGCATGTCAACCAAATTCGATGCTGAGAAAGATTCCAGGGCCGAGGTTTTCTCAAAGTTCATCCTAAGATTGTGTTGAAGATATCAACAGGTGTCTATTTCATAGGTATCCCATGTTACCTCCTCTATGTATTAATTTTCACAGGAAATTTGTGCTCAGGTTTTCGTTTTGCTAATCTTGCACAGTAGTAAGGGATCCATATTTGCATGCTAACCTTGTTTTTCTCTTCTTCGGACCTGTAAATGTCTTTGCCTGTATCTATGGTCTGTTCATTGTTGTTTTCTTTAACCATTAAATTCCCAAGCCTGTAAATACCCTATCCTCTGTGTATGTGTTGCGCTACCCAGAGGCACTTCTCAAACCATCAATGTTTTCCTTGCTTCCTTTCACCTTGGGGTTTGGAATTTTCACTCAATTGCATAGGGCCCAATTCAGACTACCTCCTCACTGTTTACACTCCAGAATACATGTACAATCCTAAGGGTTTAATTCCTAAAGTCTATCTTGGCTTACTAGCATCAGTCTGTCTAAAAGTGTCAGCCTTATCTATTTGAAGCCCTTTTCAAAGACTTCCTGATCGTTACCACCCCTTAAGAATTTCAAAAATCCTCATTCTGAGTCATGCAGACTCCTCAATCAAGGAATACACACAAAGGTGGCAAGGTGGTTAGGACAGAACCAGTGGGCATGCATCTTTGTGATACAGAGCCCATGGAAAGAGAGGCCTTTCAAAGAGTAGGGTGCCTCTTCTTTTGTCAGAACATGCAAAGAGGCCATCCAGAGGTAGCAAGACAGTTTGCATTACAGTTTGATGGCAGGAAAACCAATGTTGGTGATTTGGAGTTTGAGGTCATTGAAGCCTCTATCTCAGCTACAACAGGGATCCCCATTACAGGTGAAAGGTGGTTCAAAACCATGACTTTGATTTCATCCTATGCAAAAGATATTTTTAAAACTGAATATCAAGCCGATGACTTGTCCACAAGTATGCCAAGGATTCAATTAATTGAACAATTTGACAGATTACTGAAGATCATACAGAGATATTTTGATTGTGAAGGGAGATTCAACACCTTGTACCAATACGATATAAGGTTGTTTCTACATTTTACTGGTAAGGTTGAGATGAATGTTCCTTATTACTTATTGAGGATTATAGGTAATATGTTAGACAGGATACAAGACAAATCTAAAGATGTGGATTCTAGCCTTTTCCACTCTGGATTAATCAGAATGCTAGTCTCTGAGGAATTGGGTAAGAAAGAGATTTCATGGGAGCATTTTTTTGTTACCTCTCATTTCAATTTGGATTTACCACCAACTCCTCAATCACAAAAGGAAAGTCCTTTGACACCCACCATTGCTACTAAAGCAGGAACCAGTAGGAAGAGAAAGAGAAGAATCCTTGTTCAAGTTCCAGAGATCAGCAAGTAGGTCCTAGAGGCTGAGGAGGAAGTTTGTCCTTCTCCACACAGAAATTTTTCACCACCTCCTCCACCAGATTTATAAGAGGTGCCTTCCTCCACCAAATTTGTATCCAAGAGAGGGAAGAAGCTTCTCTTTCCCTCTTCTCCCCCAACAGTCAAAATCAAAGGTAAAAGACCTTTCACAAGGTCATCAATTCCTAAGGAGGTTTTCAAAGAGCAGTCCTTACCAAAGGTCCCTATTCAAAAGAAGAAATGAAAAGGAATTGAAAATCATGTGGAAGAAAAACCAGAAGCCTTTGTAAAGAAAGGTAAAGGTAATAAAATACCTTTGGAGAGAAAAGAGGAAACCCCTCTGAAACACTTTGAGAAACCTGTGATAAGAATTGAAGAAACCACTGTGCAGAGGAAGAAAGGAAAAAGAAAATCCACCCAGAAACCTGATGAGGTGGATAAGACATTTCCCATACAGGTAGAAGAAGAGAATAAGAAAAAACCTCTTGAGACTGTGCATAGCACTACTCCTCATTACAGTTAGACTTTCAAGAGACTTATCGGGCAGCTTAAAGATGCAAGAAAGGAAGTGGCTAAATTGAAAGAGGAATCCATGACTGATAGAGCCAATATGACAGAGCTTATGGATGGCTACAATCACACCCTTGACTTGGAAAGGTTTGCAACAAGAAGGGCCTAGCCCCTTCATAGACATCTTAAGAACCTCTACAGGTAGAACAGGGGCTTCCAATCTCAGAACAGGAAGCTAAAGGCAAAGCTAAAGCATTTTCAATATGAGGTAGCCCAAAGAAATCTACAGGTGTTGGTTGAAGTTGTCATTGAATATGAAAAACCAATAGCTAAGGGGAGCACAACTACACCAAATAAGCATGTAAATTCCAAGAAGAAGAATTTTGTTGTGTCAATTGAAGATCATACTTCTACCAGAAAGAGTATGAGGTTAAGTGTTAAAATGAAAAATTTGTTGGTAAAGGGTAAGCCCCATTTTTTAGGATGCATCTTTTTGGAAGGGTTAACCATTATGCAAATATTATCTTTTCCATCTATACAGGCTTCTAAGTGCTTAACTATTTGGGTTTTGGGTTTTTTCTAAGTGCTAGCTTCCCCACCGGTAGAAGGCACCACCTATTGTGCAGTCAAGGATCTTGATTAAAACGGTTTTCTCATCATGAAAAAACACAAATTACTTTGCACATGTTTAAGGATTTAAGGCGTTGCATTTTTGTAACGCTACCCAAACCTGCACACAAACGTAGCATAAGTGGTGCTACCCAATGGCGCTACCTAATATTTCACAGAGGGAAAATAATTGGCACACAGGCGGAACAAAGAGGTGCTACCTAATGGCGCTACCGAATATTTCACAGAGGGTAAAGGTTTGCACATAGGTGCAAGACAAGGATGATACCTACAGGACTTACCCAATATTTCACAGAGAGCAGATTCTATACACATATGCAGCACAGTGACACTACCTATAGGCACTACCTTTTCTCCTTGTAGTGCGCTACCCATATTTTCTACCCAAAGAGGTTGCCAATAAAGACCAGGGATCTAGGAGGACCAAGCTAACAACTTTTGGATAAATTGATGATGAAGAAGGATGGAGAAGTAGCAGCTAGCATTATGAAGACAACCACATGCTTTGAAGGACACATGGAAAACAAGGAGTTGCGCAGCAAAAGGGAATCAATTCAGTTTCAATTTCAGTTGGATTAGTCACCAACATTTTCCTATTTTATAGCATAGATGGTTAGATAAGTTGTTAGAGAAAATAAATGTTTAGAGTTTTTCAAGGGAAGGGGACCAGCTCGTACCTCCAGCTGTTGCCTCCCTTTTGTTATAAATAGATAGATCATTTTCTTTGGTAGGTTTGGATGGTTGAGAAAGGCTCCCTTATACTGTAATATTTTGATGAAGTAATTGTGATCTAGTGATGTACTAGACTTAAGACTTTTTTACTAATAGAAATCAACTTATCTTTCAGTCTATTTTCTTCTGATGCTAAATGTTCATGCTTTGAATGATTCACATGAATGATTGTGGTGATGTTATGATGGATGTTTGATCATTATGTTATCATGATGTTTATTTAGCTTCCTTAGTTTCTCAGTTCAAGAAGATCTTGTGTTAATAAACTTTCCTCCTTAGGCTCTTGTTGACCTGATGTTTACAGCAGCCCCTACACTTCTCTCATTCAAGTCTTCCCTCTATCCATACTTATTCCCAAACTACTGATTGAAATTAGCCAGGACCTTAATTGTTGGTGTATGCTAGCCCTGTTATCTGAGTTAGAACATTATCACTTTAGTCCTTTTCCATTTTACCCTTTAAACACCCTTACATTCACTTATAACTTGATGGGTACTAGGCTTACCTTCCATGCAATTTGAAGGTGACTCCTAGTGCTAACATTCTTGGCGCCATTGTCGGGGAATTATTTGAAGACTTTTCCCTTGGATTAAAACGACACAGTATTCTAGTTCTAAAGGTGCATTAGAACTCAGTATTTTGAAGATTGCAGACTGCACCTGGCGACTCCATTGTTTCAGCTCTGGCACCTAAAGGTAGACATACGAGATCAAATCCACAGCTACCTTTGGTACCTCCTGAGGCTGACCTAGAGAATATAATCAAGAAGGGAAAATCTTCCCAAAAAAGTTTTGTTGTTGCTACTACAAGTGCTTCTGGTTAGTTGCTTGATTCTACTCTTGATACTCTAGATGTTTTATCAAGTAAGCTTCCTTTATCTTCTATTGAAGTATCTAAAAATATTGATTTTGAAGAGTTTCCAATTGAACACGATCCTTTGAGACTGAATTGAAAGAAGAAAACATTGATATATTATCTTCCCCTGATATTGAGAAGTGTTTCAGTCTTGATAGTTTTGAAGATTTCCCTACTTTAGGTTTTGCTACACCTCTTTATGTTAAGACTTTTGTTGCCAAATAAGTAGGAACTTCATATCCCTCTCAGACCTTACCATCCTATTCAAAGACTCATCCTTCTATTGTGAAAACTGAAAGCCCCCCTTCATTTGTTCCTTCCTCTCCTACTCTACACACAGTCAAGTCTCCATCTCCTTCTTGTTCACCAATAATCCAAAATCAAATGGAATTTGTTAACCCCCCTGCAAATAGGATGGATGCCATAGTGGCTGCAAGATATGCTCCTCTACTCTTACCTTAGCCACTGAATTCTCTTCCCCCTAGATATTATTTGAAATACATGCCTAAGTTCATGGGAGAAGAAGATGTAACAGCTGAGGAACATCTTGTTTCTTTCTACAGCTATGCAAATAACCAAAATATTGAAAATGAAGATGTTTGGATGAGAGTTTTTGTCCAAAGAATTTTTGGTGAGGCTAGGAAGTGGTTTAGGGGTCTGGCCCCTGGATCCATTACTGGTATTGAGGCATTGGATGAAGCCTTCTTGAGTCATTGGGGTGACAAAAAGGATTGTTTGTACTGCATCACCGAATTTGGATCATTGAAAAGGAAAGAAGGAGAGTTTGTCTCTGACTTTTCTAAAAGATTTAACAAAATGTACAAGAAGATCCCTGATGATATCAAACCCACTGAAACCATGGAAAAAATCACTTATTCCAGTGCATTTGATTCCAAATTTTTCCTTCTTTTGAGAGAAAGAAGGTCACCTTCTTTGGTTCATATGCAAGATGTTTCCTTAGATGTAGAATCCAACATAGTGGCATCAGATAGTTATAGGAGAAAAAACAAAGTTGAAGCTTCAACTTTTGATTCCTTTGTTGTCCATTATCAAGTAGATGAGCTGACCAAATTAGTAAAATCTCTCTCCACTGAAATTGAGAAATTAAAATTAGAAGGGAAACAGACATATAGAAATGCTCAAAACAATGATAACAGAGGTAACTATAGGAGACCAAATAATGCTCCCCAAATATTTCCTAGGGATCCTAGAAACAGAGAGAGAGATGATCAGAGGGTACAAGATCCTTTGCAAAATAATTTAGTGGCTGATGAAGAAGAAGAGGAGTTTGAAGTTGATCCTGAGATTCACTGCTTAGGTGATACTTCCACATCCCCACACTTGACTCAATCCGCTTATGAGAAATATTTAATGGATATTCAAATTAATGATTTAAGCAATGGAGAGAAAGAAAAGGAAAATCCTAGTAGATATAATCTGAGGTCTAAGACGAATGTAGAAAAAAATGATTCCCCTAATAAGCCTATTCAAAAAGAAGATTATGACAAGGCTGTGACAGTGAGAAGCAAGGAAAAAGACTCTCAAAACCCATAAGTTCTGATCAGAAATCCTCCTTCCAAAACCAAAGAGATTTTGAAGCCTTCCCCTTCCTTCGGTTTTGAGAATGAGATCCAGAAAATAAATATCCATGTACCTTTTTTGGAATTGATAAAAAATATTTATCCAAAATGTTACAGCCATAATCATATCCAAATGCCACTGATTCCATAAATCTGCAAGATGAAAAACCAGTAGTGATTTTAGGTCCTTTGATAAAAGACAGAGATGACTCATCCCCACCTTTATATACTTCACTGAATATACATGATAAGGTGCTACACAATTGTCTCATGGATTCAGGGGCATCCCACAATCTTATACCAAAATCTGTTATGGATGAACTTGGGTTAGAAGTCACAAAGACCTATCATGACTTATATTCTTTTGACTCCAGAAACTTCAAGTGTCTTGGAGTCATTAAGGATATGGTGGTGACCTTATTTCAGCTGCCCATGAAGAGTATACTTATGGATATCGTAGTTGTTGATGTTCCCCCCAAGTTTGGTATGCTCTTGTCAAGATCCTGGATAAAAAGACTTGGGGGAACCTTGCAGATGGATCTCTCTTATGCTACTATTCTTGTTTTTGGGGGAGAGAATAGAAGAATTTACAGGGAAGCTCAATTGGCTTACATCATTAGTGATGAAGCAAATCCCACCAATCACCATGTTTTTGCTTTTGATACAGATATGGGATCTAGTATTTTGCAACTCATTGATGCCTTGGAAGCCCCATTAGAAATCAGAAAAAAGTCCATCAACTTTTCTGAATAACCTCTTATAACCACTTATGTTTGGAAGATGTTCTTTGATGGATCCTCTTCCAAGGAAGATGTTGGTGTTGGGGTGATATTCGTCTCACCAACTCAAGAAACTATATCTTTGTCATATAAACTAGAATTTGAGACTATTAATAATGTGGCAGAGTATGAGGCTCTTGTCTTGGGTTTGAGGGAAGCTAAAGACATGGGGATAGAAGAGTTGTCAGTACTTGGGGATGTTGAATTGATAGTCCACCAGATTAAAAATCTTTATCAAACAAAGAATCATAAGCTTAGATATTATAGAAATGAAGTCTGGGATTTGGTGGACAATTTTTTCTCTATTTTTAATATATCATTCATTCCTAGAGAAGAGAATACTATGGTTGATTCTTTGGTTGTATCAGCAAGTAACTTCAGAATTCCTATACCACCAAAACTCAAGTATGATGTAGAAGTCAAATACAGGCCTTCTATACCAGACATTGTAAAATATTGGAAGGTGTTCGAAGATGATTTAGAACTTAAAAATTTTCTTAAGACTGTTGATGAATTTTCTTCATTACACATTGATCAGGATCATGATTCAGAAATCACACCTCATGTTGGTGTTTTCCTCAAATAAATTGCTAATCATCATATTGTGAATTTGCCTAGCAATCATATACCAAAGGGACTAGTTCCTTTGGAAAGATTATTTGATGGGAATGATGTGGCATTGAAAGGGAAGGTATCCACTGATGATGTTGATATAAATGAGTGCAATGTGGGCACTGAAAAGGATCCAAAATACGTCAAACTGTCAAGCAGCCTATCAGAAGAGAAAAGGGAAGAATATACTAAATTGTTGAAGGAATTTGTTGATGCATTTTCTTGTACTTATGAAGATATCAGAACTTATGACACAAGCATAATAGAGCACAAGATCCCATTAAAAGAAAACACCAAACTTTTCAGGCAAAAGTTGAGGCAAATCAATCCTATGTTGTTGCATGTCATGGAGAAAGAAGTTAATAAGCTTTTAGATGCAAAAATTATTATTCCTTTGAGGTATTCTGAATGGGTAGCCAATTTGGTCCTAGTAAGAAAAAAGAATGGGGAAATCAGACTTTGTGTTGATTTCTGAAATCTGAACAGAAGCTCAAAGAACGATAATTATCCTTTACCCAAGATGGAGCACATATTACAAAAGGTAACAGGAGCAGTGAGGATGTCTATGGTTTTCGGATACAATCAATTATTTGTTTTTCTAGAAGACAGGGAGAAGACGGCCTTCACCACTCCTTGGGGGACATTTATGTACGCCAAGATGCCCTTTGGTTTGATGAACGCAGGGGCAACTTTTCAGCGAGCTATGGACATAGCATTTATTGGAGAAAAGGATAAGTTTGTTGTTATCTATTTAGATGACATAATAGTGTAATCTCAGTCTGATAAAGAACATTGTGATCACTTAAAAAAAGTTTTCTTGATATGCAGAAAATTTGGCCTCTCCTTGAATCCGAAAAAATCATTGTTTGCCATGAAAGAAGGAAAATTATTGGGGCATATTTTGTCAACTGAAGGGGTAAGGATTGATTCCATCAAGGTTGAGGCTATACAAACTTTTTCACTTCCTAGATCTAAAAAAGAGGTACAATCTTTTCTGGGAAAGATCAATTTTTTGTGAAGATTTGTGTCAAATTTTGTTGAGTTAGTCAAGTATATCACAGTTATGCTGAGGAAAGATAGTGAAATCAAATGGAATGTTGAGTCTCATCATTCCTTTGATCAAATAAAGAAATCCTTGACTAAAGCCCCGGTTCTTTTTAGCCCCGACTACTCCAAGGACTTTCTTATTTTTTCTTTTGCCTCCTTTGATACAGTAGCAGTAGTCCTATTGCAGAAGAATTTTGAAGGCTTACAGCAGCCCATTTCCTTTTTCAGTAGGCCACTGAGAGATGTTGAGATTAAGTATGACATCATGGAAAAACAAGTCTATGCATTGGTTAAAGCTCTTAAGTCCTTCAGAGTTTGTTTCCTGCATTCAATAGTTATTGCTTATGTCCCATCAGCTATTGTAAAAGAAATTCTTATTCAGCCTGATATAGACGAAAAAAGAAGCAAGTGGATTGCTAAACTACTTGAATTTGATTTGGATATTAGGCCCACAAAATTGGTTAAAGGCCAGGGTTTAGCTAAGCTCTTGGCTTAATGAAATTGCTCAGCCTTGGGGGTGAATTTCATTCACTCATGTTCAGAAAATCAGCAGGCTAAGATAACTGATAAAGGTCCTCAAGTCATTTCTACATTGGAAAATTGCAGCTAGTACAAGGACATTATATTTTTTCTGCAAACCTTACAGCCTCCAAGTGGTATGGAAAAGAACAAGGTGAGGGCCTTAAAACTCAAATCAATAAATTATTTCCTTGTTGATCAAATTTTGTATTGGAAGGATCCATTAGGAATGCTTTTGAGATGCCTAGACCCCCAAGAAGCCCAAAAGATTATGTCTGATTTTCATGACAGTTTATGTGGGGGGCATCATTATTGGAGAACCACGGCATACAATATCCTCAGAGATAGGTACTTCTAGCCCAGTTTGTTCACTGATGTTTGTGCTAAGATCAGATCTTGTGCTAAGTGTCAGAAGTTCTCTGAAAAGCGGCAGCTTAAGTCTTTGCCATTGAAGCCTGTGGCAGCCTTAGGACCCTTCCAACAGTGGGGCCTAGATTTTATCGAGGAAATACATCCTGCTTATAGTGGTAAACATAGATGGATCCTGACTGCTATAGATTAATTTACTAAATGGATTGAACCTATTCCCACAAGGAATTGTTCACACAAAGTGATCATTGGTTTCCTGGAAGACATCATAGCAAGGTTTGGGTGTCCTGACAGAATCGTCACTGATAATGCTGCATCATTCAAGGTTGAACCATTGATTCAGTTCTGTGAATAGTTTGGGATCACTTTGATTCATTCCACCCCTTACTATCCACAGGGAAACGGGCTTGTAGAATCCTCGAACAAAATTGTTATAAATATCATTAAAAAGATGTTAGAGGATAAAAAAAAAGGCATGGGATTCAAAACTCAAATTTTCTCTATGGGCTAATAGAGTGACAGTGAAAAGGTCCTTGGAACTTTTCCCTTTCTAGCTGGTCTATGGAGTTGAGGCAGTTTTTCATTTTCAGCTTGCCTTACCTGTGGCAAATTTCTTCCAAGATTATAAAGTGGAAACTAATCATATGATCATAAGGATTTAGTAGTTGGTTGAAGTGCAGCAGGCCTGGGAGTAGATTGTAGACAAAGCAGTTGACCATCAACTGAAGATCAAGCAGGATTTCGACAAAAAGGTGAACAAAGAGGTCTTTCAATTGGGTGATCTAGTGCTCAAGTGGGATGCACCAAAGCAAGATAAAGGCAAGCACGGTAAATTTGAAGATTTATGGATCGGTCCTTTCAAAATCTCTGAGGTGTTCTCTAATAACACTTTCAAGTTGCAAAATATGGAGAATGAAGAGGTTTTTGGTGGCCCTATCAATGGGAATTTCCTGAAAAAGTACTTTGCTTTAGCCTCGAGTGGCTCTTCATGTCATTGTAAATATCATTCTCTTTTTATTTTTTGTTTCAATAACTGACCCCATAGCCATAGAATAAGGCACTATATCTACTCATTCTTGGCAACCCACAGGGGGCATGCCATCCCCTATGGAGCCAATGTTATCACACCAAGTTTCCTTGGGTCTTTTAGTTTGTTTTCAATCTTTTTCAAGCCTTAGATTTTAATTTTTCTTTTAAAAGTCTCATCCCTTTAAAAGTTTTGTTTGGTAGGACCCCTTTGATGATTAAATTTTTTGAGTCTTATCTCTTATTTGATCCTCAAATTGGTTTTTGATCCTTGAACCATTTTAGCTCATGACTCATTTTGGTCCCCTTTATGACTTGTCCCTAGGTTGATCCTTCACATGACTAGGTTGATTTGACACTCCTCTCTCCTCACTCATGACATCATAGCCATGCATCATCGTCCTCTCTTACTTATCTAATCATTTTTTGAATTGGAAACATTGCCTACTCATCAGGCAGTTCCGTAGCGCCTATCCAAGTCGTCATACTTCCACCTCAAGTCATGATTGCCATGACTGATGTCATATCCCTTGTTTTTAGTGCTATAAGTCGAATAAAGACTCCTTCAAAGATATTTCATTTATGAGCCTTGGTAACGGTTTCTAATTTAAAAAATCTCAACAGTGATGCGTTGCGCAAATTCACAAGTTTTGATCAAGTGATCGCATATCAACCAAATCTGATGCTGAGAAAGATTCCAAGGATGAGGTTTTCTCAAAGTTCATCCTAATATTGCGTTGAAGATCTCAACAGGTGTCTATTGCAGAGGTATCCCATGTTACCTCCTCTACGTATTAATTTTCACAAGAAATTTGTGCTCGGGTTTTCATTTTTCTAAGCTTGCACAGTAGTAAGGGATCCATATTTGCATGGTAACCTTGTTTTTCTCCTCTTCGAACCTGTAAATTTATTTTCCTGTATCTATGGTCTGGTCACTATTGTTTTCTTTAACCATTGAAGTTGCAAGTCTGTAAATATCCTATCCTATGTGTATGTGTTGCGCTACCCATAGGCATTGCTCAAACCATCTATGTTTTCCTTGCTTCCTTTCGCCTTGGGGTTTGGCATTTTCACTCAATTGTAGAGGGCCAAATTCAGAATAACTCCTCACTTTTTACACTCCAGAATACTTGTACAAGCCTAAGGATTTAATTCCTAAAGTCTAGCTTGGCTTACTAGCATCAATATGTCTAAAAGTGGCGGCCTTGTCTATTTGAATCTCTTTTCAAATCCTTCTTGATCGTTACCACCCCTTAAGACTTTCAAAAATACTCATTTCGAGCCATGGAGACTCCTCAATCGAGGAAGACACACAAAGGTGGCAAGGTGGTTAGGACAGAACCAGTGGACATGCATCTTTTTGATACAGAGCCCATGGAAAGATAGGCCTTTCAAAGAGTAGGGTGCCTCACCTTCTGTCAGAACATGCAAAGAGGCCATCCAGAGGTAGCAAGATAGTTTGCATTACATTTTGATGGTAGGAAAACTAAGGTTGGTGATTTGGAGTTTGAGGTCACTGAAGCCTCTATCTCAGCTGCAACAAGGGTCCCCATTACAGGTGAAAGTCGGTTCAAAGCCATGAATTTGAGTTTAGCCTATGAAAAAGATATTTTTAAACCTGGATATCAAGCCAATGACTTCTCCAAGAGAATGCCAAGGAATCAATTGATTGAAAAATTTGAAAGATTATTGAAGATCATACATAGATATTTTACTTGTGAAGGGAGATTCAACACCTTGTACCAGTACCATATAAGGTTGTTGCTACATTTTACTGGTAAGGTTGAGATGAATGTTCCTTATTACTTCTTGAGGAGTATAGGTAAGATGTCAGACAGGATGCAGGCCAAATCTAAATATGTGGATTCTAGCCTTTTCCACTCTGGATTAATCAGAATTCTAGTCTCTGAGGAATTAGGTAAGAAAGAGATTTCATGGGAGCATTTTGTTGTTACCTCTCATTTCAAGTTGGATTTAGCACAAACTCCTCAATCACAGAAGGCAATTCCTTTGGCACCCACCAGTGCTCCTAAAGTGGGAACCAATAGGAAGAGAAAGGGAAGAACCCTTGTTCAAGTTCCAGAGATCAGCAACAAGGTCTTAGAGGCTGAGGAGAAAGTTTTTCCTTCTCCACACAGATCTTTTTCACCACCTCCTCCACCAGAGTTAAAAGAGGTGCCTTCTTCCACCAAAGCTATATCCAAGAGAGGGAAGAATCTTATCTTTTCCTCTTCTCCCCCAGCAGTCAAAATCAAAGGTAAATAACCTTTCACAAGGTCATCAATTCCTAAGGACGTTTTAAAAGAGTAGTCCTTACCAGAGGTCCCTGTTCAAAAGAAGAAGGGAAAAGGCATTGGAAATCCTGAGGAAGAAAAACAATAAGCCCCTGTAAAGAAAGGTAAAGGTAATAAAAGACCTTTGGAGAGAAAAGAGGAAAACCCTGTGAAACACTTTGAGGAGCTTGTGATAAGAATTGAAGAAACCATTGTGCAGAGGAAGAAAGGTAAAATCAAAGCCACCCAGAAACCTGATGAGGTGGATAAGACATTTCCCATACAGGTAGAAGAAGAGACTGAGAAAAAACCTCTTGAGAATTTGCATAACACTGCTCCTCCCGACAGTCAGACTTTCAAGAGACTTATCAGGTAGCTTAAATATGCAAGAAAGGAAGTGGCTAAATTGAAAGAGGAAGCCATGACTGACAGAGACAATATGACAGAGCTTATGGATGGCTACAATCACACCCTTGACTTGGAAAGGTTTTCAGCAATAAGGGCCCAGCCCCTTCATAGACATCTTAAGAACCTATACAGGCAGAACAGGGGCTTCCAATCTTAGAACAGGAAGCTAAAGGCAGAGATGAAGAATTTTCAAGATGAGATAGCCCAAAGAAATCTACAGGTGTTGGTTGAAGTTGCCATTGAAGATGAAAAACCAACAGTTAAGGGGATCACAGCTACACCAAAGAAGCCTGTAAATGCCAAGAATAAGAAGTTTGTTGTGTGAATTGATGATCCTCTTTCTACCAGAAAGAGTATGAGCTTAAGTGTTAAAATGACAAAGTAGTTGGTAAAGGGTAAGCCCCATTTTTTAGGATGCATATTTTTGGAAGGGTTAACCATTATGAAAATATTATTGTTGTCATCTATACATGCTTATAAGCGCTTAACTATTTGGGTTTTGGGTTTTATTTAAGTGTTAACTTCCCCACTGGTAGAAGGCACCACCTATTGTGAAGTCAAGGCTCTTGATTAAAACGGTTTGCTCATCATGAAGAACCATAAATTACTCTGCACATGTTCAAGGATTAAAGGTGCTGCATTTTTGTAACGCTACCCAAACCTGCACACAAATGCAGCATAAGTGGTGCTACCCAATGTCACTACCTAATATTTCACAGAGGGAAAATAATTGGCACACAAGCGCAACACAAAGGCGCTACCTAATGGCGCTACAAAATATTTCACAGAGGGTAAAGGTTTGCACATAGGAAAAAGACAAGGGCACTACCTATAGGCACTTCCCAATACTGCATAGAGAGCAGAGTCTATACACATATGCAACACAGTGACGCTACCTACAGGCACTACCTTCTCTCCTTGTAGTGCGCTAACCAGATTTGCTACCCAAAGAAGTTGTCAATAAAGACCAGGGATCTAAGAGGACCAATCTAACAAATTTTGGATAAATTGATGATGAAGAAGGATGGAGAAGCAACAGCTATCATTATGAAGACAACCACATGCTTTGAAGGACACATGGAAAACAAGGAGCTACACAGCAAAAGGGAATCAATTCAGTTTCAATTTAAGTTGGATTAGTCGCCAACTTTTTCTTGTTTTATAGCATAGATGGTTAGATAAGTTGTTAGAGTAAATAAATGTTTAGATTTTTTCAAGGTAAGGGATCCAGCTCGTACCTCCAGTTGTTGCATCCCTTTTGTTATAAATAGATAGATCATTTGCTTTGGTAGGTTCAGATGGTTGAGCAAGGCTCCCTTATACAGTAATATTTTGATGAAGTAACTGTGATCTAGTGATGTACTGGACTTAAGACTTTTTGACTAATAGAAATCATCTTCTATTTTAGTCTATTTGCTTCTGATGCTAAATTTTCATGCTTTGAATGATTCACATGAATGATTGTGGTGATGTTATGATGGATGTTTGATCATTATGTTATCATGATGTTTATTTAGCTTCCTTAGTTTCTCGGTTCAACAAGATCTTGTGTTAAGAAACTTTACTCCTTAAGCTCTTGTTGACCTGATGTTTACAGCAGCCCCTACACTTCTCTCATTCAAGTCTTCCCTCCATTCATACTCATTCCCAAACTACTGATTGAAATTATCCAAGACCTTAATTGTTGGTGTATGCTCTGTTATCTGAGTTAGAACATTATCACTTGAGTCCTTTTCCATTTGACCCTTTAAACACCCTTACATTCACTTATAACTTGATGGGTACTGGGCTTTCCTTCCATGCAATCTGAAGGTGAATCCTAGTGCTAACAGGAGCCACTTTCCAACATGCCTTGGATTTTGCATTCTCAAATTATCTTTTTAAATTTGTTGTGGTTTATCAAGATGACAACATTATTTTTTGTAAAAATCATGATGACCATGTTACTCACTTACGAAATATTTTTTGCAGGTGCAGGTTGCTTAGCATCTCGTTCAATCCCAAGAAATCAATCTTGGGGGTGTTTGAAGGAAAAATGTTAGGAAAAATTGTTTCCATAGATGGTGTGCAAATAGATTCTAATAGAGTGAAAGGGATACAAGAAGTTCCACTTCCCTGGAACATGAAAGTAATTCAGTCCTTCTTTGGACATATCAACTTCATGAGGAGGTTTATTCCTAACTTCACAAAGATAGTGAAGCCTATTTTAGATATGCTAAAAAAATGCCATGACTTGAAATGGAGTGACAAAGCCAAAAGAGATTTATTAGATATCAAATAGTCTTTATGTCACTCTCTTGTACTTTCTAGTACTGATTATAGTAGATATTTTTAGTTATTTTCATTCGCATCTAACTTCACCATGGTTTTTGTTATTTTGAAAAAAAAAATGAATTTATCGAGAAACCAATAGAATTTATGAGAGAGGCTTTCCAAGGATCGGAATTGAACTATGAATTAATGGAAAATCAAGCTTATGCACTGGTGAAAGCTTTGGCATATTTCAAAGACTATTTTTGGAATGCTAGAGTGATTGCCTATGTATCACACCCCATGATTAAAGAGGTATTAATACAGAAAGAATGTAGCAAAACCAAAAGGAGGTGGATTACCAAAATCCAATACTATGATCTATAAATCGAGCCTACCAAACTGATCAGGGGCCAAGGATTAGTGAAGATGATGGCTAAGAACAGTTTGGATGTGATACATGATATACAACTAGAGGAACATGTAAATTCTTTGTCTTCTTCATTGGAGCATTTCAACTGGTATTTAGATCTTATCATGCCCCTATAACCTTAACAAGACATAGAGGCAATCTCTACAGCTTCAGGCTACAAAGTATTGTTTTTCACAAGGTGGTATAGGATGGAGGAATCCCAATGGAATTATCTTACATTGTGTGAGCTTTGATGAGTCCATAGATATATTTCATTATTTTCGTTTAGGAGTGTGTGGTGGTCACTTCTCATCTTGAGCCACGGCACAAAATATTATGCATGTTGGTTACTACTAGCCTACCTTATTTGCAGACATGCATGCTTTTGTACGAGCATGTGAATCTTGTCATAGGTTTAACGGGAAGAAAAATATATATTCTTTTCCTTTGGAGCCAGACATAGTGCAGGGCCCCTTCCAGTAATGGGGGCTAGATTTTATTGGACAACTTTCACATAGTTCCAACAGTGGTCACAGTTGGATTATGGTTGCCACAAACTATTTTACTATATGGGTGGAAGCAGTTCCTTTGAAGACTTCATTATGTGTCACCATCATCAGATTCTTGGAGGAGAATATCCTCACCATATTTGGTGTCCCAAATAAGATTACAATGGAAAACATCAGTGTTTTCATATCCATTGAATTGGTCTCTTTTTGTTGTTGATACAGTATCACATTGGTTCATTCAGCTAACTACTATCCACTAGGGAACAAATTGGCAAAATTCAGCAACAAGAATCTCATCGGGATTATTAGAAAGATAGTTGGAGACAACAAGCAAGTGTGGGACAATGGTCTCAAGTATGCATTGTGAGTTGACCGAATTACCAAAAAGCATACCACTGGGAAGATCCCATTTGAGTTACTTTATGGATTAGATGTGGTTTTACCAGTGAACTTGATATTACCAATGTATAAGTTGTTGGAACAGTTTCCTACCAACCAGGAGGCTTTACAGTACTAGAATGATAGGTTGGTGAACCTAAAGGAGTACATATGGGTGGCATTCACTCGGTTCACAAAATATCAGGCTCAGGTTAAGAGGATGTGTGATCACAAAGCCAAGGGGAATTCCTTGCAAGTTAGAGATGTGGTGCTATTATGGGAAAAAAGGAATGAAAAACCAGGTGACCATGGAAAGTTTGGAAGTTTTTGGTTGGGTACTTACCGCATTGATTCAACTATGGGGCCCAACACTTTTCACTTGGACAACTTGGATGGAGATCACGCCGGGTTTCCAATCAATGGGAAACTTTTGAAGTATTATTTCCCAAATCAAAAATGAAAGTTTGCAGAAAAATTATGTGTCTTCAGTAGTAGTTTCCATTTGTTGATTTTTCATTTTTAGATTTTAGTTTCGCCGATTTTTATGTTTTAGGACAAAAAATTAAGTCTCTTTATTTTTCATATTTTTCTTTCATTTTATCTATACTTTACTTCAAGTTTGATAGTTGTTGATTTTTCCTTAATTACATCAGTGTTTGGTTGTGTTTCTTAGCGTAATAAGTACCTCTTATGGGGTTTGTCTGTTTAGTTTTAGGTTATGTTTGTTTTTTTCCATCTATAGAAGTGGATTGTGTTTGAGTGTAATTTCCATCTGCTTGCTTGATTTTCCCTCATTTTAAAGTTGGGTCAAGTTTGGATGAGAGTTTTTTCTTGTGTCACTTCCATAACATCACAACTTGTTAGGACGAGTAGAGTTGAAGAGATAATAAGGAGCCTTGAGTCATATTGTATCCCATCTCCTCAATGGTTTTCCTTTAGTCATAGGTTGTGATTCAGTGATCACTCTCATCATGTCGGGTATGTGTTATATTATTTGCACGACTAGAAGTAATTTTTTTGCCTTGGGAAATATGTCACCTTTTGCCTCGATTTTCTTGTCCATTGTTGGGTTGTTTTTGGAACACGGTTTTTTGCCAATGGTTTTCTATTTCCAGTTAAGGAATTAGGGTTGTTGAATAATCCAAGTCATTGGATTAGGTTTTTGGATGTCGTTGAATCATATATATATATATATATATATATTGTATTGTAAACAATGAATGAATATAGAATATGTTGGTTTTCCCGGTTTGGGTTTCAAGGGGAAAAATATTTGTGTAATGTGTGTATTTTCCATTGTATATTTTTTGTTCTTTTACTGAAAATCAGTTTGCTGTAAATAATTGTACAAGGTTAAAATCTACATTTGGTATCAGAGAAATTATTGGCTTCAGGGGGACGCCTTTGTGGTCAAGGGTTTGGCTCGAGACCGTGATAAGCCTTGTTACAATAAGAGATCTGTGGTATTGATTCTTCAAGTGAAGAGAAATGGCGAGCAGTTTGAAAATGGAGATCAAGAAGTTTAATGGGAAAGTTTTGAGTTGTGGAAGCTCAATATGGAAGATCCGTTGGTAGACATAAAAAAATGGATTGCAGTGGATCTAGGTACTGCACCTATAGGAACTTCAGCAGATGAATGGAAAAAGTTGGATTGGAAAGAGGAGAGCATAATCTGACTGTGTCTCTTAGATTCAGTATTATTGAATGTGTTAGAGGAAGCTACAACTAAGGATTTATGGGATAATTTAGGGAAGTTGTATCAGTCTAAGTCCCTAGTA
This sequence comes from Picea engelmannii, assembly GCA_009831015.1. Taxonomy (NCBI): domain Eukaryota; kingdom Viridiplantae; phylum Streptophyta; class Pinopsida; order Pinales; family Pinaceae; genus Picea; species Picea engelmannii. The sequence goes on from ML801345.1 coordinate 323,323, forward strand.
AATAAACTATTCTTGAGAAATAAGTTGTATAACCTAAGGATGAGAGATGGAGACTCGGTGGCAGAGCATTTGAACACCTTCAATATTGTGGTAAGTCAATTATTATCTCTTGAGATTAAAATTTCCGATGAAGATAAGTGTATTAGTTTAATGTGCTATGTACCAGAATCGTGGGATATTCTGGTTGTGGCCATATGTAGTAATACAGCTGCCTTGAATTTTGATGAAGTGGTATCATACTTGTTGTCGGAGGAGATGAGATGGAAGAACATGGAAGGATAGAGCACAGATGCATTATTTGCAAGAGAAGGCTCCCAGGAAAGAAATAGATCTAATTCCTCAAGTGGGAGATCTAATTCTAAGGGTAGATTTAAAACTCCTGAAATGTTTGTAAAGGTATGTTGGAGATGTGGAAAAGAAGGGAACTATAAGAAGCAGTTTAGATCCAAAGTTGAGAAAAATAAGGGATCTGAAGAAGCTCCTTCTACAGAAGAAAATATCTCCAAGGAAGAAGGAGGGGATGTGTACTTGTATTCTTCAAGCACACATGTAGATCATGAGGCATGGTTGGTTGACTCATGTGCATCCTTTCATATGAATCCCCATAAGGAGTGGTTCTGTGAATATGAAAGGTATGATGGAGGTAATGTTTTCCTAGTTGATGACTCAACAACCTGAATCATAGGACGAGGAAAAGTCAATTTGAGGCTCATATATGGAAGGATTATAACACTACATGGTGTTCTGCACATCCCAGTATTGGCCAGAAATTGGATTTATGTAAGAAAAATGGACGATGCAGGGGTAAAAACGGTATTTGAAAAAGAAACATGCAGGATGGTTCAAGGAGAAATGGTGTTGTTGAAGGGAGTTCAGATTGGAACTCTGTATAATCTACAAGGAAGAAATATTAGTGGTTGTTGTAATAGTTACACTATTCTTGATATTGGAGCAGAAGAAGAAACAACTCCTACACTCTCTAGAGAAACAGTTATGTTGTGGCATCAAATACTAGGGCATATCAGAGAGAAGGGTCTTTGACTACTACACGATAAAGGTATGGTTGAAGGTATGACTAATTACTCTATGAATTTTTATTTATATGAACATTGTGTATATGGGAAGCAGAATTGGGTAAGATTCCCCTCTGGTGCAATTAGGGCAGAAGGAATTTTACAGATAGTTCACATTGATGTGGTTAGACCTGTGTCGGTTTCATCATTGGGAAAATATGTGTACTATGTCTCATTTATAGATGACTTCTTGAGGAATACTTGGATATCTTTTCTCAGGAATAAATATAAAGTCTTTGACAGGTTTAAATAGTTTAAGGATCTTGTTGAGAATCAAACAGAGAAAATAATTAAGGTGATGAAGACAGATAATGGTGGAGAGTTCTGCGGGAATTAATTTGAATAATTTTGTAAGAAGTGTGGTATAGCAAGGCAGAATACTACTCCATATTCACCTCAGCGGAATGGATTGCAAAAAATATGAACATGACTTTGATGGAAAAAGAAAGGTGCATGCTCAATGGTGCAGTGGGTAATGCATGTTACTTGGTCAACAAATCACCCTCGCCAACACTGGATGAAAATAATCCACAAGAGGTATGGACTGGTAAGAAACCTTCTCTCACACATCTCAAGGTATTTGGTTGTGAGGCCTATGTTCATGTTCCAAAGGAAAATAGGAGTAAGCTAGATAAGAAGGATTAAAAGTGTATATTTATTGGGTATAAAGATGGTCTTAAAGGTTATAAGCTTTGGAACCCATAAACTAAGAAGGTTGTGTATAGCTAAGATGTGGTATTTAAAGAAATAAAAGATGTTCTCAAGCAGGATGTCCTACCAAGTAAGGAAGCACCAGATAAAATAGAGTTTGATTTAAAGAATGATGAATCAAACTCTACAGAAGAACATGAATCAGAAGAAGAATAGTATCATACTCCAATATTGAGGAGATCAGTTCGAGAAAGGAGGAAACCGGAAAGGTATGCTCCACCTGATTTTTGTTCAATTTTTTCTTTGTCTATTACTGATGATGATCCTAGAACTCTCAGGGAGGAAGGGGATTCAGAGGATGGAAAACTTTAGAAAAAGTCCATGGATGAAGAAATGGTATCCCTAGATAAGAATGAGGCTTGGGATCTAGTGGAGTTGTTGACTGGAAGAAATCCCAATGGAAACAAATGAGTATTTAAAAAGAAGTTGAATGCAAAAGGAAAAGTGGAGAAATACAAAGCTCGGTTAGTACCAAAGGATTATTCCTAGGTTGAGGGAATTGATTTTGGTGAGATTTTTTTTCCTATTGCCAACTTAACTTATATTATATTTTTGTTATATGTTGTTGTTGCATTTGATTTTGAAGTAGAACAGATGGATGTGAAGACAACATTCCTACATGGGGGTCTGGAAGAATAAATCTATATGAAGAAGCCAAAAGGATTTGTTGTGAAGGGAAAAAAGGAGTTGGTATGCAAGATAAAAAATTCCATGTATGTTTTAAAATAATCACCAAGGATGTGGTATCAAAAAATTGATACTTATATGATGGGACTTGGCTCACAAGAAGAAAAGAGGGTCATTGTGTGTATTTTAAATTAATTGGTGATCATTTGATTTATTTGGTATTGTGTGTGAATGACATGTTGTTGATAGAAAAAAACAAGGAGATTATCCAGGATGTGAAAACATAGTTGTCCTCTAAATTTGATATGAAGGATCTTTTGTTGCAAATTTCATTTGGGCATTAAAGTTAAAAGAGATCGGGAAAAGAGGAAACTCTAGTTAAATTAGAGAAAAATATGTGGACATAATATTGTAGAGGTTTAATATGTGGGAATGTAAAGTGGTCAAGGTCCATATTCTTGTTGGTGTAAATTTATATGTGGATCAGTGTCATAAGACACAGGAAGAGGAGGAGGACATGTCTCATGTTTCATATGCGAGTGCAATTGGAAGTTTGACATATGCAATGGTTTTTACTAGACCGGACATTGCACATGTAGTAGGAGTTTTGAGCAGGTATATGTCAAAACCAGGGAAGGAGCATTAGACAGCAGTAAAAATGATTTTTAGGTATATGCGTGGTACTGCTAGTTATGGATTCTGCTACCAAGGAAGACTAGGATTGGACAGAGTGTTGGATATTCATGGCTTTTTGGATGCATACTGGGATGGAGATTTGGATCACAGAAGATGTACAAGTGGGTATGTGTTTAACCTGTTCGGAGGAGATATCATTTGGATGAGAAAAAAGAGAGTTTGTAGTGGAAATTTCAACTACAAAAGTTGAATACATGGCAGCCACTCATGCAAGAAAGCAAGCAGTATGGTTACAAAGATTGTGTTCAGGTATTGGGTTGGAACAACAAGCTGTAAGGATAGATTGTGACAGTCAGAGTGCAATTTTTCTGGTGAAGAACCTAGCTTATTATTCAAAGACAAAGCATATTGATCTTCAATATCACTTTATGAGAGACATGGTTGAAGAAAAGAAGGTGTTGTTGATGAAGGTGGACACTTTGAAGAATGTTGCAGACTCATTAACAAAATATGTGAGCACTGAGAAGTTCTCTTGGTGTAGAGGATCTAAGAGCATTTTTGCCTTGGATTGTTGACTATGTAACCATGTAACCCCATGTATGCAAAGAAAACAACAAGAGGGAGAATGTTGGGTATGTGTTATATTCTTTGCACGGTTAGTAGTGTCACTTTTTTGCCTCAAGAAACATGTCTCCTTTTTTCCTCGATTTTTGTGTCACCTCGATTTCTATGTCCATTGTTGGGAAGTTTTTCGGTGCATGGTTTTTTTCGATGGTTTTCTATTTCTGGTTAAGGAATTAGGGTTGTTGACTAATCCAAGTCATTGTATTAGGGTTTTCTATGTCATTGGATCCTATATGTATATTGTACTATAAACAATGTATGAAGTGAATGAGTATAGAATATGTTGGTTTTCCCGGTTTGGGTTTCCAGGGTAAAAATCTATGTGTAATGTGTGTATTTTCCATTGTATATTTTATTTTCTTTTACTGAAAATATGTTTGCAGTAAATAATTGTACAAGGTTAAAAACTACACATCCAACCCTAGGGGTATGGTATCGTACATCACATATACTTCTGAATTATTTACTTTGTGTTGTGGGAAAGGAATTTCATCATTTCCTTTCTTCCAATAGATCATACCTCATCGAATCTGACACATCATCTAGGGGATGGTCCAAAAGTGGAGCACCTTGATGATCGTTACACTCATTGGTGGTCATTTCGCATTTGATAAGGTTGGTCATCATTGGGAATTGATCAAATGATCCTTGTCAATGTTAGACACCAGTACATATTTCACATTGGCAAATTGTGCTCCTACCTTAGGATCCATTAGCCTTATTGGTGGGTTTCTTCGCTCCTGGAAAGTGTTTACATCATTAACATATGACTAGGTGAATCTCTCCCATGTGTCAACTTTGGCTCGTTTTTCCACTGGGAGTGGTGTACATGATAGTTTATGGAAAGTAGAATATTTGGATAAGACCCCATTTTTCATTCGATCAGTCAGGGGGGGCATATGTTTATTGACTATGTTACCCACTAGAGAGGCATTTTGGATCACAGGTCATTTTTCATATCATTATCTTCTATATGCAAGGACATTGTTTACATGTATCCTATCAAAAAGTGTTATTATTCATGGATACAGGCACAAGGATTCTCAGGTTATCGACATCCCGCAAGGGGATCTCGTCCCCTTGAGTCACCATTGTTAACCCCTAGATTTTCTCACTTGCAAATATTGAGGGTTAAGGGCCAGCATATTCCATTTGGTTGTTATTCAAACATTTCTTTTAGATATAGTTTTGCTTGAGACAAGGTTTTTTCCCATGGATTTCATATATAGGATTGATTTAGTGATGTGTTCCTGATTTAGAGACATATTTTTCATAGGTTTTCATTAGATTCGAGAGATTTAATATTTTTAGCAGTACTACATTTTAGGTGACAATATTTCAAGGTATGCATGTCATAGATGATGATATATTTGGGATCTTTGTGCGATTTTGAGTTTGATGAGCAACTTTTGGGCAGCGTGCGAGGACTTTCTATTTTTGTAGTAGCTTGCATGTCGATTCGGACCACATATTCAAACTCCCCACTGAAAATCGAGTCTGATGGGCCTAATTTCATCAACATGTAAGCACTTTCATTTTTTAGCAGTATGTCATGCAAAGTGCCACATCCATGCAAAGGTAACATTTGGTAGCTTATGGGTGTGACATGTGGCAGATCTAAGGCACATGCAAGAGAATAGGTCATTAGGGTGCATGTATTAACTTAACTGGTGTGAACTTGGTGCATGCATCAATTGAGGGTGAGTTGGCACATGGATGAATTTACGAGGTTCCATGGTTGAGTTAATCGAAGAACCTCTCTCTCTCTCTCTCTCTCTCTCTCTCTCTCTCTCTCTCTCTCTCACACACACACACACACACACACAAGTCAAACTTAGAGTATCTCCAGTTGTCTAAGGCACCACTCTCTCTCTATTATGAACCAAAACCTTGAAAATGATAAGAAGTCAAAGAATAAAAATCCAATTCAAGGGGGAAACCTCCTTTTATAATAATATTCAATGTACCAGATGAGATAAAATATTCCTAAGACTAGGTCTCCTTGGTATATATATAGGAGATAAAGGGTACAGTTACAATGAAAAGTTCTACCCTACATACAAATATAACACTAAAAATGTAATAATTCAATATCTAGGGATTAATAAGGAGTTTTATACATAATATGGGGCTTTGTATAGAGAAAATAAATAGCATGATCATGATCTAAAGAAAGTGGGATACCCTTACGCATCTCTCCAAATGTCTTGGAATGGTTTCTGATAACCATTTGGAGATCCATTGGAGTAGAGGATATAGATATTTGAACATCTAGTGAGCACAATTGTGAAATCACACTATGGTTTCCCTTCTTGAGTAATTTTTTCATCCTATTAGAGATTATCACCTTAGACGATTTCCCTTGGATACCTCTAAGCTCAATTTTATTTCCTTCTGAGGAAAACATCATCAAAATATATTGAAAAATAAGGGCCACTATTCCCAATGATAGTAACTGTTATCCACTGAGTTGCACTAGCTGAATTTGAAGATGAGCCACCAGAGATTGAGCAGAAAGATGCTCATAAGTCATAAGTCATAGATTCAATAAGTCTTTTAAAAGACCACTTTTTCCGCATTTACATCCCTCCGAGGCATTGTAATAAATCACTTGAGCATGAAAGTTGTAAAATACTATTGGCCACCCAAGACCTGGGTACAAGAATTGTAACATCCCCAGCCACCAACAGGTTGGGAAACGCCACTACTCAGACACTTCACTTAGCTCTTATACCAATCTGTAACGTCCCCATCCACCAAAAGGTCGGGAAATGCCACTGAGGAACATGCATTTAAAATGAATTTAAAACAAATAAAACATAATTAATGCTACCCTACAGAATCAAATGGAATTGACAGTAACTCCTACATGCAACTAAACACGTGATAACATTTCAATAATCACAGACATCCATAACATACATAATTAAGCATGGAACTGATACTTATCATTTAACTGGAGAAAAACCACCAACTGCGTGTAGACCTTCCATGAACCTCCCAGCCTTAGACCACACTACTCATCACTCTCAGCAGTAGGTCACCCCCGAGCTGGGACTAAAATCCATCGGGCAAGGGATTCCTAGGCTAGGCAAGGTCAATAGGAAATTCACACAGTTTAAGAGGAAGGATTCTCTCCCAGGATCCACTTACACCCACTGCTCACAGACTCTCATTCCCCACATGCATGTCCCACTACAGGAGTATACACCTTCACTACCACATAATCCATTGATTTCTCCACCTTGGGCTTCAGCAACAGGCCCAACCGGAATTCTCAGATATTTGTAACAACTATGGGACTCCCTCTAGGAGAACTTACTTCTGCAGCACACTCTCTCACTTGGAGAGAGTTGCTCACAGGCTTGACAACCTGCTTCTTCAATCCACAATAACCTCTCTCACCTGGAGAGAGAGTTGCTCACAGGCCTAACAACCTGCCTCTTCAACTGCGGGCTTGACAACCTGCCTCTTTAAACCACAATAGCTAAGTCGGGTAAGGAAATGGACGGCTCAGTAAATTACAGAGGTTCACAATGGCCACGGGTTTAGAAATGGCAGAAATGGTTGGTTGTGTGCTTGCTCAATGCATGAGTGAACTCGTGAGGAGATATCGGGTGTACTGGTCCAGTATAGCAAATATGGTGAGATTGTGAGAGCCAAAACTGTTTGTGCCTGAACCTCCCTACGTGAGTGAGTGAGTGCCCCCATGTGTGTCACCCAATAGAAATAATTTCCCCCTTAAGTCTACATGTTCCTGATACGACACCTGCTGCTCATGAAGCACGTTCCTTTCCTTTTGGAAGTCACCTCTCCTCCCCAAGGAACTTAGGATAAAAACATATCCTTTTTAAATATATTTTGAAATATTAATAAATTATTATTCTCTTGGACTTAAACCCTTAGGCTTAGCCCCTCTTCCCAACCTCTCATCCCCCTCTCCCTTACCCAACCTAGTGGATCTTAGTCCCCCATTCTCTTGTATAGTGGTTGGTCTACACGTAGCGATGTTTTTATATTAATACTATGAATATTTACATGTACAAAACAAGCTCATGGACTTTAACACATAGGCTCTCTGGCCTGCTAACACATAATCCTACCAGCTTATAATTGCTCGGCTCACCAATGTACAAAACATATTTACAATCCATAATACAATTGGGGCTCATCCTAGGGATATTACAATCCCCTCCCCTTATTTTTGCACTGTCCTCAGTGCAACTTATTTACACAGCATCAACAAGATTTTCAAAATCTTCAAAAAGATGTGGGTATTCAGCCCGCATAGCATCCTCATGCTCCCGTGTCACATCCTCAGGACCATACCAGGTCCACTGGACATTTAAAGCCCTATGGCTCGATTCCGGAGTTGTTTTCTCTTCCGGTCCAATATGTGCACTAGATGCACTTGCAAGACGCCTTCTTGCTCCACTTGAATCACATTCCAATCAATAACATGATTAGGATCAGATATATATTTCTTAAGAAATGGAACATGAAACACATTATGTACAGTCATGGATGCAGGCAATTCAAGCATATATGCAATTGATCCAATCCTTAATAGGATTTCAAATGGCCCACAATATCTAGCTACCAACTTGGAACATTTTCCCAGCTTCAGGGAACTTCTATTCACTTTCACTTTCAAGAAAACATGATCACCCACTTTAAAATCCATGTGGGTCTTGTTCTTATCAGCATAAATTTTCTACCTGTCTTGGGTAGCCTTCAAATTTTGCTTAATCTTCATCATTTTCTCTTCCATTTCCTCGAGCAACTTTGTCCCAACCATTTCCCTATTAGCTGGGTTGTCCCATCTTATTGGGGTGTTGCACTTTCTTCCATAAAGTGCTTCAAACGGGCTCATCTTCAGTGATGCTTGATACCCATTGTTGTAGGAAAAATCTACCAAGTGTAGGCAGTCTTCCCAGTTATATCATTTGTCCATCACATACATCCTTAGCATGTCCTTTATCACTTGGTTCACCCTTTCTATTTTCCCATCAAACTCAGGATGATAGGTTGTGTTGAAGTTCAGATTTGTTTTAAACCCTTTGAATAACCCCTTCAAAAACTTTGAGGCAAATTTTGGGTCTCTGTCAAACACAAATGTCTTGGGAATAACGTGCAATTGTGCTCCTTCCCTCATATAGATATTGGAAACATTAGTTGCCTTATGAGTAGTCTTCAATGGAATAAAATGGGCATCTTTTGTAAGCTTATCCACCACCACCATGACGGAATCATGTTGTTTATTTGTTCTGGGTAATATTGTGATAAAATCCATTGTCACCACTTCCCACTTCCACTCAAGAATGGGTAAAGGTTGTAGAAACCTTGTTGGATGCCTATGTTTAGCTTTGACCTTCTAGCACTCCATACATCTAGAGATGTATTCTGCAATTTCCTTCTTCATACCTGGCCAAAAGTAGTGGCTCTTGACTGCTTCCATTGTTTTCTGATATCGAAGGTGCCCAGCATAAGGCACATTATGCATTTCTTTCAAGACCATAATTCTCAATTCCTGGAAATTAGGTACATAAAATCTATTTTTGTACATGAGTGTTCCATCAGCTTCCAATTTATAATATTCCACTTTTTGTAGCATCTTACCTTGTTGTAGCTTTGTCACCAATTCCATGTACTGCAAATCTGCATTTGCAGCTTCTGAAATTATGCCTTTAATATCAATTTGATACATGCTAATGGTCATAAAATGTGGTTCATGCACTCTTCTATTGAGTGCATCAGCCACTTTGTTCTCCTTTCCTTTGATATGCTTGATATCAAATTCATACTCACAAAGGAATTCCAACCATCTATTCTGCCTAGCATTCAAGGTTGGTTGATCAAACAAATACTTCAGACCGTTATGGTCTATCCTCAGTTCAAACCTTCTTCCCATGAGGTAGTGCCTCCATTTCTTCAAGGCGTGCACTATGGTTGCCAACTCCAAATCATGAGTTGCATAGTTGTTTTCGTGTTCCTTCATCTTTATGGATCCATAACATACCACAAATCCATTCTAACTAAGGACTCCCCCCAGTCCTTCTTTTCATGCATCTTTACACACTAAAAAATCTTCATTCGGATATACAATCCTCAGGATTGGAGCACTAGTTAATAGTTGCTTCAAATGTTGGAAGCTTCTCTCACATTCTTCTGTCCATTGAAATTTATTCTCCTTCCTTTGCAAGGAAGTGATGGGGTGACTTATCCTTGAGAACCTTGCAATGAAACTTCTGTAATAGCCAGATAGACCCATAAAGGATCTAACTTATGTCACATTCTTCAGCGCTGACCATTCTTTGATGGCTTCTATCTTCTCAGGATCCACGACTATCCCATCCTTTTAAATGACATGTCCCAAATAATGGATCTTCTTTTGATAGAATGAGCACTTGCCCAATTTGGCATACAGTTGGTGTTCTCTTAGCACTTGCAACACCATCCTCAGATGATTTTCATGATCTTCCTCTAACTTGGAATACGCCAGGATGTCATCCAAAAATACTATGACAAACTTGTCTAGGTATTCTCTAAATACACCATTCATTAGGCACATGAAAACAGCAGGTGCATTTGATAACCCAAATGGCACCACTGTGAATTTATAATGACCATACCTTGTTCTGAACGAGGTCTTGCTGATGTCTTCATCCGTTATCCTTACCTAGTGGTACCCCGACCTGAGATCTATTTTTGAAAATATCTTGGCATCCTTCAACTGATCAAAGAGATCATCGATCCTTGGCAAAGGATACTTGTTCTTAATAGTCACTTTGTTCAACTTTCTGAAATCGATGCACAATCTCATTGTCTCATCTTTCTTTTTCACGAAAAAATACCGAGGCACCCCAAGGTGACACACTTGGGCGTATATATCCCTTGTTTAGAAGTTCTTCAAGCTGCAATTACAATTCTTTCAGCTCTGGTGTACTCATTCTGTAAGGAGTTTTTGACACTGGAGTTTCTCCAGGAATCAGGTTTATAGAGAAATCAATATCTCTCTTTGGGGGTAGTCCTGGTACCTCCTTGAATACATCTTCAAAATCTTCCAATACTGCATGGTCTTCAATATTTGACACTTTATCCTTAGGTGGTTCCTCCATATTGGCTGCAAATATTTGGCAGCCCTTCCTGTAGCACTTTTTTAAGCTGCATTGTTGAGATTAATCTGGCAGTAACTACCCTTGGGATTCCCTGCACTCTCCTTGGGTTTCCTTCCTCATCCAGGCAAGTTCATTCCTTGTTATGATAGTCTAAGATGGCATGGTGTTAGTCCAACCAATCCATCCCAATTACAAAGTCATAGGAACCTAAAGGTAATATGTTCAATTCATCCCTTGTGATCAGTCCATTCATGTCCACTGGACAAGACTTAACCAACTCAAAAAAAATCTCTTGGCTCCTGTAGCCAGCTACACTAACCAAGATTTTCCATGATTTCTTCTTAGAAAATGCAAACTTTACACCATTATAGGACATATATAACTATGACTAGCTCCTGAATCAATTAAAATATTAATGGTTTGGGTGTTGATCAAACCTTCCACTTTAATCACATGTGACTGATATTCTACTTGCTTCTTGTTCAGGGCTGCGTAGATCCTTGGTACACTTATGCCCATGTACTCGACTGTTTCATCCTATTGAACATTGTGGACATCTCTCACTTTATCATTGTTGTGGGGGAAATCTTTGTACCTATGATTTCATTTACAACCCCAACATTCCATAGGTGGTTTTCTTGTCATTTTCCCACCTACTTCAGCCTTCCTAGGCTCTCTAAAACCTAGATTTCCTTGAGGGATATTTATGAGAAAGGATGGCTTAGTTCCATTCTTCCTATGATCCATCTTGAATTTCTTCTTGTCTTCCCAAGCCTTTCGGAGAGTGGGCTTTTCTCATTGTTTCTCATATAACCATTTTTCTCTCCTTATAGTTTCAACCATAGTTTTAGGATCATCATACTAGATCTTGTCACTGATGGAAGGTGGAATTCCACTCAAATACCTTTGAATTTTAACAATCTCATCTTTGATGAAAGGGACATACTTTAGTAATTCCAAAAACCTTTGTTCATATTCCTCAATGGTCATGCTACCCAGCTTGAGTTCAAATAACTCTTTCATCTTTCTGTCATAGTATCTCTTAGTCAAGTATATTTTTTCGAAATACTTCTTGAATTCCTTCCAAGTAACATTTTTCTCTTTAATGTATTGTACCTGCACAAGTTTATCCCACCACATGGATGCCTCTCCTTTCAGTTGATACATTGAAATTCTTCCTTCTACATGAGAGGAATAATTCTGTAGTTGGAAATATTTCCTCGTGCCAAGCAGCCATGTCTCGGCATATTCCTCCTTCTTATGCTCTCCATCAAACGTAGGAGGTTTAATATTGTTCATTTCTCCCTTTAGTTCATCCACTCCATATCTCCTATGTTTATGCTTTCTAGTAGGAGATGGGATTGAACTACTGTGTGCCCTCCTCTTGGAGTGCCCTTGGGAGTGATGATGGTATCTGCCAACACTCCTTGATTTCCTCTTCTCATCAAGAGACTCGTGACTTCCTAATTTAATGGAGTCACTCTCCTTATCTAATTTATTTTATATCCTTTCCAGGATCTGTATCAACTTTATTTTGAATTATCCCTTTTGTTCCCTGGATTTCATGATTTTTTTGTTATCTGCTCGGTGAGTCTGGACATCTTTCTGCAATATTTCAAGGATTTTCATCATGTTTCCCTCCTTATATATATCTTCTCCATGCCCATTGGATATCAATCCTTCAACTCCCAAATGGACATCCATTCCTCTAGCTTCATTCTCTGAAATGAAAGCATTATGTGCCCCCTCCATTTCTCTGCACTAAGCAGAAATTCAGCTCGGTTCTAACAATCATTAACTTTGCAAACACAATGTGTAGTCAACCGAAATTTGTCAGGCCATCAGTCCTTAACAAATTCCACAGTATTCATAAACCAATATGATTCAAGAAAAAATTTAGATTTCATTCTGCAATTCTCGAGCAATCAAGAATCCCTGCAGATATTTTCTTTCTGAGCTCTGCTCTATTCTGCAATAATTTTTTTCGGGCACTAGCCCCTTTCTCTTAGCCCCCAACCCATGCGACCACAGGTTGTGGCCAAGTGCTAGGTTTATAGGAGATTATTCGGGACTTCGGGCCTCCGTCTTCAGAAGTTTTCAAAGAACATCAAAACAAATCTCTCAAATTTTTGGATTGACGAACTCACAAAGTAGGGTCTATCAACAATCCACAACTACCCAGCATCCAACGGCTGACACCCACTGTGGAACTTCAAGCATATGAGCTACGGGACTTCAGAGCTTCAGAGCTTCGAGACTTCGGAGGATTTCACATTTACACACCCCCAACACCCCAAACCATTAATATCTGAACACTTCCATGTCACCTTTGGTGAAGTCATTACACCTCGTCACCTCGACGTTATGAAACTTTTGAAAGTTCTTCCTTTCGTTCCCTTATGAACCATTCTTCTGGACTGTCAAGTCTCCAGAATTTTCAACTGGTGCCACGCATCCACTGGGACCCATGGTTGTTGTACTTGAACTAAGATACTGAATAGTCACATCACTTAACACCTTTGAAATTGAGGGGGCATGCATTCGCAGTTTGGAGTAACCCTCCTTTCATCCCGCAATTCCTCTGACACTGACACGTAACCCCCCAATAAAATTGTGGTTTTTATTGCGGGATTGGCCTGAGAAATTAATTCATGTGCAATTTGGGTCCCCACAATTCTTCCTGGTCGTCGATGTGGACATGATCAATGCTAGTGTGGACTCACCGACCTTTAACTATGTTATGAAACCTCGGGGCCCACATAGTACAGTTGTCAACATTATGGGTGGGGGGAACATGGCAGGTATAGGAGAGGTCCACGTCACCTCCAGGTGATGTCATCATGACTCACCACTTCAGCTCTTCGGGGCTTCGGATCTTCGATATTTGGGAGTTCTCGCCTCAGCACACACTAATTCTCTCGAACGTCAAAATCCCGAACAAGCCAATATGCTGACACTGGTCCCTTTTGACGGATGGACTGGATTACTCTCGGCTTTGAATCTTTGGGAGTTCTTTGTCCTTCATATCACACCATAAATTCCACCCTTGGATTGATCCAATGGTTTTGATCCACTTCGGCCCAATAAAATGGTTGATCTCTTCTCCCCAGATCTACGATGTAGTTCCACTTCGGGGACTTCGGGGCTTCGTCCTCTTCCACTCTATAACACATACTTCATCGAAGTCCCGAATTCTTAAGGACTTGCAGATTATCCCTCCTGCACTTTTCTCTTGATCTAATGGTCGGAAATTGTCCTCCTTCTCCTGAATAGATCCTATGGCCCACATTACTCTGCGGCCCAATACCACGTCTATCATGGTTTTATAATACCGCTACACCCCCTAAGCTTCGTAGCATGGCCAAGGTAACCTCTTGGCACTCAGGAATGTTCTAAGGTTTGAAATGGGTTCCTATTGACACAATTTCCACCTGAAACCTTGGTTCCAATGACCACTTATCCGTCCCATCCAGGCTCAATTCTTGAACCTTGGATCTGATACCAATTTGTAACATCCCCATCCACCAACAGGTCAGAAAACACCACTACTTGGACACTTCACTTAGCTATGATACCAATCTGTAACGTCCTCGACCACCAACAGGTAAGGCAATGCCACTAAGGAACATACATATATATAACATGCATTTCTAATGATTTTAAAACAAATAACACATAATTATTGCTACCATACAGACTCAAATGGAATTGGCAGTAAATCCTACATGCAATGGAACACATGATAGCATTTCAATAATCACAGGCATGCATAACATACATAATTAAGCACGGAAATGATACTTATATTTTAACTGGATAAAAACCACTAACTACGTGCAGACCTTCCACAACCTCCTAGCCTTAGACCACACTGCTCATCACTCTTAGCAGTAGGTCACCCCCGAGCTGGGACTAAACTCCACCAAGCAAGGGATTCCTAGGCTAGGCAAGGTCAATAGGAAAGTCACATAGTTTAAGAGGAAGGATTCTCTCCCAGGAGCCACTTACACCCACAGCTCACAAACTCTCATTCCCAACATGCGTGTCCCACCCTAGGAGTATACACCTTCACTGTCACACAATCCATTGGCTGCTCCACCTCCCTTACCTTGGGCTTCAGCAACAGGTTGGACCAGAATTCTTAGAGTTATGTAATAGCTACAGGACTCCTTCTAGGAGAAATCACTTCCTTAGCACACTCTCTCACCTAGAGAGAGTTTCTCACGGGCCTGACAACCTGATTCTTCAATCCACAACAACCTCTCTCACCTGGAGAGAGAGTTGCTCACAGGCCTGATAACCTGCCTCTTCAATTGCGAGCTTGACAACCTACCTCTTCAAATGGAAATAGCTAAGTCGGGTAAGGCAAGGCACGGCTCAGTAAATTACAAAGGTGCATAATGGCCATGGGTTCAGCAATGGCAGAAATGGATGGTTGTGTGCTTGCTCAGTGCGTGAGTGAACTCATGAGGAGAGATGGGTCAGACTGGTCTAGCATAGAGAATATGGTGAGAGCATGAGATCCAAAACTATTTGTGCATGAACCTCCCTGTGTGAGTGAGTGAGTGCCCCCGTGCGTGTCCCCCAACAGCAAGAATTTCCCCCTTAAGTATGCATGTTCTTGAGCCGACACCTATCGCTCATGAAGCATGTTACTTTCATTTTGGAAGTCACCTGTCCTCCCCAAGGAACTTAGGATAAAAACATATCCTTTTTAAACAGCTTTTGGAATAATAATAAATTATTATTCTCTTGGACTTAATCCCTTAGGCTTAGCCCCTCTTCCCAACCTATTAGTCCCCTCTCCCTTACCCAGCCTAGTGGAGATTAGTCCCCCATTCTCTTTTATCATGGTTGGTCTACATGCAGCGATGTTTTTATATTAATACTATGAATATACATGTGGAAAATAGTCTCATGGCCATTAAAACCTAGGCTCTCCGGCTTACTAACACATAATCCTACCAGCTTATAATTGCTCAGCTCACCAGCCTACAAAACATGTTTACAATTCATAATATAATTGGGGCTTGTCCTAGGGATATTACAAGCATGTACTCTAGAGTGTTTTTTTTCACTTTTTAATTATTTTTTGCCTACCTTAGTGGGCCATTAATAATTTCTAAGTTTTTTCACTCAAAGATTGAATCCAAAGCTAGAGTATGGGCTAGTGGTTAGGCATTGGCATGGTATAACCAATGTATGGTGTCTATATGTATATGAGTGCATGCTAGGTCATGTCTATTGAGTCATATGGAAATTGTGTTAGGTCCCCGTATGTTTTCTTTTATGTTTTAGTCAAATAATAAATTTCCAGCAAAACGAAATTTTTTTAATGTAAAGTCAATAAATTGTAAAAATATGGCATCAACCATTGTCAGATTCCATGTTTGTGCTCGTTTTCTAATCAAGAGCACTCTTTAGACCCATGTTCCCCTTTTTTCTAGGCAAAAAAGTGATTTGAATCACTCAAAAATGTATTTATCTCGAAAAAAGACAGAAAAAGGGTCATTTAATTAAATACCCTAAATTTTAGGAGAAATGCTAAAATATAGGAAACATGTTGGGAACATGTTTTTCCTCAGTTTTCAGACAACTCAACACTTGGGAGAGTTTACTAAAGAGGAAGGAGACTTGTTTAGTGACATGTACATGGGAGATGCTCCCAAAGATAGAACTCGACCCACTCTTTTCTATATTGGAATAAAAAGACTTTGGAGGTCATCTATTGGTGTTTTGTGCTCATGTGTGGATGGATGTTGGACATATTTGAGGTGATGTTGCTTTGATTTATTGCATGTATCTATTGTTTAATTTGGCTAATCATAGGGATATTGTTATATTATTGGAGTGGATTCTTTAGTTTCTTTACTTTCTAATCCATTTGTTTATCTATATTTGAATGCTTACATTGTATATCTTGTTTTTGTTTAAACTAATGTGCAATTGAGGTTTCTTGTGTAGGAAACACCAAGTTTACAGGTATTTGCAAGTGTTCTTTGAAGCATGCAGGATCCATTTCTTGGAGAAGCAAAGGATCTAGCTTGCATCTATTTTTTGTCCAAGAAGTTTGAAAATAAGACATCCTCCCTCTTCCTCACACCAAAGGGACCCCATAGCCCAAAGAGTTCCACGCTCAAGCAAAGGCTCCGAAAAATCATAAATTTTCTTCTTCCTTCCTCTTTCTTTGCTTCCATGTCAATTAGAACTGTTTTGAAAGATAAATTTTATCATATAGTGTTGCATTAATAAATTCTTAGATCTAGTTTTAATATTTTCTCACTTAAAAAAGTATATCTAAGTTAGTTTCGATGCAATTTTCTATAATTTTCATCTAAATCTTAAACTAGAAAGTTGTTTTATTTTACATTGTAGATCAAGCTAGTTAGTTGTTTTATGCTTGCTGTTTTGGGAAAGAAAACAGAAACAACTAAAAKAGMTTAGTTTAGGCTCATTCRAAGCATCGAAAAGTCTCCAAAAAGTTGCAKTTTTGCCTAAGRAAAATTTYAGAAAATTTTGGCCAAATTTTTCAAGTTTTAGTTTAGTCTTTTAGATTRTTTCTCATMATATTATAATCACTTTATTTGTTKGTTTTTAGCAGTTCCATCAAAAATCAATGGAAAACTCTTGAGAAATTGAGGAAAAAGTGAAGAAATTTGAGCCCAAGTTGGAACCCTTGAAGACTAAGACCTTCAAAAAGTATTTTGTAATAGTTTGTTTTAGTCCGATCCATTCTATAAGGGTCCATAAGTTAAAAAAGGGATAAAATAGAACTCATTTCTCATTGTAATAAGATTAATAAAAGCGGGCCTTTGGAGCCTAGTTTCTTCATCCCCATTAGGGGGATTTGTGTGTTGTGTGTTTGTCTTTTCTTTATTTCCTTACAAGTTTCATTGCATGATCTCATAACCACACATAAGAAAAAGGAAATTTAACACACACAACACTCAAATATTTTATTCACTTAAGCTTAAAAGTAATTTCAATCTTTATGCATGCTTAGTTTAGATTTTACCTTCTGCTATCAACAATAAAATCTTGCAAGCATATTTTCATTTTTCAAGTTTCTTGCAAAGTTTCAGTTCAGTTTCAAGCAATATTCAAAGTTTATTTATTTCCTTGAAAAGATAAAATAAACCTTTCCCACAAAGTTATTTGTGTGGAGTACTTTAATTAGGTAAATCTCAATAGTTTCTACTTCAATGCATAGGAAACTGCCTAAGGGGAGTGTGTGAAGTCAGAGGGGAACTTTGAGATATAGGTTCTCCCCATGTTGGACATATGACACCCTTAGTGAACTTACTGGTGAGGCCCTGGGGCTTCGGTAAGTTCTTCTAAAGTTTCCAAACAAAGAGGCCACACAATCTCTCATTAATCTACTTTTAATTTACCTTAATAAATCACACGATCAACAACTGCCCACAATACTTTTAAGGCACTGGTACTATGGATTTATCTTTATGTATGTGAGCAATTTAATTCATTCATGTGTGATTGTCTAACGAATTTCATTAATCTTGCAGATCTTCTATCCTATTTGATTTATGCATGCTTATGGACAAATGATTTATATGAGTATCTCAAATGATGAATGATAAGTGTTGAATGCCTATGTTTTATTTTACAATAGACTCCCAGAAGTAGTTCTTTTTCTTATTTTAGTTGAAAGAGCCTTAGTATTTTTGTTAGGGACTACCCCCTTTGGATTCACTAGGAGTTGGCCTAGACAGAGGAGTTGAGGATCAGGTAACAACACCTTGACTCGAGACTTTCCCCCAAGGACACACTAAGTGGATTGAATATTTCTTCCACAATAGCCCAAGTGTGTATTAGGAAGAAACATGTTTTGGTGCCATTTTCGGGGATAAATCTTTCTATTCCTGGAATACGACCTTCTTTTCCTTTTTGTTTTACTTAGTTTTTTATGCTTGTATTTTATCAGATCTACACTCAATCATCTAGTGACTCCACTAATTTCTAATTTAGCTAAGTATTCTACAAGAAGGAATTCAGAAGGCTTAGTTGACTTCATTCCTAAACCTGAACAGGTTTATAGAAGGAGGTTAGCCAAAGCATCTTCTCGTAGAATCCTTAGTCATTTAGGTTCTGAGTCCATTTTTATATCCACTTGCTTTTTGTTAGTGATAGTTTTATTTTGAAAATGGAAATTTATGACCCTTGTGATTTTACTGCAATAAACAATTATCCTCATGCTATTCCAAAAAAATCCATAGAAAAATTACCTAGTTTTCAAGAAAATAATGTTATTTCTGCAAAAATGCATGTTAATTCATTCATGAGATGTATTAATAAGTGGTGTGCAGCACATGACCACAAATATGTGAAAATGAAACTCTTTGTCCTCTCCTTAGAAGAAGATGCCTCAGATTGGTATGAGGACATGCCCAACAACTCATTCAAGACGCTTAAAGATCTGTTAGATGACTTCACTAAAAAATGGGGGGAAAAGAGAGATCAGTGTCACTTGTTGGCAACCCTCGACACAATAAAGAAGAATGAAAATGAGACTATGGATGAGTTTAACAAAAAATTCAATGAATTAGTCTCAAGTATGCATACATATATCAAGCCTCTGAATGATGTTATTTTGATCTATTATGTTGAGGCTTTTGGTGGGGAAATGAGATACCAACTTAGAGATAAGAAACCCCCCAACCTTAAGGAAGCTCAGGATATAGCAATTAAGATCGACAAAAATATGCAAGCTTCAGAAAAGTCCAATATTGGACAGGTTTCAGTCGGGGTAGTTCTTCTAGACAGACAAAGGAAAAGGACAAGGTTGTAGCTCCTAACAATAAAGACCCAAATTTCAACCCTTTAAAGGTCGTTACTAAGATGGTTAAAATAATGGAAGCAACCCATGTTACTCATCTTAGTGCTTTACATAATAGGATGATAGCTATGGAAAGATCTTAAAATAATAGATTCCAACCCAGACCAAATAATGATAGGTGGAAAAAGAAAGGTCCTCCTCAAGACCAAAGGCCTCATAATCAACTAGAGTCAAATAATGTGGTAAGTGAATAAATACCACCTTTTTGTAGAGATTGTGAATATTTTCACAAAGAATCCACCTGCCCAGTTGTTTTCCAGATAAATGAACAGGGCCTTCCTCCAACAAACAATTTTGTAGGGCAATCTAGAAACTCCAATCACATTAACAAATTTGGTGAAGCTCACCCATTATCAATGGACTATTGGGTTCAAATTCAAGAAAGAAGTGAGCAAGCTAATGAAGTGATTGAAGAATATGACAATGTCACTAAGTTATATGGTCATAAGCCCACAAATGAGTAGATTTTGGAAATGGAAAGGCATAAAGGAATAGTGCACCAGAGGAAGGGGAAAGAACGAACAAAGTCTCAAGCTAACTTTCCTAAGGTAACTACTCCTACAAACACTCCAATTACTAATCTAACTGTTGATTTAGGTTGTTGGATTTCAAATGCAAAGGTTTTGGTTCCAGTGTCAGATCTCTTGAAAATACCTTCACAGAAAGAGAAAATTCTTCAAGAAATAAATGTTCCAAGTAATTAAGTTGTTTCAAAAGATCAAGAAAAATTAAGGAACATCATGAATATCCTCAAGTGGCTTTTACTAGCAAAGATAGGACCAAGAAAGAAAATCCTCCCTTCTTTGTGTCTTTAGAAATAAATGATAAATGGTTGCATATTTGTATGTATGATTCAGGTGCTTCATCAAATATCATCACCAAGAGAATTATGCAAAGGTTGGGCCTCAAAATTACAAGGCCTTATCATAATGTTTGTTCCATGGATTCTAGAGAAATCAAAACTCATGGAATAATCATAGATTTTCCAGTGAAGCTAGCTTTTCGCCCTGACTTTGCATTCAAAATAGATGTTCTTGTTATTGATGTGTCAGATGCATGGGGGATTCTTCTATCTAGAAAATGGGGAGCTCAGATGGGGTTTTCTTAAATATTGATTTAACTTTTGCAATTATTCCATACCCTCCTCCCTCAACTGAGAATTTCGGACTCTTTAGAGAAACGAAAAGAAAATATCATATCGAAGATCCTAAAGAGCCTTTCAATGAGTTTTTATGCCAAGTGAATGACATGGGTAACTTATCCATATGTTCTAACTTCCTAGCACCATCTAAATAAATATTCAAGGATGAAAAAAAAAGTAATAAAGCTTCGAACATGAATTTTGATGGATCCCACTAAAGATCAGGAAAAGGGGTAGGGATTGTTTTAAAATATCTAACTGGTAAAACTTATAACTTTTCATTAAGACTTGAGTTTGATGCAACAAACAATGTGGCTGAGTATGAAGCATGTTTTCTTGATTTGGATATTTCTAAGGATATGGGTATCAAGATTCTATATATAAAAGGTGATTTAGACTTAGTAATTCTCCAAGTCAAAAATAAATATGCATGCAAAAGTGAGAGGTTAAGAAGATATAGAAATTCCATTTGGTATAACATAGAGTTATTTGATGCTATAGATCTCATTACTATCCGTAGAGATCAAAACAGTTTGGCTGACAGTCTAGTTGTAGAAGATTCTACCCTCCATCCCTCAGAAGATATAATTAAAGGAAAAGGAAAGTTGGAGATAATATTTAGGCCA
Organism: Picea engelmannii; assembly: GCA_009831015.1. Classification (NCBI taxonomy): domain Eukaryota; kingdom Viridiplantae; phylum Streptophyta; class Pinopsida; order Pinales; family Pinaceae; genus Picea; species Picea engelmannii. The sequence continues at coordinate 344,733 of ML801345.1, forward strand.
TATGTCCCAGACAATATTGATCATTGGCAAGTTTTCAAATATGATGAACAAATACTAAGGTTCATCCACAATGTCAAGGAATTCTCAGGTTTCAATATCAGTTACAAAGAGGAGGTGAAAGAATATGTTGATGAAGATAATCCAATAAAAAATCTAGTTCCCGGAGGAATAGTTGCCTTAGAAAAAAAAAATTGCATGCATGATATGTATAAAAAGAAAAAAGAAGTAATGAATCCTAGAATTTATATTGAAATCAACATTGGGACAGAGGAAGTCCCAAGGTTCATAAAAAATGGAAAAGGAACTTCAGAAAAAAGAAAGAAAGGAATTGATTAGTCTAGTCCAAGAGTATAGGGATGTATTTTATGTCACATATGATGAGCTCAAAGCATATAAATAGGATGTGTTTCAACATACTATCCCCCTCAAGGATAACACAAAGCCTTTCTGAAAAAAACTTAGGAAAATAAATCCTAAGTTAGCACCATGTTGTAGGAAAAAACCCCTGCGGAAAGGTGAATATCCTCTTGGATTCTAGACCCCTATACCAAGATAGAAAACATGCAAATGGACACTAACATTCCTTTGAATCTAACTAACTAATCAGAAAGAGAAGGAGAAGGAAGAAAGTGTGATGCACCTTATTCCTATGTGTGTCCTCGTTGCTCTAACTTGAACTTGATCTCTGAGCTCCTCAGCATTGTTTGACACCTGCAATGCAATGGATAGCGAGACAAAGAAATCCTACTCTACTCTATAAGATTAGTCCAATCAAATCCATATATAATACAAACATATGTAAAGAGACATAGGTTAGAAGGAATTATGCCAAGCAATATATTAATGAGAACTCTTAAATAAATACTTACAGACTGTAGATGTAGTTGCAACAACCTCCCCAAGTCCTCCTCGTCAATCCCTTGCACAAAGCTCCCAAAATCATAGGTTTTATATCATAAAGCTTTCTCCCAAGACCATAGGTTTGATACCTCAAATATCCACTATCATGAGATCATAAGTTTGGTATCTCTAAACTCCTCTATTCCCCCTTCTCCATGGAAATCCCTCATTATATAGGATTTGGAGGCTTAACCACCATGGAGAGAATCACTCATCAGATCCACTAAAAATGGATCTCTAAGATATTTAGGGAGAAAATATTTCTTAAGGATTTTAGGGAGGAAATATATCTCAAGGATTTTGATGAAATATTTCAACCATCCATGAGATCCTCCACCTTCCCTAAAAAATAGGAAACCAAATGTGAGGTGGATTCTCACACTTAATTAACTTAATTTTCATGAATATTAATAATAATTCATGTGCACTTGGTATTTTGGTCTTCATGCAATATATCCCTCCTCCACATTGACTAGGGATTGTGACATAGGTTATTCCATGGTGTCAAGGTGTATGAGACACTTATATGACACTTACAACACTTAGGGTGAGGTACCTAGGTTTGCAAATTTCATGTGTAACAGAATTCCCCCTAAAGTGTGAGGTCAGAAGAGAGAATGATGGCCAAAACACTTTGAAAAATATTTAATGCAAGAGTGTGGAGTTGGAGAATCTGGAAGAAGCTGCAAACAACCATCAAACAATATTAAAAAATGTTTCATTTTCAAGGCAGGCATACATATGCTCGGAATATGAGATGACTCAAAGCACAGTTGTCGACCAATACACTCCGGATTCATGAAAAATATTGACTAAGGATATGGCCACCAAAGATACAATGTGGATCCATATCTGCATGACATGAACTTATCGTAGCCACAAAAAATACAGAGTGGAGCTAGGAGATGATAAAACATAGCCACGGACCAATACAATGTGGATCTATGTGACAGTTTATACATCATCATGTTCAAATGATCTCCTTCACAGCCTGGGAAAATAAGTTTAACAAAGTGAATGCTCAACCCAGGGTCTTCATCCCAATCCCGATGTTGTATGAATCTAGCCATGTGAATAGATGTTTTGATTTCAAACACGGTAGAAACCACTTGATTACTAATCATTGAGGTAAATCGTTAACAAGTGAGAGGGAAATAACCAATGATGTCAATGAATACCAAGGTACCCTAGTACATTCCAACGAATGTGAATAAATGAGTTGAGTTCAAACAATCATGGAATCATCTGATCGGAGGTCAATGATGTAAACCATTGTCGAAAGCGAGGAGGCCTGCCATTGAGGCATGTAGGTCCCAAGGTACTAACTCGTTTCTAAGTCTAATTCCTGGATTATGTGTTGAAGTTGACAAGAAAATAATCGTCGAAGGAGGGCCTTGATGTATCCCCCACCAACGACATGAAACTAAAATAGTAAAGTGATGTAAAATGGTGAATCAAATGAGTATGGACTAACACAGGAAATGGAAACTAGAAATACTACAGATGGATGGTTTGAAGTGAAACTTCCCTTGAACATGATGAGGAACAACAACTGACTTGGCAGCATTGACTTGACGAGTACAAAAATGTAATGTGACGACAATAAGAGCACTCTCTGACTGGACGAAAAATTATGGCAACACATGGAATTAGTATGACTTAGAGACAAGAATATTACCCAACTGTAAGACGAGATGTAAATAGGTGCCATGTTCAAGGACGACAAAAGCTTCCATAAATGATTCTCAAAAAACTTGACCCACTTCCTTCAATTGTCTCCCCCACCTAGATAGATGAGTACCTCTTTTTAATTTAATGAGGTCGAGGATGGTAACACATGCTCGATATAACTCACCTTCATTAAGTTCCTCTTCCTTTGTTTAACGAACTGGAAGAAGTAAGGGTTCGTCCCCATATGGGACCTTCAATGTGTAGTTTAGCGAGTCCAGAGAAGGAAAACTCAGTGGTTTTTCATGTTTAGAGAGTCTGAAAAGAAATTAAAGGCAAATCCAAGGTTGTCCTTTTTCATAATTTTAGTCTCGCGAGGTAAAAAAAGAGATAAAATACCACTCTAAAGATGCCCTTTCAAACCTTTTAACAAGTGTGAAAGGAAGCAAGATCACTTGGCAATATTTTCATGTTTAGAGAGTCTAAAAAGAGTTTAAAGGAGACTACAGGGGGTTCCTTTTTCATATAACCTTTACGAGTCTGAAAAAGTGATAAAAAAAAATTCGGTTACATTCTCATGTGTTTACAAGCATGAGAAAGAACAAAGACTAAGCTCGATATTGGTTTCATTTTTACACAATCTTGAAACAAAATTAAACTACACTTGTAAACTCCCAACGTAATTTCCAAAGGTAGGGATACCCATGGATAGTTGGTACTTTTCCCCCAACTTGAAAAGATAACAGCTTAACTCCAGAATGATAATCAAAGGTTGGAGACATGCCCCCCCAAGCTTCATTTCATTCACCGACTTTGAGGTTGTCACCAAATTATGTACTAGATGGAGAAAAAGGATAAGGGTGGATGAAATGAAGGTTCAAATACGAGACCTAACAAAATACTCGACTCGAAATATACGAGATATAGCTAAAGACTCGACTTGATATCTATGAGATCTAGAGAAATACTCGACTTGACGAGAGAGGTGATTGTTTCATTTTTTAACGAGCTTGACACAAGAAAAGAAATATGCTCAAGGTTTTGGGTTCAATCCCCAGATTTATGTTTCATTTTTTAACGAGCTTGACACAAAGAAGAAAATTATGCTTGTGAATATTGTTTCATTTTTTAACAAGCTTGCTACAGAAAGGGAAACTATGCTCGTAACCTCTATTTCATTTTTTAACGATCTTTCCACAGAGAAGAAAAATAATGCTCAAGACCTATGTTTTGTTTTTTGATGAGCTTGCCACAAAGAAGAAAAACTATGCTCATAGCTTCACTTGATCATGGTTTCCAAGAGGACAATGCTCTGGAAGGAATACATGTCAAGGGACAAACGTCAATCATGGCTTCCAAGAGATATTTACTAGATGGAATAAAAGCACTCTGGAAGGAATACATGTCGACAGCCTCGATAAGGGTAGGGAGATATGGATCTAATAGCCCTATAGAAGAGATGACCATGTCAACTACCGGATCTAAGTCGGGATAAGGGAGAGGTTCCCTCTTGTACAGGGTTGAACACATGGGATAGGTCGTTACATAATTGACCTATTGTGGGGCGGACATTGCTGGCATGTAAGGACCGTTCAAGGAAGATGTATGGTTGACTATCAGATGAGGGTCAATGAATGAAAGTTGGTCAATCGTTACTATGTTCCCATTTTTATGGAAACACATCACTCGAAAAAGAGTGGACACAAAAGCTCTCACAACATAGACATAGTCTCTCTTGAGGAGCAAGTTAAAGTCCAAGGGGTTGTGAACCACCATCACATCAATGTAGACCATTTTTCCTCCCAAAGTAACTGGACACTGAGGAAGGATCTCTAAAGGTTGACTAACTCGTCTATCAAAGGTCAATAGATTTTGAGTCACGGGTGCAAGTTGTGGTGAACCAAAATCTTGCCAAGCATTCGTGGATAAGATGCTAACAAAATCACCTTCATCTATTACAGTGTTAGGAATATTCCTATCATAGACTTCCATGGTTATTTGGAAAGGCATGTAAGAGGGAAGATGAGGTTTTGTCAAATCATTCCAATCAATAGAAATCATCTGATTGCTTGAAGGGGGTGCCATCGAGACGAGTGGAGTGCCCCCTTGTCCGGGTGAATCAGTATTAATGAGGTAGACCTGAGCGAAATCATCACTCTTTGAATGAGGAGTGGGATCGATCGATTATGGAACTTGATCGACCAATTTGGCACTCTTCAGAGGAGGAGTGGGATCGATCGATGACAGAACTGGATCAACTAATTTGGCACTCTTCATAGGAGGAGTGGGATCGATCAATGACAAGATAGGATCAACCACTTTGGGTTCACTCTTTAGATGAAGAGTGAGTCTAACCGATGAAGGAACTGGATCATCTACTTTGGTTAGTGGTTCAACTGAGGATGAAACTAGATTGACCACCTGATTAACCGGACTGACCGGGGATGCAACCGGATTGACCAGTCCATCAACTAAAGATGGGTTGGGAAGAATCTTACGATAACCAGTTGGAAGTTGAATCTTTTCCAAAAGATAAGAAGCCTCATTCATATGAGGACAAAGGTGAGATTAATGATCACCTTCTCATAACATGCAAGAAAATTTGACAGCTCTCTTCTTCTTACCAACCTTAACGTCACTAGTTGACGAGGCGTCACCAGCATGTCCAGCAGGGGCCGATGATGTGGAAGACCACATTTCTAATACCTTGGGAAGACCATGGAAATCCCTCAGAAAGTGGTCACCCTTACAAATACTGTAAGGGTATTTTGGTTTCAAATTCTTCATTGTAGTCTTATCGATCTCATCAACACTCCTAGTACGATTAAGAATAGGTGGTTGCTTGGATCCAAAATCTGATGTGGTTGGAGGCTTGGTCCCTTTCTAGTTCTTATTCTTCTTCTCTTTCTGTTTCTTCTTCTTCTTATCAACCTGGCTACTTGCTTTAGAGATTTCACTAGGCGAAGAAGGATAAAGGGAAGGAGATTTAACGGGTGAAGAAGGCGAAAAGTCAACATGAGTTTGATGTGTGGGTGGTGTTCTTACATATGAAGCACTAGGTTCATTCGAAGCACTAGGAAGACTCAAGATCACTAGAGTGGGGAACAACCAAACCGGTAATCCGATCATGAGTCTCGTAAGACTCAGTGTGGAAATGCACAGAAGACCAACGTTTCCAAAAGAAGGAAAGGTGAAAGGTTCCCCGGGAAAAGGGGTTCCTCTGTTGGTACTCCCAAGAGTTGATTCCATTGACATTGACTCTACCTAAGGTCCACTAAGGAAAAAAAACAACACATGCTAAAAATCTAAGAAGCAAACAATCAAACAAACCTTCCCACAATGAAACCACTAGTTGGTGATCAAATCCAACATCGCGAGATCAATATAGGAAGGAGTTGGGCTAGAGAGGTTGGATCAGTTACGTAGGTGACCTGCTTAATGGAATTATGCCTTGGTGCAATCTTCCACACAATAAACGTGGATTTACCCTCCAAGGAACCCGAGTGAGTTTGACCAATGTTTGTTCCAGGTACAACAAAGACTTCCCTTCATTGTCACCTTGTGTGAGGACCCTAAATATGATGGCTACTAAGGACACCAACTCGAAGTCAAACTCTTTACAGGTACAGTCAACATTCCAGTCTGAACGTATGGGCAAGATAACAAATCTAAAATACTTCGAGAGAACTAAGGACAAGTGGACTGGTAGAACTCTAGAGAACTCTGAACGGATTCAAAATTCAAAAAGCACCGAGACCAAATGAACAACCCCCAATATATGATATCACTACTACGAATGGTTAAACCTCGGAGGAATAATATTTTTGGCTCTCCCAAATGCGACCTCGTGCATAACCCTTGTGTGAGAGGGGGATCACAGCTATGCTTATACAAAAATTGGATTTACTCTCACTTAAAGAGAGCCATGGATTTTACCTTCCATGAGTTAATGGGCAAGATCATTTAAATCTACCAAGATGACTTGATAGTTTTTTCAAAAGAAAGGTCAGATCACATAAGTCATCTTAGGAAGTTGTTTGAAAGGTGGTGGAAGTATGGCATCTCTTTGAATCCAGCTAAGTCTATTTTGGGTGTGGACGAAGGAAATTTGCTAGGTCACATTATAGCAAAAGACGGGGTAAAGATGGATCCTGAAAGGGTCGAAGCTATAAAGAAATTTCCTTTACCCCCAACCAAGAAATCCCTTCAGTCCTTTCTTGGACAGATAAACTTTGTTAGACGGTTCATCCCAAACTTGGCTGAGATGATGAAACCACTCCTCAAATTATTGAAAAAAGATGTTAAGTTTGAGTGGATAGATGAAGGAAGGAAGACCTTCAAAATTACTAAGGACGCAATTGGCAAGTCTCATGTGCTAATTAGTCCAAATTATTCAAAATATTTTCAAATATTTTCCTTCGCTTTAGAAGACACTATTGCATGGGTATTGCTCCAGAAAAATGTTGAGGGTCAGGAGCAACCCATTGCTTCTTTGAGTAAGGCATTACAAAATTTTGAGCTTAACTATACTAGTATGGAAAAGAAAGTTTATGCCTTAGTTAAATCCCTTAATCATTTTCGATTCTGTATAGGATACTTAAAATTTGTGGGGTATGTCCCTCACTCAGCAATAAAAGATATCCTTGGGCAACAGGATTGCTTGGGATTTAGAGGAAAGTGGGTCTCCAAGATTCAAGAATATGACTTAGAGATCAAACCCACTAAGTTGATTAAAGTTCAATGGTTGGCTCAAATGCTCACTGAAGGAAATGAACAAGTGTTGGACTTGGTCTGTCAAAATAGTCAATCTAGGCCAGCCTTATCATATGAACTTTAGAAGTTAGAACAACACCAATGGTATGCAAATATCATCTTATTTCTTTCAAACCTTACATGCCCAAGTCATTTGATTGGTCATAAGAGAAGGGAATTCAGATTGAAAGAGGCTAAGTATCGTATCATTCAATATGGATTCGGGTGGACGAACCCCGATGGGGTGATACTTAGGTGTGTTGATGAGCTAGAGTCCAAGAGACTTTTGGTTGAATTCCATTCAGGATTTTGTGGTGTGCATTTCACGGCTAAAACTATCGCCCATAAAAGCCTCTGAGCAGGTTACTATTGGTCGACCATTTTCTCAGATGTTCATAAAATGGTCAAGGGTTTTCAGCAGTGTCAGTTATTCACAAGGAAGCAAAAGCTAGCAGCCTTGCCTCTTCATCCAGTAGTGGTCGAACCCCTTTTCAGCAGTGGGGGCTTGATTTCATAGGTCAATTTAAGGATAAATCAAGTAATGGTTACACTTGGATAATTACAATGACTAATTATTTTACTAAGTGGGTAGAAGAAATATCCACTAAGTTAGCAATCGAAAAAGTGGTCATGGATTTTCTTGAAGATAAGATAATCACTCGGTTCGGTGTGCCCACCAAGATTACAACCGATAATGTCAAGGCCTTCAGCTCAAAAGAATTGTCTTCATTATGTTTTAAGTATGGAATTATGTTGTCCCACTCTTCAAACTATTATCTCCAAGATAATGGTCTTTCTGAATCCAACAATAAGAACTTAATGAATATTCTAAAGAAAACAGTTGGGGATAATAAGAGGCCATGGGAAAACAAGATTAAGTTTGCATTATGGGTGGATAGAATCACCAAAAAGAGTTCCACAGGAAAGAGTCCTTTTGATATTGTGTACGGGATTGATGCTACTTTACCAGTTCACTTGAAGCTTCAAGTGTATCATTTTGTGCAGAGGTATGGTCTGGATGATGATTTCCAACAGAGTAGGATTGATTAGTTAGTTGAGTTGGATGAGAGTAGAAGGAAATTATTGGATCAGAGTATAAAGAATCAGGAAAATGTAAACAATACTTTTGATAAGTATTCATGGCAGAGAGTTTTTCAGGAAGGGGACACAGTCCTTCTTTGGGATAAAAGAAGGGAAAATCCAAGGAATCATGGAAAGTTTGACAGTTTATGGACAGGTCCATACATCATACAGGGTACAACCAGCAAGAACTCTTCTTTTCTCAGCAGATTGGATGGTGAGAGTTTGGCACTCCCATTCAACGGTCAGCTTCTCAAATTGTTCTTCAACGAGGTCATTTGATGCCTAGGGGGGGCATCCTCTGTATCATATTATCTAAACCTTATCATTTGTACATAATGATTTTGATTTTATGTACATCATTTATTTATTGCTTTTTGTACCATATTTACATGTATGTTTACTTCTTTTTGTATCATATTTACTTGTATATTATAATTGCAATTCATGTTTATTATTGGATTTATATGGGGATATGTTGTTGACAAGGTGTCGATGATGCATGTCATTTGATTTTGGATTCTCACATGGTCTCCTTCAGATATAAATATCAACCACACGTCCTCATATGGAGCCAATGTTATCCACCGAGTTTCAGTAGCTAGATTTGAATATTATCCGCCAGAGACTAAGAAGACAGATGCTCAGAACTCAGAAGCAACATATTCAACAGGTCTTTTTAAAGACCATTTTTTTTGCATTTCCATCCCTCCAGGGCATTGTAATAAATGACTTGAGCATGAAATTTGTAAAATACTATTGGCCACCTAATACCTGGGTATGATCACGTACTCTAGAGTGTTTTTAGAGTGTTTTTTTTCACTTGTTAATTATTTTTTTCCTACCTTATTGGGCGATTAATAATTTCTAATTTTTTTCACTCAAAGACTGACTCCAAAGCTGGAGTATGTGTTGGTGGTTAGGAATTGGCATGGTATAACCAATGTCTAGTGTATAAATGTATATGATTTCATTATAGGTAATGTCTATTGACTCATATGTAAATTGTGCTAGGTCCCTATAGGTTTTTTTTTATGTTTTAGTCAAATAATAAATTTCCCGCAAAACGAAATTTTTTTAATGTAAAGTCAATAAATTGTAAAAATATGGCATCAGTCATTGTCACATGTCATGTTTGTGCTCGTTTTCTAAGCCAGAGGACCCTTTAGACCCATGTTCACCTTATGTCTAGGAAAAAAAGTGATTTTAATCACTCAAAAATGTATTTATCTCGAAAAAAGACAGAAAAGGGCCATTTAATTAAATTCCCTAAACTTTAGGAGAAATGCTAAAAGATAGGAAACATGTTGGGGACATGTTTTTCCTTGGTTTTCAGTCAACTCAAATCTTGGGTGAGTTTACTAAAGTGGAAGGTGACTTATTTAGTGGCGTGTACATGGGAGATGATCCCAAAGATAGAACTCGACCCACTCTTCATAGATGGCGCATTTAGGAGAGAGGGTGAACATCCCTATGCAAACACTTGACCTCACACTACACTCACACTCCACCTCACTCCTCTTCACTCTCATTCCAATCCACTCCACCTCACATCACTACACTCCACTCCACCTCACCTCACTCCATCTCCTCTTTACTCTATGCGCCAGTCCCGCATGCACTAGTGCATCCTATCTTGGGAATTATCACCCGGAATATAATAAATAGAAGGTGACCCCTCTCCTTCTAGATAGTTGGAGTTTGGGTGACCTTGCTATTCATTATTGTAATCTTTTCTATATTGGAATAAAAATACTTTGGAGGTCATCTATTGGTGTTTGGTGCTCATGTGTGGATGGATGTTGGACATATTTGAGGTGATGTTGCTTTGATTTATTGCATGTATCTATTGTTTAATTTGGCTAATCATAGGGATATTGTTATCTTATTGGAGTGCATTATTTAGTTGGTTTACTTTCTAATCCATTTGTTTATCTATATTTGAATGCTTACATTGCATATCTTGTTTTTGTTTAAACTAATGTGCAATTGAGGTTTCTTGTGTAGGAAACACCAAGTTTACAGGTATTTGCAAGTGTTCTTTGTAGCATGCAAGTTCCAATTCTTGGAGAAGCAATGGAGCTAGTTTGCATCTAGTGTTTGTCCAAGAAGTTCGAAAAGAAGATGTCCTCTCTATTCCTCGCACCAAAGGGACCCCATAGCCTAAAGAGTTCCACGTTCAAGAAAAGGCTCCGAAAAATCATAAATTTTCTTCTTCCTTCTTCTTTATTTGCTTGCATGTCAATTAGATCTGCTTTGAAAGATAAATTTTAGCATTTAATGTTGCATGCATAAAGTCTTAGATCTAGTTTCTGTTGGATTGTTGAGAGGGCGGGTGAATCAATAATAGAGCAATCTAATCCTTTTTAACCATATAATGCAAGTGTTATATCAATGTAGCATTAGCATCCAATATTTGCAGAGTAAATAAACAATGAACAAATGAAAAATCATACACATACATAGTACACCAGTATTTTTACGTGGAAACCCAAAGTAGGAGAAAACCACAGAATGTTTTTTCTTATATGTTTTGAAGAATTGCATTCATTGGAAGCACCAACTTCTATTGTTTTCTAACTACAACTGGAAGGAGGCTCCAACCCCCTAGTTTCTCAGGCTACAACATGAGGGAAGCTCCAACTCCCCAATTCTCTGGCTACAACCAGAAGGAGGCTACAACCCCCTATGTTCTCTGGCTACAACCACATGTCCTTGCCCTGTGCAACCGCCCTGACGTATAAGTAGAATGATGGAACCACTCTCACACTATCATTGTGAGATATATTGTTGTAAACATGTACCAATAAACTTGCACCAAACAACCTGTACCAATAACCTGAACCATGTATCAACCATGCATCAACATATACTTCAACATGTAATCAACATGTATCATAAACAAGTGCATCAACCATGCACCAACCAGTACCAAAAAACCTATAATCATCTTGTACCATAAACAAGTGCATCAACCATGCACCAACCAGTACCAAAAAACCTATAATCATCTTGTACCATAAACAAGTGAATCAACCATGCACCAACCTGTACCTCAACCTGCAAACCTTTTTTAACTTTAACAACAAGAGACTAGCATTTTCATCAAACTTTACTTTAGTCTCACATGACTAGTTTTGGATTAGTCAACAACCTTAACTTGAAATAATCATAACTATGTACCTGTAAGGAATAGAGATATAAAAATAGTACACAATGTTCTTCAGTGTTTTTAATGCAATTTCTCCAGGTGTCACTACTTGGAACCTCTCATAAAATGAGTTATAGAAAAAATGGCATACCTTGTTGAATTTTGAATTATTCTAGAGAGCAAACTTCTAGAGTGTTCCCCGCATGGAATATTTGTTGTATGGATATGAAACTTTTACACATAATACTACAAAATTTACTCTAACCAACACATTTGGTCTTACTGAATTTGGATCTGTTATGAATAAGTTATGAAGTTTTTACCCGAAACACATGTTTTAGACTAGTTTCAGGACTAGCCACAAACCCTATTTTCCACAGAGTGTAACTCAAAAAATACAATGACCCACAAGATTAAATATGTACCACAGCTACTTGGATATGTTTTCTCAGTGGCCTCCCAATTTCATGTTCTGAATCATTCTAGAAAAAAAGTTATTGTGAAAATGGTGAGATGACCTGTAAATAACATACCTTAGAAATCATCATCAAAAGAATTTATCCTCCCTTGAATTTCAGCCTTCTTTAATTCACCTTCCCTCTGAAATGTAGCTTAGATATCCTTTGGTTACTTCAGTCACATGTAGATATTTAATATGATCAAGTGTGATTGAAATGAGAGAGCCTTGCCTCTTATTTATACTTTCATGTAGCTTCCTTAGAAGCATCTTCTAGACCACTTTGTCCACATAGCCACTCTGTCCACATAGTCACCTATGTCCAACTATTCCCAATTTTCCACTTCTCCATGTATCCAATAGTCACTTGACTACTTAACCAATTTTCCTCATTTTAGAGTTAACCTTCTTATAACCACTTTCCATAATTAGAAAGTTCTTCATTTACTTTATTATTTAAATAATCCTCCTTGACTTTGTCACTTCACTTTATTATTTAAATAACTTCTTCTTTGCAAGCACTTTGACTTCTTTGACCTTTGGGGGCTTCAAGCCAACATATGAGAGTCCTCCAACTTCGTAAGGCCATAACTCTCAAACCGTGAGGAGTTATGTAACATTCCACATACCACCAAAAATGGCATGACATGTATTATCCATCTAGAATAGTCTTACCTGCAAATATATCAAAACTCATACCATTATACATCAAACAAACTTGGGTCCATTACCCAAACCTTTGTGCTACCAGAATTCGCTACCGGACTTTATTTAAGGGTTGAAATCAATGACAACCAACCCAATTAATCAACAGTTTCAATATTTTCTCACTTAAAAGAGTAGATCTAAGCTAGTTTTGGTGCAATTTTCTATAATTTTCATCAAAATATTAAACTAGAAAGTTGTTTTATTTTACAATGTAGATCAAGCTAGTTAGTTGTTTTGTGCTTGTTGTTTTTGGAAAGCAAACAAGAACAACTAAAAGAGCTTAGTTTAGGCTCGTTCAAAGAATCGAAAAGTCTCCAAAAAGTTTCATTTTTGCCTAAGGAAAATTTTAGAAACTTTTGGTCTAATTTTTCAATTTTAGTTTAGTCTTTTAGATTGTTTCTCATCATATTCTAATCACTTTCTTTGCTGGTTTTTAGCAGCTCCATAAAAAATAAAGGGGAAACTTTAGCAAAATTGAGGCAAAAGTGAAGAAATTTGAGCCCAAGTTGGAACCCTTGAAGACTAAGACCTTCAAAACTATTTTGTAATACTTTGCTTTGGTCTGATATGTTCTATAAGGGTCCATGAGTTCAAAAAAGGAGAAAAGAGAACTCAGTTCTCGTTGTAATAGGATTAATAAAAGCGAGCCTTTGGATCCCAGTTTCTTCATCCCCATTAGGGGGATTTGTGAGTTGTGTGTTTGTCTTTGCTTTATTTCCTTACAAGTTTCATTGCATGATCTCACAAACACACATAAGCATAAGGAAATTTAACACACACAACACTCAAATATTGCATGCACTTAAGCTTAAAAGTAATTTCAATCTTTATGCATGCTTAGTTTAGATTTTACCTTCTGCTATCAACAATAAAATCTTGCAATCTTATTTTCATTTTTCAAGTTTCTTGCAAAGTTTCATTTCAGTTTCAAGCAATCTTCAAAGTTTATTTATTTCCTTGCAAAGTTAAAATAAACCTTTCCCACAAAGTTATTTGTGTGGAGTAGTTTAATTAGGGAAATCTCAATAGTTGCTACTTCAATGCGCAGGAAAAGTCCTAAGGGGAGTGTGTGAAGTCAGACGAGAACTTTGAGATCTAGGTTCTCCCCATGTTGGACATCTGGCAACCTTAGTGAACTTATTGGTGAGACCCTGGGGCTTCGGTAAGTTCTTCGCAAGTTTCCAAACAAAGAGGCCACACAATATCTCATTAATCTACCTTTAATTTACCTTAATAAAACATGCAATCAACAACTGCCCACAATACTTTTAAGGCACTATTACTATGGATTTATCTTTATGTATGTGAGCAATTTATTCCATTCATGTGTGGGTTTCTAACAAATTTCATTAATACTGTAGATCTTGTATCCTACTTGATTTATGCATGCTTATGAACAAATGATTTATATGAGTATCTCAAATGATGAATGATAAGTGTTGAATGTCTATGTTTTATTTTGCAATAAACTCCTACAAGTAGTTATTTTGTTTATTTTAGTTTAAAGATCCTTAGAATTTTTGTTAGGGACTACCCCCCTTGGCTTCGCTAGGAGTTGGCCTAGATGGAGCAGTTGAGGATCAGGTGACAGTACCTTGACTCAATATTTTCCCCCAAGGACACACTAAGTGGATTGAAGATTTCTTCCATGATAGCCCAAGTGTGTATTATGCGGCATCAGTAACCATTGGAACCCTAATACAACATCATCACCACCCATCTGGATGGAAATCATGGGACTATCCAATAAATACTCCCCCATATTGAGCTTAATATTATGGCACTTACTAGAACATTTTATGTTACCTCCTTATGCAATCATTAGTTGAAACGTGTGTGCTGGAAATACAAAGAAATTGATATATTTTGCTAATTTGTAATTGATGAAGTTATGGGTACTACCAGAATCAATCAACATTGTTACATTTTTTATTTTTTTTCATGTGGCCTTGTATATTGAGGGTTTGTGGAGTGTCAATTCCAGCCAATGAATGGCAAGATACTGTTGGAGTAGTCTCTTCTAAATCTAGATCTTGTGATGATTCCAATTCTTGAGCTTCTTCCTCTTCATGGTCTATGTAGAATAATTTCTTCTCACCACATTTATGCCCCTTACTGTACTTATTTTCACAATTGAAACATAGTCCCTTTGCTCTTATTTCATCCATTTGTTTAGGTGTCAACCTTGTCATTTGAGTGAGGTTATGAGAGAGAACATTGTGCTCTCTATACTTGTTAGTGTCCACCCTTTTAGTAGTCATTTTTTTTTCCACTTTTCTTGTCATATTGAAAGCTTGCTCTAGGGATTTAGGTTTGAAGAGACACACCGCATGTTGAATGTTCTCCTTTAAACTGACCATAAAGATATCTACATTATCCTCTAGAATTTTATTTACCCTTAGACTAAGATTTTGGAACTGTTGAATGTGTTTTGTAATTGGAACTTTTTGCCAAAGATTTATCAATTGACTAAAGAATGTATTACTCTTAATATCACCATAATGTGTTATCAATTCCTCCGTAAAAATGGACCAAGAGATAATAGAAACCTTTTTTTCTTTCACAAAGCCATTGATACCAAACAAATTGTTTATTTTCTAAGCTTTGCACTTGGTGTAGATCAAAGAATTGTTACATCTGTAATATCCATGTCATAGGATCTTTACCATCAAAATTCCTCATATTTATCTTTGAAATGTAGTTCCTTGGTGTCGCATTGAAACCTTGATGATGTGGATCTTGGAGTGATGATTGATTCTGAGATTCAATATTTGTGCTCTCTAGTTGTGATAAAATACTCCCCACATGTGCTTGATTATCAACACCATTGTTCTCCTTATTTTCAAGATTTCCTTGGATCTACATATCCCTTTTAGGGATCCTTTGTAAGAGAATGGTTTCTACGGATTTGTTCATTTCATTCATGGATTTTTGTATTTATTCCTTATTTTCATCCATATTCTTTTCCATCTCTTGAATTTTTCTTTGTGGGTTTACTAATTCATCACTTGTTATCGACCTAACATTCAAACCATTAAATTAGTCCTCCAATTTGGATAGCTTGTTATGTATTTCCTCATTTTCTTCATGAGTTATAGATGATATTTCTGGAGGCTTAATTGGAGTTGAAATCTTTTTTGAAGCCATGTGGGATAACAACAATAATACTCCTCTATTTTCTCTTTATCGCAAATTTTGAATCACCAAAAACAGATCTTCCAATAAAATGTTATGTCAATTGTAAGTTACATACCTTTCAAACCTTAATTTTACAGATTATCTAGATGGTTGACCCTTGTCCTAATGTATCTATGAAATTTGAATCCTTCTGAATCTGAAATTTTGGTATGTAGTACTTTGATATGACTTCTTAAACTCCTAAAAAATTCACAATATGAACCTTCACTGATAAAAATTTATAGCAAAATTACCAAAATGACTTGTTTAAGACTAATTTCAAGATTAGTAAACAGGATCGGCTTCCAAAATATATATCTCATAAATTATAATAACTCAAAATCTGTAACTTTTGCCACCTGTAATTTGTTGTCTTCTTAGGATTCTAAAACTTTCAGAGTCTAAAACTTTACCTAAAATGTTTTATAGTGAAAATAAAAAGATAACTCGTTTCAAACTAATTTCAAGACTACTCACAACCCTAACTTCCACAGAAGATATCTCTGAAAATACAATGACCCAGGACCTAAACTTTGGACCAAAAGTAATTCGTTGTCTCCTCTGTCTCAAAATTTCGTTGTTTGAATCATTCTAGAAAAAAATGTTATAGCGAAAATGCCACTGTGTCTTGGTTAAAGGAGAGAAACCCTAGGATCATATGCTCTGAATCCAAATGTTACGAACCAATGCCTTGAAAATGATAAAAAGTCAATGAATATCAATCCACTTCGAGGAGGAAATCTCATTTTACAATATATTTAATGTACCTAATGAGATAATATGATACTAAGACTAGGTTTCCTTGGTATATATATATATAGGAGACAAAGGGTACAATTATAATGAAAGGGTACGATGAAGGGTTCTAGCCTACATACAAATATAACACTAGAAATGTAATAATTCAATATATAAATCTTAATAAATGGTTTTATACTTAACATGGGGATTTTTCTAGGGCTTAACTCTCTCTCTCTCTCTCTCTCTCTCTCTCTCTCTCTCTCTCTCTCGTCATTAGTCTACATGTCTTCCCTTTCTCCACTTTCTCCCTACTTCACTCCACTCTCCCTCTAATAATCAATGTGCATGACCTCCCTTTACTCCACTTTGTTGATGTCGAGGGACTAGAGAGTCTCCAACATCAACATTTTCAACCTCTCGAGGGGCTAAGCGAGAAGAGACGGGAATTTTACCCTAGGCTTTAAGCCCCAAACAAGAAAGCGCATTGAACTCTAGGCCAATTTTTCCTTAACCTATAGTCCAAGCATGAATTCATTTGCCTTGTAATTTAACTTTTTAACAATATTTAATTTTTATTTAATTTATGATATTTATGCTATTTACAATTTAATACTTTATACATTTGAAGTAATCAAAATTAAAACTAATAAAAGAAATGCAAATAAATCAAAAATGGAAAAGCAATGCTTTTGTTTAATTTAAAAAAAAAAAAGATAACTAGAAGTTAGCGCAAGTTAAGAAATTGTATTAGTTTTAAAGTAATTTAATTACATAAAATTTTATTACCTAACATTAGTTGCAATAACATTTTTTATGATATAACATTTTTATGTTTTAGTTTTAAGTT